>OY986991.1:25162461-25761317 GCA_963920545.1 Lepidium didymum | reverse complement strand
CAAGCTCAAGACAACATCCCACCAGTTTCATGAAGTTCTTATGACCACTCACCATTGATGACATCGTTACATCACGACAAAAGTCTGAATCGAAGTTACCTGTCTCGTCTGCATATTTCTTGATGAGGATCATGTGGTGATTATAGTCTATACCTGAATACCAACCCCAAAAAGTAGGAATTTTAGAAACATGATTAGAGTAGCTGAAATTGTCAGTGGCGTTGAGGATGAGATCAGCGGAGACGAATTTGATGGGATTGGATTTGCCATCGCAACATTTGATAATATCTTCTAACAACATTGCTCCTCTCTCTCTGCATAATAAGGCTCGTTTCTTCTTCTTTCCCTTCTTCTTCCAACAATCCATCAACATCTAGTTAAAATTTTTGCTTTGAGAATAAGGTGTCAAAGCTCAAAGAACCTTACACCAAGTCAAAACGAATGATATAAAAACAAGTTGCAGTTGTTGAATTTGACTTTTCCACAAATGCTTCCTTCCACAAAAGTCTGAAGAAATTTCAAAAACGTCTTCCCACACATGATTTCAATAGAGAGAAGTTATTTCATAAATAAGTATATATATATCAAATAAAATAAATACATTAATTTATCAAGATAGCATTCTTGTAATCATATATACATATTTCAAACAAACAAATCACCCTAATACATGTATTTTTCTAAATGAATTTTCATAGCCTTTATACTAAGTCCATGTCAACTTTAAACCTTCAAACTTTCACAGTATACTAAGTCCATGTCAACTTTAATGTCTCTACAAAATCAATGACTTTCTTATTGTTTAACTTTTTATGTTAAATATATAGCATTTCTTTTCCCGGCTACAATGATACTATCTCCTACGTAACATCGTGAACATTTCCGACAGATTGGTAGATTTCCTCAGTTCTCTTTCAAAACCTTAGTATTCAGACGTAATTCTTATTAATATTTCCTATTCTACTAAAGTGCCTAAACATTGGAAAAATAGAGATTTCCAATTAATATGTAAGGTTTATGCGTCACTCTATTCATTGTCATTTTATTTTGAGCTGAATATCTATCATTCCAAATATGGTATTAAAGGCTAAAGTTGGCCGAACAGACGATTTCTCACCAAAAGGATTTCCTATCTATGTGGTTCATATAAGTGACCCATCTGATTGTGTTCCGAAATGAGTTTAGCGTCCCATCCAGATCTCGAAGAGACTTATTAAAATATCTCACATTAGAAAAAGGAAGATTTTCCAATTAATATATAAGGTTCATGAGCCGAAACATTCATTACATATTAGTTTTAAGCTGGAATCACATGTTTTCTAATATGTTGTGAAATTTGATGGAAATAAAATACTTGCTTTGAGAAACAGAATTTAGAGAATACAGTTATTTTCAACCAATTTCTCTTGTACAGGAATGAATTCTTTTTTTTCGGTCTTATGCATTACCTGTAGTTTCCTTGTCAGAAAATTTCGATGGCTTATATGTACTGGCCTCTGTTTTTCCTCAGTAATCAAAACCAGCCACAAACTTTCTGCCTCAGTGGAATCTACAAGCAAACCTTTTGCCTCACCCATAGTACTCAACATACTTGGTCAATTATGCAACAGCTTCCTCTACAACTTCTTCGTCTTCTTATCTTGTCTTCAAGCTTTATTTCACGCTTGTAGACGGGTAATTGGGCCTTGGCCCAATTACATAGAAGGCCCAACTCGGCTGCGGCCCATTAATAAAATCCATTAACCAAAAGAGGCCCATTAGACCAAAAGCCCAATAAAGAAGAAGCCAGCGCTTGGTGCCACCTGTACCCCACTGACGAGTAGACTCACCTCACAAAGCCAACACGTGCCTCCTGAAGCTCACATTTGAAGTAACATGCAAGAAGACACCTGTACTCCACTAAAGAGCCCGTGCTCATCTTGAAACACCTATAAAAGGGATCTAGATGAAGAGAAAAAGGGGGGGAGAAACTTGATACTTAAGAAGAACATTCAAAGAAGAGCCCAGAAGAAGGAAGAACATTCAAAGGAGAAACCCAGAATATTTGAAGATTGGCGAGCACTGGCAGTAGAAATCGAACATAAGCTTCACAAAGAATAGCACAAAATATAACAAACACCTTAGTGGTGAGGATAATCGACGAGCACACGTTGAGTGAATAATATTACAAACACCCTAGTGGTGAGGATAATCGACGAGCACACGTTGAGTGAATAATATTACAAACACCCTAGTGGTGAGGATATTCGACGAGCATACGTTGAGTGAATAGTATTACAAACATCCTAGTGGTGAGGATAATCGACGAGCATACGTTGAGTGAATAATATTACAAACACCCTAGTGGTGAGGATAATCGACGAGCATACGTTAAACAAAGATGAACAAAAGTTGTCCAAAGAAAACACAGGGCGAATAAGAAACAATAGTAACTAGTGGAGAAACAAGCGCTCGTAACTGACATAAAAGCATCATATACGAAGGTCTTGACCCACGAAGAAACACTTCAACAAAACAATGACCGAGTAAAAAATAGAATTACGACCGGCTTGATCCCTTTCGAGTGTACGTAGGCAACCGAAAACGGTGCAACTACTTTCAAAAAATGTTCGTATAAAAGGTTTGCTAAGACTGGTACGAACAACGCTTATCAAGCATTTTCTTAACCTGCATTCAAGTTGCATGACATCCAACACAAATTTCTTTTTGGGTAATTAATATTACTTTTTTTTTGTCAACAATGAATTGACAAAACTCAATCATAAACCAATCTAGTACACCTAAAAATATCACTGGTGCAACATGACTCCCTAAAATCAATTCAATAAAAAAGTCAATAACATTGAACATTTAATCATTTGATCAAAAGCAGTACTCCAGTTAAATATTACCTTTTTTTTTTTTTTCCAAGTCAGTGACTATAAATTTTTCGAAAATTAATTCTGCGCACTTCTAAAGTATTGTATATGTATTGTTTGTAATTTAAGACGTAAATATCCCTATACATCAAAATCAACATATAATCCAACATGAATAACTTTGTATAACTTAACCATATAGTTATTTGCTTATATGTATAACTACAATATTAGATATCTATTTTTTTTAAGACATGTTTCAAATGGCCACAATTTTCAAAAAAAAAAAAAATGATTGGTCACCAATTTTTTAATCACGGTCGTATAACTACGGTCTAACCACGAAAAATTATTCTAGATATCTAGATTGCTAGAAAATTCGTGACTATTTGATGAAAATTCATAACTGTTAACTACCTACAAAAAATTTTGTAGTTTGGTTGTGGTTATATGAACTTATTTGATACAAAATAATATATCAAATTATCTATATTCAAACTATCTAGGCAAAAAAAATTTGAGATAATCGTCAACCTTAGAATCTAAAATATCTAGGCCAAAAGGTAATTCAGTTTATTTTAACGGACTAAATGCACACATGATATTATGCTCTGTTTATATAATTCACAATAAATACAACAACTATGATATTATATAAACACTTTAACTAAGAAATCTCTCTTTAATGGAGAGAGATATAAAACATATGATTGTTTTGAGATATTAGTTTGTGAGATTACAAACGAATAATATTTTTTTTTTACTAAACGATATGTTCAAAAATTATGAAGGATTACAGGTTTGGAATACAAAAACTGGAGGAGAACGGAAATATACCTGGAAACTAAACCCAAACTAGAAAAACCAATTTTTAAAACTACTAGCCCACAAAAGACTTATCAAAAATCCTATAGCCAGAAATTCAAAAAACTATTAGCCCGAGCTCGAAGAAACATGTCAATGCTAGATATATCACAGATCCAAAGCAGATGATGTTACCTCTTATAGTGAATCGAAGTAAATCAAGAGTGAAACCAGACTTCTACTCCGACAAGAATGATACTAAACAAGATACCCCACACATCCTCCGGATTTGGCAAAGTCGAAAACAACATTGTCCAATTAAAGCCAAGATAGAACCCAATAAAATAGTAAACCACGAACAAGTCTTCGATGTACAAACAAGGAGCGAAACTATTCTCAAAGACAGGGAACCAAACCCTAACAAGCTAGGCACCGATCGAACCACTAAGGAAAATAGAACGAGAATCTATGGCAACAATTAACGAAACCTTAACCTTGGGCCTAAACAAGGACTAAACCGGGGCTAATATAATTATCTAAACGGAAGAAATACAAACCCCACCAACCAAAAACAGATTGGACAAAAAAAATAGAGATGGGAAAAAGTGAAGTCACTGGAGAAGACCTCAAAGCCGGCGATACCACAAACAACCACTATCAACGCGGTTCAGACAACCGAACCCGAGCACCACTGTAGTAAAGAAACACCGGATAAGCCTCGACATTGATGGAGAGGAGAAACTCCACGGTATCTTTAAATCGAAAACCACACATCCAAATCTGAAATCACTGGTAGGTTCTATCAGAAATTAAAGACTAGACTGGAGCCCAGGGCGAGAGTATGTGCCGGTGCTGTATAAGCCACCGGCCGCCATCCTCCGAGACAAAGAACGTCGACGAAGCTCTAAGATATTATCGGGAGAGAAACGCTACAATATATACAAACGAATAATATTTAAATAAAAACATATAGGTAAAAACAAACTAATAATAATGTTATCTAATAATTAGTTATAGAATTTTATAAAGAGATAATAATAATTATTTTATATTAATATAAAAGGTAATAATATATACAAATATTATGTGATAATTATTTTTTAATAACAAATATAAATAATAATATGACCTAGTTTAAAATAAACCAATATAACATGATGGTTTTTTTTTGTCAACGGCAGATAATATCACAACTGGCCGGTTCATTAAATTAACCAAATTCCTGCATAATATAGACGGTGAGATTTGATCCCGGGTGCATGTACGCCTGCCATTTAGTGGACTTACCAACTGCCATGGACTAAATGCCACTTACATTAAATTAGCACTACACTGTTATATTTTTGGTAATCAAATTTCACAATGTTATATTTTTCCTTTTAAAGGATAAACTTAATTTGCACTCTTACATCGTAATCTAGTTTGTATTTTTGGCCTAAAAGGACGCGTTTGAGGAAAATTCAAACTCGACAATGTCAACTTTATATTTCTTTAATAAAAGAAAAAAAGAAAACAATTTACTTTATACTTTTTATCAAAAAAGAAAAGAAAAGATTGTCTTTAAATCTTGGGCCACTTATATCTTAAACAATCCTCGTGTTGACTGAGTGTGAGGTTACCTTTATATTCAAAGCAATTTTTTCATAATAGACTAGATTTGTGATGGATTGGTGGAAGAAGAAGAAGATAAAGAAAGAAGGAGGAGGAAGTAGAATTGTTGACTTTTAAAGAAAATATTGTTGTGATTGTGATATCTAAAGAGGTAATCCAGTTTGGTTGTCCAAATTTATTGAAGAGGGCAGATTAGTCGATGAGATCACAGATCCAAACATCTTGAAGAAGATGGGTGAAGTTACAAAAGAAGAGCGTTGTGGAATGAATGCATTTCTTTTGCTCACTGAGAGATGCTTCAGTCTTAAAGGGGAGGTTCCAACGATGGTCGAAGTTGCTAAAGAGCTAAAGAAGTTAGCAAACTATATTCTCTAGAGGCATCGCTTATCAATTCTATTTTCAAGATTTTCAAAGTTGTTTTTATATAATAAGATAATATCAAGCTGTTTCTGCAGACAATGTGAAGGACCAACTCAGATACAAAGACTTTCTCGGGAGCTAAACTGCGTACAATAATTGTTGGGTTACTTGGTTTCACTTTTTCATAAGAATGTATCAATCATCTCTTTTGAAGTGTCGAAGTGAATAGACGGCTGTTATGGAAAAGTAAAGTGAAGATTCCCAAGTTCGGCAAATGTGGAATTGATCAAAGGCTATGACAAAACTCTAATAGCCAGGTCCCTAAATCCATGTATGCAGGGCATAAGATCTCTTCTAGTTATGCTTTGGAATGTGTGGAAAGTAGAAGATAGAATCACTGGGATCGATTTAGGTAGAGGAGGGTTCCAATTCGATTTTAAGAAGGAATTTGATATTGTGGAGGTTTTAAAATTGGAACCTTTTCATTTTGACCATTTGATGTTTTCCTTGGTAAGATAGAAACATGTTATGGATACTTATTATCTATCTGAAATCTGATTATAGGTTAGAATTTTGGAAGTTGACTTAGATTATGGTCTTGTTCGACTACTGGTGGATGCTTTTAAGCCTCTTGAAACTGTACCTGAGTTAACAGTCTCTTATGTGATGACAGGTTATATATATGGTTTTGTTCAGCCTCTGCAACAGTTTTTATCATGAGTCTGCAATCAGATAGGAAGGTGATGGACAATTCTGGTAAGGATTTTAGGAACAGGTAATGAGAGCTAATTCTTATGGATTAAAAGGATCTTCAGAAATATAAATTAATTAAAAATTTCTTTGTTGTTTCTGATTCTAATGTGAAAGATACATGAATTCAGGAAAATGTTTTTAAGTGATTTAAATCTGGTGGTTCCAGCTGAGCCAGAGAATATTTACTACACGGAAAGGAAAATTATAAAATTCAATTTAGGAGTACTAAGATCTAACACCAAGAACACGTGGCCGATAAAAGGAGGCCAAGTGGTAAGTGATCATTTTATAAATGTTTAGATATCGAGATTTGATTTTTGTCCGATATAAAATTTTTTTTTTTTAAATATGAGTTTAGGCAATAGATCGAGTTTTATCAATCTAATTATTGTTTGAAGAAAAGAGTAAGATTGAAAAGAAAAGAAAAAATCTAACACCAAGAGCACGTGGCCGATGATAAAAGGTGGCCAAGTGGTAAGTGATCACTTTATAAATGTTTAGATATCGGGGTTTGATTTTTTTCTAATACAAAAGAAAAGAAATTAGAATATGAGGTATGGATCGAGTCTTATCTATCTAATTATTGTTTGAAAAAAAAAAAAAGATTGAAAAGAAATGAGTTTGACCATGAGTTGACCATGCTTGTTTGTTAACTTAATAGGGTTTGAGTTAATTTTTTTAACTCATATAAATAAATGAACAATCATGGGTTTACAATTATAATGAGTCGGACTCATTAAAATTCTGGATTACCCATGGGTTTATACATACACTAAACAAAATATGTAAAATATTTAAAAATCAAATAATTCATTTTATAAATATGTATAAAAATATAAATAATCAAATGTTTTTTCATTTTTTTTGATTATGTAAAGATTAAAATCACATTATCCCAAAATAGTTTAGAAACTTATATAAATTTTATGGGCTTACTAAAAGCCCCTACCTCCATCGGCCTTTTGGTTTAATATTGGGCTGTAATGGGCTCACAATATGCCAAACCCATAAAAGATTCTTTCACATCTTCACTTTAGCTGCAAAAGCTAATTAGTGGGTCCCACTTCAGCCATAGACCCGATCTAATAGCTTTTATCATTGTCGACAAAACAAATAAATTAATTAAAAAAGGAAATTCTCAATTGACATATAAATTGGAAATAATCGATTTTTCATAATTTTGGAAGTAAATGAAAGGTAAATAAGAAAGAGAATGAACCAGAATAAATTTAGAAGTAAGCTCATAATATATTAAGTCCTCTTCTCAATCTCATCTTCTTGCTCTTCACTTTTCCATTTTTCTCCAACTTCTTCTTTTCTCTCTTTTCTCTGAAATCTTAACCCTAAACAGTTTCAATTCGATGAAATTAACATCTCTAAAGAATCAGATGGACGATTGGGTGGTTAAGGCTTTTACAGACGACGAAATGGTTGTGGAGCTTCTTCTAAGGCTTAAACATGGCGGAACTGTAGAATCTGAGAATCCAGCTATGAATCTACCTCCGTTACGTTGGGGTTTTCGTAAACGACGGTCACGACCATCGAGATTAGGTGTAAACATCGGAATCGGAGTCGGAGGTTATCTGAAGAAAGAAACTGATTCTGCTAGAGATAGTCCGATGACTCCTTTATGTTGGAGTGGTGGATCTGGTAGCGGTGGTTCAACTTCTCCTTCCGCCGCAACCGCCGATGGTTTTGAAGATACTAGTCATCAACCTAGCTGCTCTACATCTACTGGATCCGGATCTAAGGTATTTTCACTTTTCCATTTCTCAATCACTTCTCCACCTGCTTCTCCTTCTTAATCGTCATTCTTCTCTGGTTTTGACTCTGATCTCGCAATTACACACCATTTTTTTTTGAAATCCCTAAAGATTTTTCTCCGTACACAATTTCTCAGTCTTTGGCTGACGTCATCTCTCGTACTCTTACGTACGTTCTTCTTCAGCTAAAACGGATTTTTACTAGATCTCCATTTTTGTCAGTTTTAGTTCTCTTCTGACTTTTTACCTTTTTACCGTTTTCGATCATCGGAAAATTATTCCGGCGGAGAATGATTTATTTACCTTTTTACCCCTCGCTGTTAGAACGGAGAAACCTCCGCTTATGTTAAAATCACAAATCCATCCACTCGAAAAGAGTCAAAGCTTTGTTATCATTTTCGGGTTTTTTACGTTTTTACCCCTGTCGACCGTCGGAAATCAACATCGTTCCGGCGGAAGATATCCTTTGATGATATATTTACCTTTTTACCCCTAGTTGTTAGAACACAGAAACCTTCACTTATGACAAATCCATCCTATCCGAGTCAAACTTTTTTTTTTTTAATTAATGATTTAATTTTTTCCAGAGCGGATTTTTTCATTCTTTTTTGCTTTATGGTAATTTTCATGATTCCTTTTCTTTTTGTTAAACTTTTTTTCACGATTCTTGGTAGTCTCTTGAATTCCAATTCAAAGGATTAAATCTGTAGATTTTGGTTTTTTTGTTTTTTTGTTTTTAACTGTGAAAATCTTGAATCTACTCAATATTGCTTAAAAATATTTCTTGGTGGTGAAATGTTTTTATTTGATTAATATATTAATTTTGGTCATTTCGACTATTGTTCGGCGTTTATGCGTCTTTCTGGTCAAAAGTCTTGAATTTAATTTCTTAAAATTTACACCAAAGAAAAAAAAAAGGTCTTGAATTTAATTTCAAAAGCCGGTTAAAATTGACCGGTTTGGGGACCGGTCAGGTTTTGTTTTATATTGGCCCATAAATTATGGGAGATTTATAATAATTTTGTCTATAGTGTACAACAATGTCAAAACTATAAGTTATGCTTCTTCAGTACGAGTCAGGTTTCGAAAAACGAAGTCGTTTTGGCAGATTTTGGGTTAAAGCTAATGAATCTTGTATAAATTGTCGTCACGTGATGATGATGATGATACTGTCATGTGATGTCGCCACGCTATGGGATTATCATAATATATTAAAAAAATGAAAATTAAAAATAATTTCTTCCAAATTTGTTAATTATTAATTTATTTCAATTTGTTATTTAAATTTACAGTTTATTCTTTTAAAATAAAGGTCTGTTTGAATCTTTGTTAGCTTTTACTTTTCTTTTTCATCTTTTTGTTGTCTGGTTTTAAAAGTTCTTTTCTTTAGCATCTAAATACCTTTTAAATTCATTTTTTTCCTATATTTCCGTTGAATTTAAAGCAATTTTATCGTTAATTAATGAGTGTGATTTTCTTTTTTTTCAGGCAATTAATGAATTCACCAGCTCTTGTTCTAGAAGATCTAAGAAAAAGAAGGTACAAAGATCTCAAATTACCATTATTTGATCTAAAGATCTAGTGTGATTTCTAATTACTCTTTCGCATAATTTTTACAGACATTTTTGGAACTTAAAGATGCAGAGATCTTGCATTTGAAGGAAAGATATGAACTTGAAAAGGTAATGAAAATATTAATCTTTTTAATTAGCTTTGTTTTTTTTTAAATTGTATTCTTATAATTTTTTTTTCTTCATCAGAAGATTGCAAATGTACAAGCAACATATAAGGAACGAAATGTAAAGAACCAAAGCTTAAAGAGAATTAAGGTAATATTTTTTACTCAATTATCTTTTGTTTGTTCTTAATGAAGCTTGTAACCTAAATTAGATTTCATTGTTTTAAATTTTAGCTTGAGTACTCAGATCGAGTCAAGACTGATCTGATTAATGAATCGAATCTCAAGGAGTCACGTAAAAGAAGGGACTTACCATTCAAAAACAAACAAGAAGAATCTGAAAGAAAGACTTTCTTCTTTGTTCCTGATTTGAATATGACACCTACTGAAGAAGATTAGATTTTATAGAAGCTTGAACCAGATGATGCATAGAAACATCAATGGTGAAACTTTTTTTTTTGTTTTGGTTAAAGTGGTTGGAGATTGGAGTAAGCTCCTCAAAGATGGGCATTAGAAGATTTTATAAAGAAAAAAAAAGAGAAGAAAAAATTGTAATAAGAAGATGATTATGGCTATTATTCTCGTTTTTATTGTTTCTTCTAAATGAATTTTTTTCTTTTTGAGGTAAAATTGATCTTTTTTGCTTCTTTGTCTTTTGAGAAGGAGATAGAAATTAGGCCTTTAATTATTTTTTTGCTCGTTCGCTGATAACAAAACTGTAAAAAGTAGCTATTTGAATGATTTCTTTTTTTGGTAAATTCCTATAAGAGGAATTATTGACCCCCTAAAATTAACATTTTTAACAAAATTTTGTGAAGCTTTCAATATTCATAACCAACAAAATCTCCAAATCGTTTTAAGGGAAATCATATAGGTCATATTACTTTCGTGGTAGTTAGCGACACCAACAACGACTAATGACTAGCAACACTAACCAAACGATTTGATTTTTTGTTTTTTTCGCAATCGTTGTGATTGATCGCTAGTCCAACGACTAACAAAAGAATAGTCGTAGCAACCAAAAATTTCTCTTTCAAATTTTTTTTTCTTGAAAATCTAAATATATATATTTCTATTTTACTTTTGTATTTCTTACATTATATTTAAAAAAAATTTGTAATTTTATTTATTTATTTGTAAGTTAAAATATATATTTAAAATTATATATAGATATTTATACACAAAAACTATTAGTAACTAACAAATATTAAAGCAATTTTTATGAATTTAAAATTTTATGTATTTTATTTTTGTTTATAACAATTTATTTTATTTTTAGTTTATTAATTTTTTTTTATATTAGTTTTGTTCGTTTTAAATTTTTTTGTTAGAAAAAAATTTGAATAAAAAAGTGAAAAAAAAAGTTTTGGTCGTTGTGACTGTTCTTTTGGCAATCGCTGGTCGTTAGCGACTGATCGTTGCGACTAGTCGCTAAATTTTTTAGCGATTGAAAAATATGGTCGTTGGCGACTGATCGTTGACGACTTGACAATGATCTAATGACTACCAAAAGAACATGATTTGGTCGTTATCGCTGGTCGCTAGTGACTATCGAAAAAACAAAACATGACCATAGTGTAGTTTACATAGTTTTAACATTTTTTAAGAAAAATAATAACTTTTTTTTGTCATATGTTTCTTTAGCTTTTTCTGCTTTGCTAAATTGGAAATGACTTGAATTTTTCCTCATGGAGATATTGTTTCCTTATCCCCTTAACAATGTCTTCGAATTTTGTCAAAGCGCGTAATGTTTCTTCGTAAGTATTGAAGGGGGTTTAGAATTTAGGGCGATCGAGAAATTTAATTCGGCATTACTTGCCAAACACCTTTGGTGATTATTGGATCACTCAGACTCCCTTCTCTCTAAGATTTTACGTGGACGTTATTACTTCGGCACTAATTCATTGTACCCTCGTCGATTGTATTCACCTTCCTATGGATGGTATAGTATCATTTCAGCTCGAGAGCTAGTAAGAAAATGCTTAATTAAGAGAGTGGGAAATGGAGAAACTATTCGGATTTGGTCAGACCCATGGATCCGAGATCATAATCCACGACCGGCCAGGGGTTTCGCTTCAGATCTTTACCCGAATTTAAGAGTATCCGAGTTGATCGATCCACATACGCGCTTATGGCGTGAGACTTTAATTAACCAATTATTCCTCCCGTATGATGCGAATCTTATTTTAGGGATTCATAATCCACGACCGGCCAAGGGTTCTGCCTTGGCTGGCATTACAATAAGACTGGTGTCTACTCGGTAAAATCATGTTATTGGGCATAAATGAATCTCTCCTTATGTTCGTTTCGACCATATGGTCCTAATATACATGAGTTACAATCTCATGTCTGAAAAGTGAAGGAACCATAGAAAATTAAGCATTTTATTTGGCAAGTAGTTCAGGACAACTAACGGTTAAATCAAACTTTATCAGACGTTGTATAAATTGTGATGCACGCTGTGTATGTGGAGCTGATACGGAAATGATAAACCATGTACTTTTCGAATGCCCGCCAGCCCTTCAGGCCTGGACTTTGTCAAAAATTCATGCAGGACTGAACTTCCTGGAGGAATCCATTTTCTCCAATATTGATCATCTGTTTTGGAGACTACCTTGTAAGGAGGAACACAATAGTTTTCTATGGATCCTATGGGTTTTATGAAAATCGCGAAATGAAGAGACTTTTTCAAATAAAGATAGGAATTCTCAAGATATTGTCCAAATGGTGGAAACTGATACCAGAGCATGAGAAGAGGCACATAAGAACAGTATTGTTGTGTCGGGTTGTAATAATACATTACTTCAGCTTTTCCAACCTTTTCAGGATATAGGTGCATCGTTGATGCATTCTGGAAGGAATCAGATTTGTTCATAGGATTGGGCTGGTACTCTATTTCGGACAGTATTGAGGGCATCAATTTCGGAGCACAATGCATTAGATGCAATTTGTTTTCTCTACATTCAGAATTTGAGGCGCTTCTCTGGGCCATGATGTGTCTTTCCTCTCTTCAGATTGTGGAGGTAGAGTTCTTAGTCGATTGTTTCGAGCTTCTTAAGATGATTGAGGAGCCTCATGTTTGGCTTGCTTTCCTACCTTATTTGGAAGATTTCTCAAGCCTTCAAGCTCATTCCGGTCATGTTCCGTCCTCCACGCCCTCCGCGTACTTAACCACAAAGCTGATCACTTAACCCGCACAACCAGAAAGTCTTTTCGGTCTCATGCCTTTGTATGCAACGTGCCTCTTATTTAGACTTTGTATCGTATTATGAGTTAAGTTGGAAAAAAAAATCGAATATATGAGTCATGAAAACTATGGAACTGAGTTAAAAGAAACAGAATCGAATCTTGCTTAGTAACCAAAAAGTGAATTTCATTTTTAAGATTCCCAGTTGGGAATATTGGCCGTAGCTTCATTCACCATTGTCACCAATGTCACCTGCATTGTGTTATGCCCACTTTATTGATCAGAACTTGACAACAAAAAACCCAATGACGGTATAATTTATTTTGGATAAAATCAAGGATAAACATTCGATTTATTTCAATTTATTATTTCGGGTTTTGAAGTTTATGAATTCTAAAACATATATGTTTCATTTGAGATCCAATTAGTTTTATTTTTTGTCAACATTGGATCGACAAGATTCGATCATTAAAATTCCTATTTAATCTACCAACTTATAGATATGAGGAATTGAACCCTAGATGCTATAGTCATTAGCTGATAGGAGGAATTATAGATACGAGAATTGAACCCTAGATACCATAGTCTTAGAAGAACTCAGGCCAATTATAGTCAATTTTTGTTTCAAATAAATTCTATTTAGTTTAATTTGATTTCATATAGTTTGGATACAGTTCGGAATCTAATAATTTGATATAGAAACTTTTAGGTTCATAAACTTTGCTTTGTGTTAAGTTTAAAAATTTTGGTTGGACATGGAATATTTTTGTTCAATTTAAAAAATTTGACAGGTCTTAGGAAAGAGATTGAAATCTATTTCTTTAGGTTATTATGGGTTTCTACTTAAAACTTTCAGTTTATCAACAAACAAAAGAAAAGAAATGGGAGAAAAGTTATACATACCACACTCTCAGGAACACCTTGGGGAGGCAACGGGAGGTTTCGCGGGGGCGGTTTATCCCCGTAAGACCGCTTATCGAATCTCCATTCTCCAAACCTTCCGATCATCATTTTTCCCTGTACATTGTACAACCAATACACAAAATATATAAACCTAACATATCTATTGTATATCTTACATTAACTTAGTTTTATGGTTCATGAATTATGTACCTTCATGTCGAAATCACAGCCGTACGTGTAATGTATTATGAACGTCTTATCCGTTTCTGTGTCCCAAGGAGGCTACATCAATAGACAAAACATGAATTTTTGATATGTCCTTCCAAAATTCTGAATCTACTTCGTCATATATAGTAATCAAAAGCTTATTGATCAAAACCTGAATCATAAAGTCTTTGTAAAGAATGTTGCTCACGCCGTGTAACGCCGAAGACACAGCATATGCATACCTTATAAATGTGAATCAAACATATAAAAATTTAATCTAACGTTATAATTGAGAGGATAAGTTCGAAGTAGAGAAAAGTATTTACATTTCAAGGACCCAACCAAAAGCTTTATCAGTTTGTGGGTCATTCTTCATAGCCAAAGACACGTTCATCCATGTTGGAGCAATTTTCATCAATGAATTCTATACCAAAACCAAGTAAAATTGTTAGTCATTGAACTGTATTCGCGGTTTGCGATTATATGATTAGCGAATGCAATTACTTTACCTTATGGACAATCACTGGAGAATTCCCAATGGGATCAATACTTGATATTGGTCCATTCTGTTTGGGGAAGAATTTACGGAGAACCGATTCGTATTTCTGCGGTTCGATATAGGAAAAATGAAATGCAGCTGCACGATTGCCTCTGGCTAGGTTTGGTATCGGTTTAACTATGATATGATCAGGTTCCGCCATGAGAATGTAACTGAAGCAATGATCAAGAAAGATAGGAAATTATATGACCATCAAAACTAGCATTTAAAAGTGTTGGCGGTTAAAATTCAACACTCTTTAACTAGTGGGTGTTACTAATAATTAATCAAAAGCTAATTAGGTACCAAAATGAATATTTACGAAAATAAAGGACTGAAAATGTAAAATGATACTTACTCTTCCTCTATATGTGCTTGTCGAAGCCATTGCACAAACGCCCATGGCCTATTTAGAACTACATATCCCTGCACATTATATACAATTCATCATTTGTCATCATACTTTTACGTTAATATACTTCTTTTGTTTCAGAACATCAAATGCTAACAAAAAACATTTAATATTTTAGTTTAGTATAATTTAACATACTATATAATATAAATAGTCATAAAATATCAAATATATTTAATTTTGCATAAAAATATGTAAAATACAAAAAAAAAAAAACTCTCTGAAATATATGATATACTGAAACAACAAAGAGTATAATACCTACATAATAATTATTATGAAGAGAATACGTATTTTATTGACAAATAAATTTATAAAGATTAATCCATAATTTTAACTTTCAAACCCCAAATTCTATTATGTGAATTACGCAATTTTTTGTGTAGAAAAACTGCAAAATTTAACCATTTAATTAAAACTGTATTTTCCCATTCTTTATTAGAGTTAAATATATTTACAGAAGAACATTACTATTTATTAAAAAGCATGAACATTACTCAAAGTTGATAATTAAATAGGCTGTATATATGCATACAAAGGCGTGCCTATGAACAAAAAATAAAAGCATTCACTTTGGCCCCCTCAAATAAATATAATTTTTAGGGGTCTCTAATTTTTTTCAAAATCATATATTATAATGGTTTTTCCTAGTTTATACTATGAAAACAATCAAATTTTGATCTTTGTAAATATTTTTTTTCAAGAATTAGATTTTTTTTTTGAGAATTAAGTTGAATCTAGTTTTAGCTATTTATGCTTAAAAATGTTTTTCAAATATAAAATTGATTAAATCTTATTTGCGATCAATTATATCACAAAAATAGTTTAGTTAAATACATGTACAAAGAAAATAAACATATACTATCAAAATTTTCTGAAAAAAGTTTATTAAAACCGAAAGAAAAATATTATATTGTAATAAAAAACAAAACTATTTTGTTTTATTTATATATGTTATTTTTTAAAACTACATTATATATATATGTTAAATAAAATTTATTATATAAACTGAGTTTTCCTCAGTCTGGTGGTTAGGATGATTCAGCTAATGACTATGACATTACGGTTCGATTCTTTTCCTCTACAAATTGATAGATTAAATAAGAATTTTAAGGGTTGGACTACACTATGGATCAGATCTTGTAGATCAATTGTTGACAAAAAAATTTTATTATATAAGTATTAAAAATTATAATTTTATTATAAAAAAATTATTTATAAGTCTTTTTTCTATTTGCCTTAGGCCCTATAATTTTAGGCACCACACTCTATATATATTATAAAAAATTTAAGTTATGATTTAAGATTATATGAAAATGTAAACTCTTATATTTGTGTTTCATTACTCATAAAGCCACTTTATCTATAAGATAAAGAGAAAAATGTTATAATATCTTCCTCGAGCATTCCTAGATCCACCTTGAATTGATCAAGTCTACAGGTTTGACTAAATTCCAGAAAATGACTAATATTACATTAAACCTCTAAAACAAGAAACAACATCATGATCATTCTAAAATCTAGCTAGTAAACAATTTTTAGAGTTAATATAAATTAATCGATATATATTACATTAACAAGAAAACAATGAATAATGAAGAATTCAAAGACAAACCTTATCAACACCAGAAGGAAGAGGATTCGCAACAAAAGTAGGAATCTCATCCATAAGTCCATCGGGTCGACCCGAATGCAAGATCCGAGTATACCCACCCATATCTGAACCGGGTTCATCTTTAAACCTATTATACCAATAAAACATGACCCGACATTGCCATGTGCTATAAACGGAATCCGTAGCTGTTACGGCTGTGTGAAACAATCTCCTCGACTTCTTTGACGGAATCTTAACGGAATCTGTAACGGAAGAAGCTGATCTTCTTCCCGGAAAATCTTGCCGGAGAGGAGAAGAATCATCGGTAACTATGGTGTTATATCGAATAATTAGAAATAAAGATAGAATTAGGAAAACTGGGAAGAAGTATTTCCTACGGAATCTCATTATTTTTTTCTTCTTTACATTAACAATTTGTTCATGTATAAATATTTATGGATATTTGTGAGTTTTAATTTGTTAGAAAAAGTCGTCGCTTGATTTGTGTTATTACAAGATGAAGAGTAGTTGTCAGAAAGTGGCAGGTCCCACAACGATCTGGTCTTTGTGAAACTTTTATTTATGATGAATTATTATGAAATTGTTTAAAGCATAGTTGTTTTATCTATTTGTTCAGTTTGATTCTACTTATTGGCTTTTTGCACTTGGTTATTCCCGAATCTTGACGAATATTACACTATAACGCAAAGTGTTTGGGTTATGGACAAAAATCGGGTAAAAGGAAACGTTGGTGTTGAATCCTTTAGATTCCGGTCTCTAAAAGCCCACTTGCTAGATATAGAGACCTCAATACAATTGGAATTAGGTCCTAATTAGCCTAGGCATTTGGTTCATCGGTTCTTCGGTTCGGTTAAGTTTTGTTCTTTCGGTTTTTAAAATATGGTAACCAATAGATATTTATTAAATTTTGGTTCGGTTTCGGTTCGGTTATTGTCTATTTTGGTTCCAAATGTATACTTGAAATTGGAATCGAGTAAGAACCGAAATAATTTTGGTTGTCATTAGTTTCTGGTTCCAAAAAACTTAAAAAAACCATTTGATACAACCTATTTTTTTTTCTTTGATAAGAATTAATAAACCAAATAGAAATCAAATATTCATATTACAAAAGAGAATATACAAAAAATAATAGATACTAAAATAATTTATTAAGTACCTATTACAATTTGCAATAAAAAAAATTAGAATATGTCAAAACAAAAAAGATAGGAATTAATAAATCAAATAGAAATCAAAGCTTCAAGTTACAAAAGAGAGTATACAGAAAAAAATAGATACCAAAATAATCTATTAAGCATCCATTACGAGTACCTATTACAATTTGCAGTAAAAAAGATTTAGAATATGTCAAATTACAATACAAAAGTCACATGAAACATAGTAGTATATTCTATATAAATAATTATTAAAAATATATATTTATATTTTGGTTTTTTCGGGTAATTATTCTGTTATCGGTTCGGTTCCGGTTCTTTCGGGTATAAGAATTAAGTAACCATTCGGTTATTTAGCCGGTTTTGGTTCGGTTACTCTTATTTGGATTCGGCTCAGTTCGATTTCTCGGTTCCGGTATTATGCCTAGGGCTAGTTCCAATATACTAAAAGACAGGCCATGATAGACCAAATACAATACAATTGCATTAAGTAGAAAACATCTTCTTGTACAGTTTCTAAAATATCATCAAGTAAAACTTGTGCATCGTCTTCTAATATATCTTCTGTTTTAGAGATGTTTTTGCCTTGTGGTGTCATTTGGAATACTCTGCCCCTAGCTCTCGTTGCCTGAAACCCAAACCAAAAAGTAAATTCAAAACTGCAATGACCCAAGAATAAGTGATCAGAAGAGGAGTAATATTATATACCTCTTGTTCCCAATTTGTGAAGAAAGTAACAAGAGCAAGAACAAGTTGGATAGTTGAGGCTATAAGTATACCGATCCGAAGTCCTTTCCCTCTCATTTTCATGACAAAACACAAGACCCAACCCAATGGGATTCCAACAAGATAATATGATCCTATGCTCGCATAACCTCCTATATGTTCCCACCCTGTTCCTCTCGCAACACCTAAGAAATGAATGGATTCTAGTGTTTTATCGAAATCTCAATATCTTATCAGAAATCATGAGCTTCTAACTCAAAATCAATTAAAAATGAGTGGAGTGGCCATGAACTTTATATATTACTTAACAAATCTCCATTTTTCTAATGTGGGATATTCTAATTTACCTGAGAGCACAGCAAGAAAGCTGTTAACGAATATGGATAGACAAAGAATTGGTGTGATTTGGGTTGCGTACTTAACCACTTCTGTCTCGTTACTATACATATAACCCCAACTTTTTCGGTAACTGAATAAAACGATGCTTGCTATGGTTGCATCAACAGCACCAAGAAAAATAGCAGAATTAGCCTCGGCTCAAGCTGCCCTTGGTTTTCCAGCTCCTAGCTCGTTTGAGACATATGTGCTATAATTACACATAGGGCTTAGAATTCAGAGATTAGAGATGTTTAACAAGAAAATATATATTCTTCTGAACTATTGAAATCTATAGAACCTTGCGGCTGCTCCTATGGCGTTTCCCAGAACATAATACAATCCTGATTGTGTGAGGCTGCTCATGAATAAGTTAGAATTATCACAATATCTTATTCGATGTTCAAATTAGTACAAAGTGATATACTTCCTACCAAATGGATACCACCGATGTTTCGAGCTTTGAGTTAGGTAAGAGTCCAGACATTAGTAGTAGAAGCTCAAACGACCACCATTCCAGGCTTTTATTACATACACCAGAAAGCAAAAAAAAGTTCAAAGATGCATTGCAGATCATATGCTTTAAGCGAAATGTATTGAAACATGAATGTTAAGTGATTTGTATTAAAGTAGCAAATCATCTGTTATTTGAACAAGAATTTCCAAAATCTTTAAAAATCTATTGATATTGAACTAACAATTTTTAAAAGTATAATCGAATCTACTCTTATTTGAAATATTTAAGGGTGTGATTTTAAGTAATTCTAAAGGATTTTAGAATATTTTAGAAGACTTCTTTGGTTAAAAAAACAAAACTCCAAATCTTTATTGTCAAGTGGAGTTTTATAAATCTGAAACCTCAAAGACCTGAAATCATTCAAAATTCATGGTTAATAACCCCCTAAATGTTGCATATATTGTTTTTCTTGGACATTAATAAGTTACCAGATCATCATTGCAGAGGGGATCGCGAGGGAGATGAATTGCTTTATGCTCGAGAAGATTTCTTGCGGACGAAGATTCCTCATTATAGGGATGCAGAGTAGAGTTTCTCATGAATATCCAAAGCAAAAGTACATTAAGCCAATAAGAAAAACCAATGGACAAAGCAGCAGCACCAATGATTCCGAATTTCAGTTTATAGACAAGAAGCCAACAGAAAGGAATATGAAAACAAAGAGCTCCAAGAGAACTCATGAAGAGAGGAAAAACCAATCCTTGAGACTGAAAATATCGAGTCATAGATTGCAGAAAAGCAAATCCGAACAAAGCCGGTATGAGCCAGATTTGAGTATTTGCACGCTAATTGAGAGATGAGAGGATCTTAATGAAATAATTCCAAGAGTTTGTCCATGAAAACCCATAGAAGAGAGATTGGGAAACAAAAGAAGAGAAGACAAACTATTATTATAATTTTTGTTTTCTCAATTGGATCGATTCCATATCCTAAACATATTTCTAAACTCTTCTACTTAACTTTTTACATGCAGTGAGGTAAAGTCAATTTCCGGACGTCTAAACCATTAACTGAAATATATAACCAACTGATCCAGAATAGCTCGATAACTATAATTATAATTTATAAAAATAATTATAAAAATTTAATAACTAAATCTAGATTTTAGTTATAACAGCTTTTAAATTAGAACAAACTTGAACTTTTTTTTTGTAATAAAGGTAAAATATTAAATTTTCTTAAAAGATAACCCCACTAATATCAAAACAATAACAAGTGGTAAAAGTTAAATTCTATTAGATTCCATTGTCCAATAATTCACCTCATACTTTCTAAAAAACCTGAATTTGTGTATCATCATCAGTCTAAACTCATTACAGAAAAACTGCAAAAGTCTTATGTGGGTCATTGAAGTTCGAGAAAGCATATTTATGTTTATTGTCTTTCTTCTCTCTCCTCTGCTTCACCACTGTGATTCTCACTCTATCTCTCTCAAGGATAAAGATTTTGTCACAGTACTAATAGTTATGGCTCATCTTCTTTTCTTCTGTTGCTTCTTTGTTGCTCTTTCTTTTGCTCATGGAGATTCTACTACTCACATTTCTCTTACTCAGCCTCCCACAGGTTTGTGTTTCTTTCTTTCTTTCACTTTCCTACACTTTCTCGAGAAAGCTTTCTCTTTTCCGGGAAACTAAAGAGGGATAGTTACAGTTTCTCAATTTTTTGTTTTTCTACATTGTCTATTTTGTTGTTTCCATGAAAATGTCACTTCACTCTGCTCAAAAACTCAAACTTTACCTAATTCTTCTCAGATTTTTGACTAGTGCGTAACAGGTTTTGTCTGAAATCGCATTTCTAGGGTTATAATAACAGAAAGTTTCAGCCTTTACTACTTCAATTTCTGTTTTCTTGTACTCTAGTCTGATTTGTCTCATTCAGGTTCCGAGAAAATCGGTTATGTAAAGAAATTTATAGTAGCACAAGCGCCATTACTAGGACCTGATTTCAACAATACTCAAGTAACTGAAGATGCTTCAGTGGCTTTAGCTGCTCAAAGAACATTTAGAAAAGATCCTCTCAATGGCTTCCAGAGATACACTGGAGGATGGAATATCAGTAACCAACATTACTGGGCCGTAAGTTCTTTCCACTTCAATTTGGTTTTTGAGTCTATCTTATCTATGTATTTTCATCTTTGAGATGTGTTTTTGTTGTTGAAATTGCAGTCTGTGGGATATACAGCTAGTCCTCTCTTTACACTTGCTGCTGTCTGGTTTCTTGGGTTTGGGATCTGCTTACTGATCATTTGTATGTGTCATATTTGCCATAGAAGCAAATCTATTGGTTACTCAAAAGTTGCTTATGTTGTCTCCCTCATCTGCCTCCTCTTGTTCACTCTTATTGCAATGTGAGTTAAGAGAAGATAGCACCACTTTATGAATTGGCTTTGAAGGTTTTTAAGCAGCAACATTAGACTATGAGAGCTTTGTTCTTTTCGATTGCTTAGCATTTTGACTTCTTCTTATCACAGAATTGGATGTGTTCTGCTATACTCGGGTCAGGGCAAGTACAATGAAAGCACAACAGAGACTTTAGAGTATGTCATGAGCCAAGCTGATAGCACGATTTCACAGCTTAAAGCTATTGCAGATTATCTTACTTCAGCCAAGCAGGCTGCAGTTCTTCAGGTTCTTTTACCTGCAGATGTCCAAGCTGAAATCGATCAGATTGGAGCGAAACTGGCTTCTTCTATAACCACCATCACAGAGAAAGCCACTAGTAGCTCCAATGACATAAGACATTTCCTTGATTCTGTGTAACAACAACTTCTCACATTCTATCTTTTACAGAAACCAAATTTTTGGATCTTCGAAAAGCAATAATGGTCAATTTTTGTTCTTGCAGGAAGGCGGCACTTATCGTAGTTTCAATCGTCATGCTTATAGTAACATTTCTTGGTCTCGGTATAACACAAATCTGAATCTTTTGTAAATTTTTCAACTTTTTGAAAGACAAAACTCTTGTAAAACGAACTTCTCTACAGATATCTCAAGTGATCTTGACTGATTCATTTCTTCTCTTGCAGTTGCTTCGATTTTCGGGATGGAGGTCATTGTTTACACGTGAGTTGAACCCTGCAATATTCTTTGTGGCTCATGCGACCTTAGTGAGTATAGTCTATCTGAATCCTTTTCCTTTTGTGCAGTCTTGTGGTTTTGGGATGGATTCTGGTGACAGGTACATTCATCTTGAGTGGAACATTCCTTGTGCTACACAAGTAAGTCTTGTGACTCTTCATTAACTTGTTCTTTGTTAGTTAATTGGATAGGCTCAAGAACCTCGGAATGTTTTCTTTTGCCTTAAGTGCAACTGCAGATACATGTGCGGCAATGGGTGAATGGGTTGATAGACCCTCAACCAACACGGCTTTGGATGAGATCTTGCCTTGTACAGACAATGCTACAGCTCAGGAAACTTTGATGCGTAGCAGAGAGGTGTCAAGTCAGCTTGTGGATCTCATCAACACAGTTACCACTAATGTTTCCAACATCAACTTTTCTCCAGTCTTTGTCCCTATGTATTATAACCAATCTGGACCGTTGCTTCCACTGCTCTGCAATCCCTTTGACCATGATCTCAATAATCGCACTTGCTCGCCTGGTGAGCTCAATTTGGACAATGCTACTCAAGTAAGTCCCTCTTCCTAATTTCTTAGCACTCCTCTACTGTTGAAACTGTTTCTAGTCACGGGGTGAGTATACTGAACCAAACAGAAAAACAAGAATCTAAGTGATGTCACAACGTTCACAGGCATGGAGCAAGTTCGTGTGCCAAGTGAGCCCAAACGGGACTTGCATCACAACAGGGAGGCTCACGCCAGCACTGTACAATCAGATGGCCTCAAGTGTGAACATCAGCACAGGATTGATGAGAGACGCACCATTCCTGGTCCAGCTCCAGGACTGTTCATACGCAAAGCAGACCTTTAGAGACATAGTCAATAACAATTGTCCTGGACTCCAGCGTTACGGTTACTGGGTGTATGTGGGTCTGGCCATATTGGGGACGGCTGTGATGCTCTCACTTCTTTTCTGGATCATTTACAGTAGAGAGAGAAGGCATCGAAAGGAAGCTCTGCCTGAATATGCAGAAAGTAAGGAGATTGTAAGAGTTAACTTTTGATGTATGTCTCTGTAGATCTGAAGAAACGTGTTTTTTTAAGTCTCAAGATGCTTGATTTGTGCTTCCATGTATGAACATAGTCTACTGACAAAAGCAAATATTAGATGTCAATTAATGGTGGGTGGTCTTGTGTTTTTGTCTTTTTTATTACAGACGAATCTAAACACGAAACTTTTGGTTTTCTAAGGTTCTTCGCATTGGTAAATGAGTTTAGATGATACATTTCGATCCTGATAGACCTTGAAACCCCAATGTAAAAGCTGATTGATAGTTTTGGAAGACCAAGTTTTGGACTTTCTTTAGTTCAACTTTGCAACTTAGCTGCAGCAGATGCATAACTGACACTGCTGTCTCGCATTGTCTGGCACTGGCTTGACTGCTCGTACCGCAGAAAATTGATCTTAATCTTGCTTGAGGCATGTTTTATCATCTGAGAATGATCACAAACATAAAATAGAAGACACAAGTTTAAGGAATATTCAACACTCTACTCTGCTTGCATCCAAAAGAAACGAATCAAGATATTAACGTTATTTTTCATCAAGTAATTGACCACCGTAAAGCAACTGGTTAGCACTGCTTACATGGAGAAATACACTGATTGGATGGCGCCCACAAATGGTGTTTTCATATTCTTGAAGATACTTTGTGAAGGCGTCTGGATCTCCTGTCTCTATTAAATCCATTCCCTTTTTGTCTAGTGCCTCGATGGATTTGTGTATGGCACCATGAGTGTTGTCATAGTGCATGTAATTGAACCTAAAAGAAAAAAAAAACACACGAACATAATCAGCTCACTGGATGCAGCTGCGCAAGGAGATCAGGAAATTTGGTTATGCAGTTAAAGTAACATTCAGAAAGATAGAAAGAGCAATGCATATGATTCTCAAGCAAATGTCCGTAGTAAATTCCCATTTGAATGTTCCACTTCAACAAGGCAAGAGACAGAAGATGAAATGAGTTTGACAAACCTAGAGCCCCAGTGGCAAAAGTCAGAAGACACTGAGAAAAAATTCTTGGGATCATCGACATATTTGGCAAGCAATTCACCATACATAGCTTCATTTTCTGCACTTACTGCTCCAACCAAGATGGGTACAACTTTCACATCATGCCTGATCAAATATTAAAATGGGACAGTCTCAGAAAACTCTGCCCACGTTATCTAAAGTTCGTGAGAACCTTACTACTGTGATTTTTACCCTTCAAATACTTTGGCCAAATACGGCAAGTGCATTTCCATGCTGTGCTCAGCCTCGTCAACCCGTAGATCCATCAAGCTAAATTTTCCCGTCCTTCTTATCTCCTTAATCACTAGTGATATAGTAAGAAGGCCCAAAGTTAACATCTTTCCTCATCAAAAAAAAAAATCTTTCTTCGATAATACAAAGATAAGCTAGCCAAACTTACTCTCTACATCAACGGGCAAATCTCCAATAGGGGTTTTGTAAACTGTTGCATTTGAAAGGGCACACTTTGGAGTATAAAAGTGGTGAGATGGACCAAGAAGAAAAATCCGAGAACTGAAATAAGCTCGTAAAAAAACACAGAAGTAGTCAGACAGAACAATAGTGAACCCATGATGTCTAACTCAGGCAAAGCAATATCTAGAAGCAAAATTCAAGAGAATCATATGAAATAGAACAATGACCAAGCTTACATACATGTTGGTTGGATCAATGTTTGCAAAGGCATAAGCAGCTGCACGACCAGAGTACGAATAACCTGCGTGCCTGGATTCCTTTAAATGTTAGTGCAAGTGTAATTACATATTGGAGGAAATGAGAGAAGCAAAAACAACTTACGGAGCAATTACGCCTCGTACATCAGGAGATTTGGTCAAGCCAGTTGCACTAAGCCACTCTTCAAGATCCGATGACAACTTTGTAGCTGATAAAGATAATAGAAAATGAGTTTGAGAATGAGACACAAGAGTAAGCGGACAATTCGAAGTAACCAAAAACAAAGGACAAAGCTCACTGCTTAGATGATTTATTTCTCAAAACTAATTTACTGATTTGTAGAGAAATCAAATCATATACCCAGAAACTAAACAATTTAGCAAACGAATTTCAGTAACCATGAAATCAAAATCCACCTTTTTTTGGAGAAATCAAATCCTAAACCCAGATACTAAACATTAAGATCAAATTAAACCATTTCACAAACCAATTTCCTTAACATTAGATCAAAACATTTACTCCAGGCAGTTAAATTGAAATCAGTGATTTCTTAAATTTTGTGTACATTTCTATATGATCCATCTGCCTCATGCGCCATGAATAGAAAGATGAACACAAAATTTAAGAAATGTAAGACCTAAATTCTCCAACCCAGAAATAGAATGATTGAACATGCCAGTAAAGATATTGTAGCAATCGAAGGAAATCAGAACTCACGATTATCAGTATACCAAGAGCCTGCATGCGTTGGTTGTCTTATTTTCTCCATTTTCCGCAAAGCAATTAGAGGATCGTGATCGAATACTAAAAACCCCTAAATTTCAGTGTTTCCAAACTTGGAGAGATGATTAAAGAAGATTCTCTAAAAAGGAAAAGATTCTCCTTCTGTGCTTACTTCTCTCACCAACTTAGGGAAGAAAGGACTCTGAGAAAAATGTGTGCCGTTTATACTCTTGTCCGAAAACATACGCGCTGTTTTTAAAAACCGTTTTTTGTAGAAACATACGAACTTACGAAGATACCAAAAACCGTTTATTACCTTTATTCCTTGAGGTAACTAACCATTTCTCTTATTCTCTTCGGTTTGAGGGTTTTTTTCTATTTTTGTGTTGCTATAGATTAGATTTATATGATCCATCTGCCTCATGATTCATTGATATCCAACAAAAGAAAAGAAGATCACATAATAAAAAATTAAATTTGAAAATCAGGCAAGTGTTTAATGGCTTTGATGGGTTATATTCAAACGGATTGCTATCATTCAGTATTTTGTTTAAATCGACTAATTGCAAATAGTTTTTTTTTTTAAAGTCGTTTGAAAAATTATTTTCAATTGAAGCTATTAACAGTTGTTTGTAAATATAAATAATAGTTTATTTTTGCAATTTTACGTATATACATAGTTTAAAGAACAATATATAATTTACATAATGTCCAGAAGAAAAATTAATTGTTTACATTTAGAAAATATTCATTTATTAGTACATTTATTAAGTACGTAAATATTATTTTAAAAGAAGTAGTTGTAATCTATATATTTATTTTTATATTAAAAAATTAAATTATATGTTTTTAGAACAAATATTTAAATTGCATGTGGCTTTTATTCTAGTGGCATGTGGTAGGTCTACTAAAAGCAGACGTACTTGCACATTTAGGGATCGAGTCCCGCTGCTTATATTATATAGAAACTTGGCTTATGGGCCGGTCAGTTGTGGCTTAGTGTTGACAAAATAATAATATTTAAATCAAGTTTTACATACTAATTTTTATCACATTATACTATTTAACTATTCTAGTGTTACCAATAAATAATAATTCAAAGGTTTGGAACCTCTCTTACAAAAAACTGTATATGATTTTTTATAAGGTGTCAACCGTTTCCAAAACTTAAAAAGGTGTGTGCATTGTTCACTTCAAATTAGTCATGACATAAAACATAATACCGAAAATTCAAACCAAAACTTATCTGTATTAAGAAGAACTAAACCCGATGAAATACTAGAATGTGTCCTAAATCTATATATCTAAAAAACTGAAGCAGAACCGGAACCGAATAGCTACCCAATATGTTGTTATTAAATTTTGTTTTTTTTAAGAATTTTTTCTCTATTAAATCTTCATTAACTTTAAATTTTTATAAATATTTGAAATAGAAATACACGAACCCGATCTATATCCAAACTGAACCCGACCCAAAAAGAAAAATAATTAAATGGTTTTAAATGAATGAAACCGAAAACCCAAAACTCGAAAAGATCGGATATGAACCCGAATGCATACTTGAACGCCATGCCTACTTCAAATGATAAAATCATAAAAAATATTGTTGGATATGTGAGGGGTTTATGGGGGAATGCCAAAGTTATAAAAATAGCGACAAATAAGGGTTATAAGATACTCGATACTGTTGTCCGTGCTAATTTATTGATGATTGCTGATACAACAAGAGTTTTGACGCATGACGTGGTTCGTGAAATGGCTTTGTGAATTGCATCTGATTTTGGAAGACATGTACAAAAAGATACTTTTGTTGTACAAGCAAGAATCAGATTATGTGAAGTACAAAATACAAGGGTTGGTTACTTAGACTGGTTTGGTTACTTTTTTCAAAAAAGCAGTTCATTATGGGTTGCTTGGAACAGGGCTCAAAGACTGAAAACCGTCACTTTTTGGTCTTTTGATGCAGCTAAACAATCCTCTTGGATGTGGAAGTCTCTTCTTAACCTAAGGCCCTTAGCTCGTTGGTTTTTGAGATGGTGAAAGCGCAAGCTTCAGGCTGAACAATTGGTCCGAGAATGGTCCGTTGATTGAGCTGACTTGCCCACGTGGTCCTCAGCTGAAATGGATACCTCTAAACGGCTCTGTTGCTCTAGCTCAGCTTGGTCTTTGCCCCCGCAAAGAATCTCACTCCCATGGTTCTCGGATCTTAGGCTGCTTCTGTGAGGAACTCCTCTTCCAAACCCAGAATCAGGCGTGCCACTTTTATTTGGCTTTCAGGTGATAAAGTTGAACCTTCTTTCAGCTCTAACAGACTTGGGAAACTCTTAGAAAGGCAGAGGCCGTTGTTCCTTGGTCAAATCTGATATGCTTCAAAGGTAATGTCCCCAAGTACGCCTTTCACATGTGGGTGACAACAGTAGACGGACTACCGATCAAGGCTCGACTATTCAATTGGGGCATCTCAAATGACGACAAGTGTTGTACTTGTAACTTGATATTGGAATCCAGGACCACCTGTTTCTGCATTGTGAGTTTGGGAGCCAAGTCTGGACTAAACTGCAGCAGCCTCTAGGGATCCGGCCCTTCGTGTTTACGGATTGGCAAGCCCTGTTGGATTGGATGGGATCGTTCCCTCCTAGATTGAACACCCTGCTGCTCTTGGCAACTCATATCATCTTCTAGTCGTTATGGCAGGAACGGAACCTCCAGTTTCATCATGGTGAATCTAGAACAGTGGAAGAAGTCTTCAAAGGAATTGATAGGTCTGTCAAAGACACAGTTCTAGCTCGTTTGAAAAGAAGGGGGTTCAAACACCTTCTCTCTCAATGTTTAAATTTGCGTAATTTATGTACCAAAGTTTAGCTTCTAATGGGTTTTTTTTAATCTTTTTCGGCCCGGCAGAGCTATCTGATCCATCTCTGTAATTAAACCTTTTCCTTTGGTAATTTATTTACATAATTATCAAAAAAAAAAAAAAGGAAAGGATTGGGGTGCTGTGAGAAGGATGTCTTTGATAGAAAAAAAATTGAAGACATTACTTGCGAATCCAAGTGTTCTGAACTTACAACTCTATTCCTCCAGAGTAATGTTTGGAAGAATCTCTTAGGCGAATTCATTGAGTGTATGCAAAAGCCAAGTCGTTTTGGATCTATCATTGAATCGCAACTTCAATAAACTTCCAGAACAAATATCAGAGCTGGTCTCCTTGGAGTTTATTGACTTGTCGTATAAATGTATATAGCTACTACCTATTGATTTTCAGGAGTTGAAGAAGCTAACTTATCTGAATTTGAGCTATACAAGCAGACTTTGCAGTCCACGTGGGATATCAACATTTTCCAGTTTAAGAATTTTAAAACTACTAAAGTCTAAGGTTCATGGAGATGTAAACTTCCTACAGGAGTTGCAGCTCTTGGATCATCTACAAGTTCTAACCATAAAAATATCTACAAAGTTGGGTTAGGAGAAAATATTATGTGATCAAAAATTGGCAAACTGCATCAATGGTCTGCATATTTTCCGGTTTCAGCAAAAGCCAGTCAACATATCATTGGTACTGGTGCATATGTCGAATCTTCATAACCTCTATGTGGAAAGTAGTCATGTCGCAGAAATTATTACAAATATGAAGTCTAGAGAAAGCACAGGTCCATGCTTAAGCAACCTCTCCTTGTTGCATATAAAGAACTGCAGTGGCATTAAAGGTCTTGACTCCTTAAAAGAGAGATCATTGTCAAACATTTATCTTCATGTTCTCCTATATAGTTAACTAAACATTTTGGTTTTGCTAAAACCTCAAAACTTATATGAAAATAAATCTCTCATGAACTTCAAATTCTATTACTTATAGCTACCTGGTTCATTGGAATCGAATTCCAATAGAAAAAATTGCAGAATTTGACATTTAAATACTGAACCAAAGACGTTTTCTCTAAGATAATTTATTTGTTTGATATTATAATTATGTTCAACAAATCACATAGTTACCACTTAGATCACGTGTTTGGTATAATATATATGAAACAAAATATTTCAAAATTATCATTCTATGTCTTCTTTTTCCTTAAAGTGAATTGTAATCATATATCCGTAAATGGCCATGCAAATACTTGTAGAAATATACGTTTTATTTCTTAAAAATAAACAATTTTCTGCAGATATATGGTTAAGGCATCTGGAATTCGACTTCATGTAGTGAGAATGAGTCAAATTTTTGATGCCAAAAGTATTAATTTGGTCACCCCAACCATCAGACTAAAAATTCCGCAATGAAATGGTTTTTTCAGAATATTGAAAATGCAGTTCAAGTTTTGCAGCACACACTTCTTTTCATGGTTCCCAATAGTATGATGAAGAGTAATATGTCCTTTTCATTAAAATTGTGAATTTTTTTTTGATAATATATAATGTAAATTAAAATTTGTGATTTCGTTATCTAAAGTAAATGATTTTCGGTGGAAATATGAAAATAATTAAAAAAAGTTGTTATAACAATCCAAATATTTTTGTTAAAATAATAATCCAAATTGGGCGATTAAATACTGAGCTTTGATTTTCTTTAAAAAGCATAGTTGCATTTGAAGTGATTAGAATAATACAAATTGGATGATTAAATATAGAACTTTGTTTTCTTGGATGATTAAACAAAGTTCCATCTAAAATGAATATATATAATAATAATATTTTGGATTAAATATTTTGACGTTGTGATTTTAAGCAGAGTAGTATCTAAACTAAACGTCTTTTGAAACAATGGCAGAAATTACAATGTCTATAATCCTCTTTTTTGAGCTTCATCGTTGTTGCTTACTAAAAATATTCTCTCTTCCTATATGGGGAATTGTGTGTCTTTCCAACTTTCTTGTGACCAAATCGTGAATAGTATCTTTAAATGCTTATGTGGTACTCATAGAGAATCTCAGAAATCTGAAGAGGGAATTGGAAGATCTCAAAGCAATTCAAGATGAGGTGCACAACAAGGTAACGCGAGAGGAGGAGACAGGTCATCGACAAAGGCTTAAAGCTGTTCAGGTATGGCTTGAACGTGTCAATAGCATTGATCAACAGTCTAGTTATCTGCTTAATACTAGTCCAGTTCAGCTTCAAAAATTGTGTCTTTGTGGTTTATGTTCAAAAAGTGTTTGTTCAAGCTACAAATATGGGAAAAATGTATTTTTGTATAATAGAAGATGTTAAGAAACTCAAATAGGATGGTAGTTTTGAACATGTCACTGAGCCGACTTTGAAATATGGAGTGGAGGAGAGGCCTACTCGGCCTACGGTTGGTCACAACATCACGCTTGAAAAGGCATGGAATCGCCTTATGGAAGATGAAGTTGGAATCATGGGTCTACATGGTATGAACGGTGTAGGGAAAACTACACTTTTTAAGAAAATCCACAATAAATTCACTGCAATTGATGGGAAGTTTGATGTTGTGATATGGGTCGTGGTGTCTAAAGGCGCAATGATTTCAAAGCTTCAAGAAGATCTTGCAAAAAAGCTAAAACTGTTTAGCGATGTGTGGACGAACAAAAATGAAAGTGATAAGGCCGTAGATCTGCACAAAGTTTTAAAGGGGAAGAGATTTTTTTGATGCTAGATGATATATGGGAGGAAGTGGATTTAGAAGCCATAGGAATTCCGTTTCCGACTAGAGAAAATGGATGCAAAGTAGCATTCACCTCACGTTCTAGAGAAGTATGTGGGCGGATGGTGGATCATGAGCCTATGCAAGTCAAAGGTTTGGAACCAGATGAAGCATGGGAATTGTTTGAAAACATGATTGGAGTCAATACATTTAGAAGTGATCCTGCCATTGAAGAACTAGCAAAAAAGGTTGCTGAAAAATGTGGTGGTCTACCATTGGCACTCAATGTCATTGGTAAGACAATGGCATTTAAACTACGGTACAAGAATGGGAGCATGCAGTTGATGTTTTGACTAGGTCCGCTGCAGAGTTTTCTGACGTCGGAATCAAAATTCTTTCAATTCTCAAGTAAAGTTATGATAACTTAGAGGATGACATTATCAAGTCTTGTTTCTTGTATTGTGCTCTGTTTGCGGAATCTGATTCAATATCAAAAGAAGCATTGATAGAGTACTGGATATGTGAGGGATTCATGGGGGAATCCAAGTTATAAAAAGAGCAACAAATAAAGGTTATGGGATACTTGGTACAAGTAGACAAACTCATCTGATGTTGAATGCTACAAGTAGACTATGTAGTATCAGTGGAATATCAAAGTTGTCGAGTTTAAGAATTTTGGGACTACAAGAGTCTAATGTTCATGGAGATGTAAGCTAAGTGAAGGAGCTGCAGCTCTTGAAGCATCTACAAGTTCTCTACATAACTATATCTACAGAATTGGGTTTGGAACAAATATTATGCGATCAAAGGTTGAAGAACTGCATCAATGGTCTGAAAATTCTATGTTTTCAACAAAAGCCATTTGACATTTTATTGCTATCAAGTATGGAGAATCTTCGTTATCTCTGTGTGGAAAATAGTCATGTCTCAGAAATGATAACAGATATGAAATCCAAAGAAAACACAAGTCCAAGCTTTGGTAACCTATCTGCGGTGGAGATTAAGGGGTGCAGTAGAATTAAAGATCTGACTTGGCTATTGTTTGCTCCAAATCTAGTATCCATTAAAAATATGGAAGAACTAGAAGAAATTATAGACAAAGAGAAAGAAACCAATCTTATAGGTATTACAACACCATTTCTGAAATTAGAAATGTTAATGTTGGAAAGTTTGCCTAAACTGGAGAATATCTACCAGAGTCCTCTTCCCTTTCCATTTTTGTTGGTATTTCATGCAGAAGATTGTCCAAAGCTGAGAAATTTTCCTTTTAATGCTTCAAGTACCCCAATAATTGGGTCATTTCATATAGAATTAAGTCCTCGAGACACATTGAATGGGAGGATGTGTTAAGTCACTTTGAACTGGAGGAAGATGATCCCAGAAATACAATCTCTCACTTAATCAATTCGGTAATCATTTCTTTCAGTCTCTTCCACATATGTTCATAGTCATGTGCCCTTAGTAGATTGATATGATCCATCTGCATCATGTTGATTGATAGCCAGCAAAAAAATATAAGATTACATAATGAAAACAAATCAGGCAAATGTTAGTGTATTTTTCTAAGGTGCCATTAATTTTGAAAATTTAAAAGGTTTGTATTGGCTGAGTTCTTCTCATTCTAGTGGTTAGCATAATCCAGCTAATGATTTGATATCAGAGGTTCCATCGATCCCTCCTCACTACATATATTAGAATTAAAAATGGATTTTAGGATGTACACTTTAGGCTATAAATCAGGGATATAATCAAATTTATTAAGCAAAAGTTTAAAAGGGAGACCTGAGAAGAAAGATATTAAATAGAAACCGATTAAAATTAGTTAAGCTTTTTGTTTCTTATGTAGCTGCCAATTGATCTGGAATGTCTTTGATTATGACTGGTAATTATTTCTCTTATTCTTGAATTTCTATTATCCATTTATACATCATGATCCTTAACTTGGTTACTTTGCTTCTTCTTTAGGAGCCTTAAATCCAAACATCATTTGACTTGTGTTGCAATCTCTCATCAGCTAAAAGCAGAATCAGAATCCACAATTCTTCTTCTGTTGCTTTCTCGATTGTATTAATGCTTTTGATTTGCATTGCAGTGTATTGTGTTGTTCACTTGGATTATGTATTTCAATTTCTTATTCTGTTACCTAAAACGTGTTATGTCCTTTTTCAGGCTACATATATATATATATATATACACACAATTCAACCATAAATACTCGTTAAGAAGTAATAAAAAATTATATTGTGTATTATTTTTGATTTTGTGGGATTGGTTTGTGTTTTTAGTTAGAGAATAAAGTTATAAATGTGGTACATTTCATCGTTGAAAGTACAAAGCACCGAAAAACAATAAAAAAAACTCAAACGCTCTCTAACACTATTCCTGAGGCCGAATCTTGCTTTACTTCCTCCGACGCAGTGAAGCCGGAACCACCGGTTCTCGCCGGCGTCGGACTTTCTCCAGCTCTAGGACCTGCCTCTCTCCTTGCAATTTCTCTGTTTTGTTAGTTTGTTGTCTCCTCTTTGGTTTACGCTTTTGTTGTCACCTCCATTCACCGGAAAGGATTACCAGCGAGGAACGAGCTCGAAGCTCTGTCTTCCGAGGACGAAGTCACCTTCAACGTTCCCTCCTCCAGACCTCTCCGATGGATCCGAGCTCGGCCATTCCTTCTCTCTTTGTTGTACATCTCTACTCCCCTCAATCGCTTGGCCCGTGGGTTGATGTAAGCTTTGGTGTTCGAGGACGATACCAGGCACTGTGTTATCGCCGACTTGCCCCGCCGAATCTGAGGAGTTTGTTTCTCCCTCTGTCCCGTTTCTTTTTGATATCACCATTTGATTTATGCTTCGTGGTTTTAACTCTTCCGGGGGCTCATGCCTACCGAGATCGATTTTTCCATCTCTCACCATCACCGGCGACCTCTCTCGCGGTGGCTCTAACTCCCTCCAGAGGCGGAGCTCCGGCCAGATGGATCGTTCCACCCTCCACCACGAATCCATCGACTCCCGTGTCCTTTAAATCTCGTCGAACTTATCGACATATGGATCGAGAAGACATGTATCATGATGGCCGACAATGTACCTTTCTCCGGCAGCTTTTCCGGCGGTCGGCAGGTCAAAAGGTGACCGGCGATGACGTCTGCTTCAATAGCGACGGCCCCTTCTCTTTCCAAAGAGACAAAATGGAATTGGTTAGGTCAAACTCTTGGTCCCTCCCTCTTATTGGGCTCAGTTGGACCAAGATGCATTATGGGCCTAGGGATGGATTTAAGGCTTCAATTGCAAGAAGGTATAGCTACTATTTTCTCTTAAATGGCATGTTAGTATTAATTGTAGAGGACACAATTAAGATAATGGGCTTTATAGAGAAAACTAGTAGATATCCATTGGGTTCTAGACCTTATTTTAGACAATATTTTCTTAGGATTATATTACTAGACTTATCTTCTCTTCGTGAGAAAACTTTTCAAAGCTTGAAGCGAACCTTCAGCTACTTGGCGTGTTCAACTACCCTTGATGGTGACCGAACTAGGAATGTCTTACCACTCTCTCCAGAGACGAGACTACAATTCCAGCCCTTATCGTGCGATTCCATTGTGTTTGAGTTACTCCACATGGAATCAATTTATCTATTAGTTATAACTATTTGGTTTATGAGTTGTATTTCAATTTTTATGCTGATGTATTTTAAATGTTTGAATTAATGAAATCAGTTGTTTGACAAAAAAAAAAAAATGTGGTACATTTCAAGATTTTTCTTTTCGTGTAGAAAACTCCATATTTGTTTACAATGACTCAATTAAAGACTTACTATAAGTCTACTAAGTTTTTGGCAAACATGAAATTACTTTACATAAGAACCGATCGATCTTTACATTGATTCATTAATCCTTACATAGATTCATCAGTACCTACTTTTTTTATAAGGTTTAGAGAAAAGGTAAGGACCGATGGGTCCTTACATTACTATTGTTTTTTCAGTTTCTTCTGATAACAAAAATTAGGAATGAAATCTTACTTAATTATTAAAACAATAAAATTATCTATGCTTCAGAAAACCTAAACAGAAGAGAAATGCAGAAAAAAATAATAATTTATAACTTAAAATTTCTAGATTTAAATAGGAAAAGGGTTAGAGGTTTTTGTGTATTATAAAAATATAAAACAAAATGTAGAGTATCAAAATTATTTCTAAAAGTGGGGTTATCGTAGCTATTTTATAAAAGAAATAATTATCTAAAATGCCCCTTTTATGTTTTAAATGATGAGAAATGCCCCTTTTTAAAAATCGTCTGCGAAATGCCTTTTATATTTTAAATTATGGGAAATGCCCCATTTTTAATTGTAAATTGTTTCTACAGTGGATGAGTTTTGTCCATGGTATACATATTTAGTAAATTTACGTATGCAATGGACAAAAATACAATATACTTATACACAATGAATATATATACTAAATATGTACACCATGGACATAATTTTTCCACTGTGAACACAATTTACAATTCAAAAATAGGACATTTCCCATAATTTGAAATATAAAAGGAAGATTTCGCATAAGGTATTAAAAAAGAGCAATTTCCAATATTTTAAAACATAAAAGGGACATTTCCCATTATATTCCCCAAATAAAATTTGTAGGTTATATTAGACAATTTTCTAGTTATATTGTTAAATTTACTTTCTTTCTTTTAATGGTTTTTGTAGGTTATATTAGACAATTTTCTATTTTATAAAATTTACTTTCTTTCTTTCTACAAGGCATATAAACAACATCTAGTTTCATATCAATATAACTTAATTGTTTTGAGTACCACCAGCCAAACATTCATTACCTTTACATCCGTAAAAATGGAATGAGATATATATACACACACAAACTAATTAAAACAATCAATAAATAATTTTTTACAAACTACTATATAATTACAAACTCACCAAAAATGAAATAAGAAATAAAACAAATAATATATTTGAACTCATTTGTACCAAAAAGATATCACACCAATCTTGACTGAGAAAACCAAACCAAACAAAGATTTCGTGTAATTTCCAGTCCTGCAATAACAAAAACTAGTTTTTCATCAAAAAACTAACTTGGAAATAACTCAGAATTATCAGACAAACCTTATCAAAACTTAGCACTCTAAGCAAGACAAACCTTATCAGTTACACATGATAGATTGAGATCTTCTACAGATTTTAAGGCAATCTATCAAAATCGAATATACTGGTTTATATCAATCATCTAAAGTTAATGAATCCAACATTTTCAATTAACGGTATAGATTCATGGCCTATAACTAAAAATTTATCACGGAATTTAAACAAAAGCAGCCGTATTACGGATTCAATAAAGAGCCAAAGTAGATATTTACCTAAAGATATATGAAAACTGCTGATATGATACTTGTTTCTGTCACTGAGGCCCTGAAAACACATTCTCTAAAATATCATGAAGTTTTGGTGACCGTCTTCGAAACAAAGGTTCTAGCCGGAAAGATGGGACACCAATCTGCCATCTTTTGGCATCATACATCTCATTCCATGCCTGTACTATTTCATCGATCTTGAATCCCATACCTGCATTTGTTTGATTGTTATATATATATTTAGTGCTCAAATTCGGTAGAGTTTTTAGTATACATATGTAATACTTAATTACCTTCTAGTGCATTCTCGCTTGAGCAATGGTTCTTTACCATGACAGCTATATCAGTTGCAGAAGCTCCTGCTAATTCAAATTTCTCTACTGCAACTTCCAAGCATTCATCCCAAGTAGGTAGGCCAAGCTTATACTCCACGATAGACCGTTCATATAGCAAGGAACCCCACAAAAGGTTAATCTGAGAGGTCATATTAGTTGTTTGCTCTGCAGTTTCTTCATCAGACGCTTCACAAAAGACTCCATCCAAGCCCAACTTCTGCAGCAGTTCTTTATGTTTATCGAAATTGGAGATTCCATTTAGACGGCGTTCTTCCATCTCTTCCCATATTTGCATACCTTTTTCCATGCTCTCCTCAGCTTTGTTATAAAGCTTCAGAACATCCTGGGAAGCCTCGCTTTCTAGATCTATCTCGTCCTTCAGTGCATGATACCAGCAAAGTTTTGCCTGCTCAAACTGTTGTTGTCCGAGTGCTAGAAGAGCTTCATAGAAATCAGATTTAACTTTAATTGCTTCTTCATATTTTTCTGCAGCTTTGTTGTACTCGTTCTCTGCCCATTCAAATCCGGCCTCAACTTTCTCTAGTATAGTTTCTTTTGAGCCATCTTCAGGAAAATAAATCTGTCTTCTTGCCTTGGACATATGAACATTCCCCCAATTGAACAAGGCAAGTGCAGCCATTTCTTGGAACTTATCAGCAGCAATGTCAAAGAGTTCTTGCGCATCTTCTCCAGTGACAGTTTCTTCCATTGCTTCTGTATACAGTTTCATCCCAAGGTTATGAAGGTCCAAGTAACAATCAGAATCAAACCCAACATAATTCTTGAACAGTTGCGCAAACTGGAAAATCCAGTGCTCAAGGTTAGTAGATGCTTTCTCAGACTCCGCATAGTCTCCAATGCTTCCATTATCAGCAACACTACTCTCTCCCTTGGCAAACTTATCGTTTGATTCATCATTGTTCATGACATCATAAATTGGTTCTTGATTGGGGCTAACTTCAGCTATATACAATCTAAACGAGCCAAGTTTTTCCTTCATAGATGCTGCTAGTCTCAACTCATCTGTCGAGGTAATGGTAACCAAATCACCTTCTCTGTCTCTATATTTGATCAGGAAACCCTTCAGAGCAGGAAACCGATCCTTGATTACCTCTCTCACAAGCATCACACTAGAATCCAGTGGCAATTGTGCCCACCGTATATCATCTCCATGAACCAACTTCACTGTCCTAGTCACTGTTGCGTCTTGCTTTGCACTGCCTCCTCGTTGAACAATATTTGAAGTAATAACCTCTTTGTCCATAACAGGACTCACTTTCTTCTCCTCAACCACAACCTTATCCTCTACCCACTTCTCTCCTCTTTCCTTATTACCACTCGTGTTTCTTTTCTCTTTTGACTTATCACCTCTCTTCCCGCTATCTACTTCTTCTCCACTTTCAACCATTGAATCCTCAACAATGGCTTCATTACTCTTCAATTCGTCATCGTTTTCAGCAATCATTGTCATCTTCTTTTTCTTCTTTCTCAACCTCTCCTTAACAATCTTCCTTAATCGAGCAGCACCAATAGGCTGCACACTAACCAAATTCTTCTCCATTTCAACAACATCAATCCCTTTATCCACCAAAACCTTCTTCACCCTCTCGAAAATCTCATTAGCAGACACATTCTCTGACTCCATATTCAAAACAATACGAGAATCCCTAAACGCAAAATCCAATTTATTCAACGCCTCATAACACCGAGCTCGTTTCAACAAAGCTTTACTATGTCTAGGACAAGCCTCCAAAGCCAAATTGCATTCATTAATCGCTTTAGGATACTCTCCTAATCCCATTTGCATATAACAAGAAGCCATACTCGTTCTCAGATAAGCTATATCTCCATGATCTCTAGGTAAAAGCTTAATGGCTTTATCGTACCTTAACATCGCTCCTTCATTGTCACGTTTCTGAAACAATTTGTTGCCTTCTTCTTTGAGCTCCAATGCACGATTGATGAAGATCGTCATATCTTCGTCGAATGATTTTGTTGTAGAGCGATTGAAGCTTTTTCTGGTTCTACCTCCGCCGCTGCTGGAAGAATCCGTCAGCGTTTCGGAATTATTCTTCTTCCTCGTCGGTTTTCCCATTGATGATGATTACGATTATCTTCTGAAGAAATTCAAAAGGAAATTAAACATGGAATTCGAATTTTGTAAGAGATTGTAACAGAATTGATTCTCGAGAAAGGATCGAGAGGAATGTGTTTATAGATGGAATGACTTCTAATCCACGAAATAAAATAGAAGGAAGAAAGAAGTGTGTATAACAATTTACTGTCATTTTTATTCACAAAAGTCAACTTATATATTTTTTAAAGTCCGTTCCATAGCCTAAAGCCCATTAAACTACCATAATCCAGCAGGTAGGAATCGAACTCAGATGTCAAGTCATTAGCTGGATCATTCTAACCACCATACTAAGAGCAACTCGGCAAGTCAACTTATATTATATACAAGAATTTCTTTATTTTGTTAACTTATATTATATACAAGATTCGAAGGCATCAAATTATACTTCTCCTACGATTCTTTTTAGTATTTTCTGAAAGATGGAAATGAATGAGTGAATTTTTTTAATCTTTTAAATATTTGTATTCTATGAAATTGCAAAGAGAGAAACCATGGAATTGAGAATTAGGAAATACAAAAAACATTGAAGATAAAAACTTGAAACGAAATTTGATATCCCTATAATTTAGTATTTTTTATGTTCTATGTTTTTGTTTCATCCATTGTTGTACACTTTTATATTGAGGTGAAGATTTTAAACTAATTGGTAGACTGTTTGAATGATCGAAAAGAAAATAAGCGGTTGAAACAAAAGTCGTTTGAAAACGTTTGATAAAAAAGGTTTTTAAATGAATGTCGTTTGAAGGTTAATCTTGATTACTAATAGAACATCAGTTGAATAGTAAAAAAGATAAAAAGCATTTAAAATTTGATTAAAAATTATTTAAAATTATGCAATAATATTTAGTTTAAACATTTTTGATATTAGAATAAGGAAATAATTGTCTCCAAATGCACCATTTTTCTTTTAAATTATGAGAAATACATCCTTTCCTTCACTTTTCAAATAAACCCTCTTCTGCTTTGTTGAATGACCGATGCCCTTTTAAATTTTGTCATTTTCTTCACTTCCCTTCATTTCTCTCTCACCTCTTAAACTCTCCAAATCTTTCGATTATTTTTTCTTTTTCTAATGTTTTTGTTTTTGTTTTTTGAGTTTCTTTTCTATTTTTTTTTACTTTTTTTAATTATTTTATATAATAGACACGTACATAGACACATATCATGTCTATGTTTAGACATTAGGCCTACGAGTTCGGTTAGAATAGTTAGGATCGGATCGATTTATTCGGAATTTGGATATTTAACAATTTTGAAGTTATACCGAACTTAACCAAAATGCAAAAGAATTCGGATCGGGTCGGGTAGTTCGGATTATTATGTAATGATGCCGAATTAACCCGAATAAGAAGTAAAAATCCGAAAAATAGTTTTTTTGCAAAAAATCTGAAAATCCGAATAAATCCAACCCAAACCGACCTGAATTGACTTATACTTCAGTTAGTTTCGGTTGAATTTAAATATTACGTAAATACCCGATACCCGAACTACCTGACCCGAATCACTACCAGAATTCTTTAATGAATAACTTACCATATTACCTGAATTTCAAATAAATACTCGAACCAATTTGTCCAAATCTCGATTCGGGTCAGGTCAGATAAATCGATTCGGATTTTAATCCTAGACATACTAGACATAACGAAATGTCTTTGGGAAATGAATGAGTCACACATGGTGAAGATTATGTAGAGACGCTGAACATGTGTTATATATTCATGCCTAGACATGGACATACGTATATGATGGACATGATATTGTTATCATGCATTTGGTTAAAATTAACTTGGTTATCGACCACAGTTTTGTTTTTCCTGCATTTTAATCCAAAACCACATTTAGACTATAACATGTTTCTTCCAACTTTTGCAAAGACATGATTGCTTCGATAAATACCCGCCCATACCTACAAAGAGTCTTTTCTTTTTATAGCCGTAATTATGTTTCATACTGACATAACTATAACACTTGAGAGGGAAACTGAAAGGTCTGAAATTTTTTTGTTTTCTTTTTTTGATAAAACTCGACTCAAACTATTGTACGTCTTATTTAACTGATTCCTTAACATTTCGATACACAAAAATGGGTTCTTCTTCTTCTTCTTCTTCTTCTTCTTCTTCTTCTTCTTCTTCTTCTTCTTCTTCTTCTTCTTCTTCTTCTTCTTCTTCTTCTTCTTCTTCTTCTTCTTCTTCTTCTTCTTCTTCTTCTTCTTCTTCTTCTTCTTCTTCTTCTTCTTCTTCTTCTTCTTCTTCTTCTTCTTCTTCTTCTTCTTCTTCTTCTTCTTCTTCTTCTTCTTCTTCTTCTTCTTCTTCTTCTTCTTCTTCTTCTTCTTCTTCTTCTTCTTCTTCTTCTTCTTCTTCTTCTTCTTCTTCTTCTTCTTCTTCTTCTTCTTCTTCTTCTTCTTCTTCTTCTTCTTCTTCTTCTTCTTCTTCTTCTTCTTCTTCTTCTTCTTCTTCTTCTTCTTCTTCTTCTTCTTCTTCTGTACTGACAAAAAACGAAGAGCCAGTAAACTGGGCAGAGCTTCCGAGAGAGTTGATATCTTCAATCCTACTCCGACTTAGTATGGATGAGATACTACTCAGTGCTCAGAAAGTGTGCAGATCGTGGCGATTCGTTTGTAAAGACCCCTCGATGTGGCGGAAAATCGACATGCGTGACTTGCAAGGATCTTTCATTCTCTACTTCCATAGATTGTTATGTGAGGCTGTTGAGCTCAGTCAAGGAGGCTTGCTCGAGATCAACTTTGGTGAATTTGTCTCCAATGATCTCCTTAACTACGTGGCTGACAGGTTCTCTCTATATTGAAAGTTATTTGATTTCTACTTCACTTGTTTTAAAGACATTACATGGAAATATTTTAAGACACAAAATGTCTCAGTAATTTGAGTGGAGATTAGCAGAATATATTATGGTTTATTGAAAGAGTCAAAACAAGTTTGGACATTAGGTATTAACATTTTCTTCTATATTAAAACACATCATTTTAATTATATGCAGATCAAGTAACCTGAGAACTCTTGGACTTGCAATGTACCATCCAATGACGAACGTTGGACTTGTGAAAGCGATCAGAAAACTTCCATTACTTGAAACTCTTGAGATCTCAGAGTCAGGGTTAACACTGAAATTGAAAGCTATAGGCCACGCTTGTCCACAACTATAAACATTCAAACTAAACTCTTCAGGTTACAAACCAGCTCGCAAATCGATTCCTCCTCACCACGACATGCTTGACAGATTCTCGTACCTCAAAAGTGACGTTGGTCATAATGGATTGATTAACCACTAGCCAAAGAAAAGTGAAACTTCCACACACAATGAAACAACGTAGAGACATTAGTCCAACTTGTTATTTTGATTTGAATTTGTAAACATCTACCTTTTTATAATTTTAAAGTTACAAAATTTTACATAAATTTTTAAATCTTATATCATTTTTTTCTATCGTCTAAACCGTTATTATGCTACTATGACATTTTCCATGATGATTTTTTAAACTTTACATGGTTTTTTTGGTAGTTGTAAGAAAACTCATATGAAAGACTAGGAAAATGATTAGATTGCAAATTACGTTTTCTTTGTAGTCTTTCTTGCCAAATTGTCTTTTTACATTATTTTGTTATTAGATGATTGTAGTTCTTTGGCTATCAGGTTTTTACTCTTATCAATAATAAATTAGAGCTTTTCTGTTTTATTCAAATATTAATTTCCTATTATAAATTAATTTTGTTTTTTTAGGTGACATTTAATCTAGTGACAGTGGTAAATCTACTAAAGGCATATACACTTATACATCTAGAAATTAAATCTTACTATCTATATTATATAGAAACTTGGCTAATAGAACGTATACCACTATTGAAAAAAAACATTTATTATGCTTTTGGAATGCCCAACATGGGCTACAATGGATTAAGCAGGATACAAATAGGCCACAATAGAACCCACATTAAAACAGAGCAAGTGAGACGTGGCATAGAAATACCATAATTTGAGAGAAGAGAGATGGAATTTTTCTTCAAATTGTTTATCTTATATCATTTCTAAATCCACTAAAATATACATTCAATAAACCCCAAAATTTGGTTTCCCCTGATTCTAGCCTAATCCCTAAGTTAGATTAATTTCTTGGGAGGAAAAAATGTAAAAGTAAATATAAAGCCAGGACCTTCTCAGGCATTTAGAAGTTTTGTTTCGCTGTTGGAGAAAAGAACAAGAAAGTTTTGTTTCGCTTCCTTAACCTCGTTGCCGAAATTTGAAGACGAATTGACTACTCGTCTTCGAGCTTACTTCGAATCTTCGTACGAGGAAGATGACGACGATCATCAGATCCAGTCCGTTTATCGCTTTCACAGTATTGCAGATTTGCTTGATCTTCTTTGCTTCCACTCTTCCATACACTTCTGGGTCATAAATCGTTCTTTGCCTTTGATTTCTTTGTAAAATCATCTCAATTTTAGTTGTCGTCTAGTCCATACAAAATTATTTGCGAAGTTTGATTGTTCTTCTGTTGATAATTTTTGCAGCATCTGATTCCAATTTGATATACTTAGCTTTGCGAGTTCATTCCTTTGATTTTGGAAAATATCGAGAAAATTTGGTTAATTAAAAACCCAAGTTTGTACTCATCTGTTTCCTTAGTTCTTATGTTTCTCTATGTTTGATTATTGTGCAGGTCTGAGGATAGTTACACCATTACTGGTAGAGTGAAGATTCCACCAAGTAGGCTTCAGCTTTTCCCCTCGTCTCTCTTTGGATCTTGTGTTCTTCTCTGCATTGTATTCTTCCTGAAAGTCTTAGTTTTGATTACTGGTCATGTGAATTCTCTTATCAATTCTTAGTCTGTTGGAACCTCCATTTGTCACTGGTATTATCCTGAGAAATTGAATTGAAAAATTTAGAGCTTTAAAGCTTTCCTGTGAGAATGTGACTGTCAATATCAGCTTTATCAAAATAGCTGTTATGCAGTTTTCATAGTCGACTGCGTTATGTCATGAATGGCTGCTCATCTTTCCAATGATCTTTCTGGTGCTTGAATTGTATCTGCATAGGTGTGGTAGGCGTAGTTGTATGAATGTTTTTCTTGCTTTACCTTACATATCCATTGATCAGTTCCTAATCTATATAGTATATCATCTCTTTAATAGGACTGCGACTGAAGTAATGTTTGCTTATGAAATTTGTGTAATTGGTTTTGGTGTTTATATGATGAATTTTCACTGCTTTATGTTTATTCTAAATGTATGGTACATTGAACTACATAGAACTGATCTACAAGTTATTTCGTAGGTAACGTGATTGGTCATATAGCAAAGTTCTCGAATGTCAAAGTTATACTCAATGGTGGACAGCATGTTACATTTCTCAGGCCTGATGGATACTTTACTTTGTATCCTATAGATCCTTCCATTATAACTTATATTTTTGTGCTCACGAGATCTGATGATTAGTTTCTTACTTGCCTTTGATATAAACAAACTGCCGTTCAGTATTGGCTAGTTTATGTATATGCGTTGTTAAAATTATTTGTGTGGTCCTTGACTTACCGGTTTGTAAAGTCACAAAGTGCCTCCTGGGACTCATTTGATCGAAGTATCGGCACTGGGCTACTTCTTTTCTCCGGTAAGTCTTTTCTGGTATTGCTTTGTGTGTGGTCTCTAAAGCTGCAGTTTTGTAAAAACCCTGTTCTCATGCAATGATGAATAACCAAATATAGGTACGAGTAGATGTTAGTGCTCGTCACCACGGCAAGGTTCAAGCAACACTAACAGAAACCAGGAGGAGTCTTACCGAGCTAGTTTTGGAGCCACTGAGCGAAGAGAAATACTACGAGGTGATACTTTACCTTTCATTATTATTTTTTGCATGTGAGTTTCTTCATCTCTTTTGATCTTGACTTTTCCTGTTCTGATCATGTAAAAAAACTACAGATTCGAGAGCCTTTCAATGTTATGTCAATCGTGAAAAGTCCAATGGGCCTCATGGTGGGATTCATGGTCGTTGTTGTATTCTTAATGCCCAAACTGATGGAAAACATAGGTACGCTTGACTTGTATGCAAACACTCCGCAACAACATACCTATCATCAGTCCGCAATGAACAAACACATTCATCTTCTGAGCTTTACCTCTATAAATATTATCAACAAATCGATGTTCTGTAGTACTCATCACCGATAATGTGAGCTATTAAGCTCTTAAAATGTTTGGTGTTTGCGTATTAAGTAGAGTTAATCATTATTTGCTGATGAGCATATCTTAAATGTGTTATAAACAGATCCAGAGGAGATGAAGCAAGCCCAAGAGGAAATGAGGAGACAAGGCGTGCCTTCGCTCTCGAGCTTGTTGCCAAGCGCTGGAGCTAGCCGCTAAGAGTTCATCGGTTAGCTATTAAAAGAAACAGTGAAAGAAAAGTTTCTCAGGATCTGAGTGAGTATGGTTATTCATCTGCAAGTGATGATATTAATAGCTTTTCTTTTGAGTATCTGACATGTAAAGTCAGCTTGTGTCATGTACTTAAACGCTCTCTTGCTGACTTCTAAGTTTTTGTGAAAACATATGGCAATTGTGTTGGATTACTCTCAAAAATATATCCATCAGTTAAATGAGAACTTCACACGTTTCTAATCTATTTCATTATTAAATTTATTTTTCTTATGCAAAACAACATTACAAACCGTTAATTGTTTTTAGTTTTACCAGCTATTTCTAAAATTTTATATGTAAGAGTATAGTATGCGAGTGGCTTTGACTCTAATAGCAGACAGTAAATCTTCTAAGATATGTATATTTGCACAATCAAGAATTGAATTCTATCACCTACATTATAAACTTGGCTAATAGACCGGTTAGTTGTAGTTTATTATTGGCGAAAAGAAAAGTATATAGTATTATCATTTTTAATTTTACATTATAAACTTGAATTTAACAAACGATAAATTGAAGAAAATAGCAATTTTAAGGGTTCTTTCACATAATATCCTTAAAAATATTATTTCTTTTATTCAAAAACTGCATAGCCAAATCTCTATAAATTAATAACATTAAAACTATGAAATTTTGTTAATTAATAGTGTATATTAATTTAACTAAAATTAAATTTAGAACTTCGGATATTAATTTTATAATTTATACAGGTTTTACTGTAGTATAAAATCCATTGCCCCCTAAAAATTATTTATGAAAATATAACAATTTTTTTTGGTATAAATATTGAATTCAATTCTTTTGCGTGAATATTTTTCTTTATTATTTGAAAATTTTCTTCTATATTTACTCAAAATTAGCCTAATAATTTGGCAGGAAACTCAATGCCCCAACTGCAAGAGTAACCAATCTCCGAAGCAAGCACGCAGTCACCGAAGAAAGTTACAATCTTCTTCTTCATTACCTTGATTCTCTTCCATTTTAGCTCCTATCGAATCGTACATAATTTTTTTTGTCAAAAATTAAGTAAGATATATGATTATATTTTCAAAAAAATTATCTGATTTGTTATCAAATCATATTCACATTTGTATTTTTTTAAATATAATTAAAAAATTTAGTTTGTTGACAATTTTTTTAGTTTATTTAGTTAAGTATTTTTTGAAAGAAATAACTTTGTACTCCTCATGTGTTGCAACTTTTAACTTCCGATTCTAGAAAATATAAATAAAATGACGAAATAGAAATATTACGCGGTATATATATATATATATATATATATATATATGTATTGAATGGAGATCGTTTTTAAAACAGTTTTTTTGTTTTTGTTTTTAGGAAAAACAGTTTTTAACCAATCAAGTTTTGGTAAAACAATTTTTCAAAATTAAAAGCAATTTTTAAACTTAAAAAACCAATTTTTGATAAATCAATGTTAACTTTCAAAAAACAAAAAACCAATTTTTTAAGTTTTTTAAAACAAAAACTTATCTAAAAACTAAAATCTAAAATCTAAAATCTAAAAACTAAAAAACGAAACTGTGTTACCATTCATATTCATAGACATAATCTCTAAAAGCCAAATTTCAAAAGAAAATTTGTGATCACATATATTATAGTAATGTGACCAATAAAATATACAACTCATCATTAATAACAACTAAAACTAATCCTTGAAATACTTTGACTAAATTTTGATTAATTATGTGTAAAATGACCATTTAACTAAATAATTTTTTTTGATCGGGAAAAGGGAGGAACGCCTTCCCACTTTACTAAGGCCACAACTAAAAACAATCAATCACAAACACTACGTAAACGTAGCAACACCCCTAACATCATCAAAAGCAATAGATGCAAAAACTAATAGCAAAAAAATCAAAAGAATAAAAACCTAAATGCAAATGCATAGTTCGCCAAACCATTTCCAAAAAAATTTGCTTTTCTATATATATGTGAAATTCGGACAATCCAATCATTCAAAATAAAGTTATAGCACAAACGTACTAGAAAAGACAAGAGATGAGTACTGTGCTCAATCCCATTTCGCAGAAAGTCTACCACCATCTCTAAGTCGATTTCCAACTAAACTCTTGTAAAGTCCCGCTACCAAGCAGTGTAAAGTCTATAGTAAGCATCCCATAGTTCCGCCAATGGAGCTGAACCAATACCGAAATTAACAACAAAAACCCCCACACCAATTACCTGCACTGTCACGTAAAACCTCTCATGCTGCCACCACACTAGGATTTCCGCGTGAGGCACCATCCGTATTGATCTTCACCCATCTGAGACTCGGACAAGACCACACTATGACTCTGCCAACCTGCTGCACATGTGGCTTTAGAGCACGTACTTTCATGTGGGGATCATACACTTCATATGATATTCTCCTAATAAAACTTATGCGACCACGACACACTTTCAAGTCCCAAAAAATATAGCCACATTTCCATTTTCAAGCCTATCAAACAACTATCCTGAAAACTGTAGTCCATGGACATCTATTAAACAGAGCCGTCTCACACAGGTTATTAAAGATCCACTCAAGTAACGATTGAGGGAAGAAGGTCTCTGTTTGCGAGATGGAAGAAGACGATTCCAAATACCCGAGATGGATGGGCAATCTCTGAGTACATGAATCATCGATTCCTCCTCAGCACAACATGCTTGACACATACTCATACCACACAAGTGACGTTGGTCATAATGGATTGCCAAAGAAAAGTGCAACTTCCACACGCAATGAAACAACGTAGAGACATTAGTCCAATTTGTTATTTTGATTTGAATTTGTAAACATCTACCTTTTTATAATTTTAAAATTACAAAATGTTACATAAATTTTTAAATCTTATATCATTTTTTTCTATCGTCTAAACCTTTATTATGCTACTATGACATTTTCCGATATTTTAAACTTTACACAGTTTTTTCGGTAGTTGTAAGAAAACTCATCTAGGAAAATGATTACATTGCAAATTACGTTTTCTTTGTAGTCTTTCTTGCCAATTGCCTTTTTATATTATTTTGTTATTAGATTATTGTAGTTCTTTGACTACTTGTTACTCTTATTTTTTTTCAGTGGAACTCGATTCCTAATTATACAAGTACGCTGTCTTATGTGGATTTACCGCCTACCACTAGACTAAATGTCACTTGTCAAATTGTTACTCTTATAAATAATAAATTAGAGCTTTTTCCTGTTTTATTCAAATATTAATTTTCTCTTATAAATTAATTTTACTTTTTTACGGGTAAATTTTAATCTAGTAAAAGATAGTAAATTCACTAAAAGATAGATGTATATATCCAAAAATCAAATTCTACAGTCTAATTGGGCCGGCCAATTGTACATAATATTAAAAAAACATTTATCATGCTTTTGGAATGCGGGCTACAATGGGTTAAGCAGGATACAAATAGGACCACAATAGAACCCACATTAAGACAGAGCAAGTGAGACGTGGCATAGAACCTACTAGAATCGCATCATCCTTTCCACGTGTCAGCGTTTCTTCAGCTGCTCCACCACATGTTGTTTCGTTAGAACTCCGGCCATTTAACCGCCAAGAAACGACAAAGATTCAGTCGCCGGAACCTCCACGCTTCAGCTCTTGTTCTTTGTCAAATCCAAAATGTTGGTTTTTTCTCTTCTACAAGATCCATCAGAAGAAAGTTGAATCGGAAAGCACATCGTTCATGTGCAAAAACAAAGCAAAGGAAACTCTATTGCCAAATTAACCACCGATATTTCTCTTGGAGGAAAGGTGGCAAGTGAAGCAGAGATTGACTCCTCAATGCTTAGTTAATTCCGCAGGAAAGGAAACAGACATAGCTTCTAACGGATATGTTAAACCTTGAGCTCAATTTGAACTCAAGCTTGAAGAATGATTTAAGAACTGAGAAAAAAATGAAAAGAATACTCGAGATTTAATGAGTTCGGTTCCAAACTCAGAACCTATGTCTCGCGGTAGTTACAAACTCGTAACTCCGGATTCCACTATTTCTATTTCCGATCAAGCTCAAAAACCCGAGCTTAATTCCCTTACAATGTTGCTATAACTCACTTCGCTCTTTTCCCAAACCTATATTCTAATTCCCAAAAATACAATGGAGAAAAAAAAGAAAAAATTAAAACCCAAACAACACCTAAATTTCTCTAACTCATTGACCTTATTATATATCGATCAATTACTTCACTATGATAACAACGCTCTTGCTCTGTTATGACAGAAGGAATAAAGGAGAGAAGAGATAATTCTGGAAGAAGAGATGCGTCTCTTGTTAATGCTGATAACCAGTCCGATTAAATGAACCAATCGTGAACCAAGAATCCTTCTATCTCTTACAGAGTCTTCTTCACTTAGACTCAACTGATCTACAAGTTATTTCGTAGGTAACGTGATTGGTCATATAGCAAAGTTCTCGAATGTCAAAGTAATACTCAATGGTGGACAGCATGTTACATTTCTCAGGCCTGATGGATACTTTACTTTGTATCCTATAGATCCTTCCAATATAACTTATATTTTTCAGCACAAAAATATAACGAAATATGACTCACGAGATCTGATGATTAGTTTCTTACTTGCCTTTGATATAAACAAACTGCCGTTCAGTATTGGCTAGTTTATGTATATGCGTTGTTAAAATTATTTGTGTGGTCCTTGACTTACCGGTTTGTAAAGTCACAAAGTGCCTCCTGGGACTCATTTGATCGAAGTATCGGCACTGGGCTACTTCTTTTCTCCGGTAAGTCTTTTCTGGTATTGCTTTGTGTGTGGTCTCTAAATCTGCAGTTTTGTAAAAACCCTGTTCTCATGCAATGATGAATAACCAAATATAGGTACGAGTAGATGTTAGTGCTCGTCACCACGGCAAGGTTCAAGCAACACTAACAGAAACCAGGAGGAGTCTTACCGAGCTAGTTTTGGAGCCACTGAGCGAAGAGAAATACTACGAGGTGATACTTTACCTTTCATTATTATTTTTGCATGTGAGTTTCTTCATCTCTTTTGATCTGGATTTTTCCTGTTCTGATCATGTAAAAAAACTACAGATTCGAGAGCCTTTCAATGTTATGTCAATCGTGAAAAGTCCAATGGGCCTCATGGTGGGATTCATGGTCGTTGTTGTATTCTTAATGCCCAAACTGATGGAAAACATAGGTACGCTTGACTTGTATGCAAACACTCCGCAACAACATACCTATCATCAGTCCGCAATGAACAAACACATTCATCTTCTGAGCTTTACCTCTATAAATATTATCAACAAATCGATGTTCTGTAGTACTCATCACCGATAATGTGAGCTATTAAGCTCTTAAAATGTTTGGTGTTTGCGTATTAAGTAGAGTTAATCATTATTTGCTGATGAGCATATCTTAAATGTGTTATAAACAGATCCAGAGGAGATGAAGCAAGCCCAAGAGGAAATGAGGAGACAAGGCGTGCCTTCGCTCTCGAGCTTGTTGCCAAGCGCTGGAGCTAGCCGCTAAGAGTTCATCGGTTAGCTCTTAAAAGAAACAGTGAAAGAAAAGTTTCTCAGGATCTGTGTGAGTATGGTTATTCATCTGCAAGTGATGATATTAATAGCTTTTCTTTTGAGTATCTGACATGTAAAGTCAACTTGTGTCTTGTACTTAAACGCTCTCTTGCTGACTTGTTAGTTTTTGTGAAAACATATGGAAATTGTGTTGGATTACTCTCAAAAATATATCCATCAGTTAAATGAGAACTTCACGCGTTTCTAATCTATTTTTTTAATTAAATTTATTTTTCTTATGCAAAACAACACTACAAATCGTTTTAGTTTTTAGTTTTACCAGCTATATCTGAAAATTTATATGTAAGAGTATATAGTATTATCATTTTTAATTTTACATGATAAACTTGAATTTTAACATTCTTTATGAAACTTCTTTGACCAAAAAAAAAAAAAAAAACTCTCTCCGATGGAAGACATCGCTATAGCCCCTTTCTCCGACGCTGGTGACACCGGTTTCATCGGATCTCGCCAGTGTGGGACTCTGTTTAAAGCTCTTTCCTGCTCGTTGTCTCCCTTACTCTCATACCTCTTCTGATCCTCTCCTTTTTCAGAAGCCATGACTAGTTCGTTTGAAGTTTGGAGCTCTTGCTTTAGAGGACAGAGTAATCTCCAGCTTCTTTAACGCTGTGAGTTTTCGTTGAAGTGGTGGTTGTGTAACTTGTGTTTCCCTCCCATGTTTCTATTGTTCAGTATGTTAAGCTCTGGTATTTCTTCTCTTCAGGTGATTCTAATCAACCGAAATCGACTTATCCACCTCTCACCTCTCTCTGCGACGTCACATCACTCAAAGTCATTACCCCTTGTCGCCGTCGAGGCTTTGTTTCGATTGGTCGCTCCACCTTTCATTATCTATATAGTTGAATCTCTCTCATTCACGTTATGCCGATAAATCTCACAACAAGATAATTTTGAAGATATGTTTAAATATGGTCGAGATCTTCACCTTTTCCGGCAAACATTGTGTAGGATTCCGGTTATAAAGTTGACCGGAGATGATGGTAGCTTTTCCGGCGCTGCCTCCTCTTTTCACCAAAGAAAAAGCTTGATTAAGTTTCTGCTGAATTTGTCTATGGGCCATGGATTTGGACTTTAATTTTGTATATTTGTTTAATACTTTAGGGTCTTTTTAACCCATTAGAATTAATTTTTGAGGACAAACTTTCTCTTATGGGCCTTAGACAGATTGCTATGGACATTATAGGATGTTTAGATCTTGCATTAGTCTAATTTTTCCTAGAAAGAATTTAGACATTTGCGATTATTTTTTTCGGGATAGAATTTCGTCTAGAATCTCCGATTTGGAGATACATTTTAAAAACCTTGATGTTCAAAGAGCTTCATTGTTAGTTCAATTGTCTTTTGTGGCGATAGAATTAAGATTAGTTTCTGCTTATCTTTAAATTCGGGACTGCTTATCCACCATCTATCCAAGATTTTCAGAGTGTCAGAGTTTCCTCCGCCTGGACTTATTTCTTATATGCGTTATTTTGTTATTGACTATATACTGGTTCATGTATTTTCGTTATTTGGATGTAAACCGGAACATTTAATCTAATAGAATCAGTTGTTTGACAAAAAAAACTAGAATTTAACAAACGATAAATTAATAACATTAAAACTATGAAATTTTGTTAAATAATAGTGTATATTAATTTAGCTAAAAATTTAATTTAGAAATTCGGATATTAATTTTATAATTTATACAGGTTATACTGTAGTATAAAATCCATGTTAGCATTTTCATTTCAAACATGCACCATTGCACCCTAAAAATTATTCACGAAAATATAACAATTTTTTTTGGTATAAATATTGAATTCATTTTCTTTTGCGTGAATATTTTTCCTTTATTATTTGAAAATTTTCTTCTATATTTACTCAAAATCAGCCTAATAATTTGGCAGGAAATTCAATGCCCCAATGAAACTGCAAGAGTAACCAATCTCCGAAGCAAGCACACACTAACCTAAGAAAGTTACAATCTTCTTCTTCGTTACCTTGATTCTCTTCCATTTTAGCTCTCTCATTCTCCGATTTTTAAATTCTGTGTGCGATCTCTTTCCTCTGATCGTAGTGGATTGAGATGGAGAGCTTACCCACGACGGTTCCGTCAAAATCAGAACGACGAAACAGATTCTCCAAGTCTCAGGGTAACTCTAAGCCCTCTATTATCATGGCTTTCTTCTCTTGTGTCGCTTGGCTCTACGTCGCTGGTCGGTACGTTTGCTTTGCCTTACCCTCTTTTCATTGATTCGATGGATAATGGGCTCTATATTGCGTTTAGTTAAATTCCAAATTCGATTCTCCTTGCTCTGGTATCGTGATCGAACACATTTCTCATTGTTTTTGATAAATCTCCCAGATTACAGATATCAGTTTGACTTTCCGCTTTATAAATAACTGTAACTTCAGATTTGAGAATTGTCGCTTTTTTTCTCTTAAATTTGGGAAATTTCGGAGAATTTAGTTCGCTTAGTATTAACAATCCATGGAGCTTGCGGACTGTATGGACATATTAAGGCCACTTATTTCATGCCAATCTAACTTTGCTACTGGTTTCTTATGATTAGGTTATGGCAAGATGCAGAGAATAGAGTACTGCTCAGTAGTATTCTAAAGATGAATTATGATCAGGTTTGGCTATTATTGTGCGCTTGTGAAAGGTTGTTTTTTAATTGGTACGAGTGATTCTTATTAATACTATGTTTTCTCTTCCATATTGAAAATGTTCTTGGTGGTGTAGAAGCCTAAGGTTCTTACAGTGGATGACAAGTTGAGGGTCCTAGGATGCAAGTGAGTTGGTTTTCTAAACGGCATTTTGAGTGATTGTGCAAGATGAAATGTGGTTTATGTGGTGCTTGTAATAACTGATTATGTACTTGTTATTAGAGATCTTGAGAGGAGAATTGTTGAAACCGAAATGGAGTTGACTCTGGCAAAGAGTCAAGGCTATCTGAAAAACCAGAAAAGTGGTTCGTCTTCTGGGAAGAAATTGCTTGCTGTAATTGGAGTTTATACAGGCTTTGGAAATCATCTGAGGCGCAATACATTTAGAGGGTCTTGGATGCCACAAGGTAGATTATGCTGTGATTGTGATCAGTGAGACAATCTTTTCTCTTATCCATTTGGTATGAGCATTAACGTTTTGTTCCCAAGGTGATGCTTTGAGGAAACTTGAGGAAAGAGGAATTGTCATACGCTTTGTGGTTGGTCGAAGGTTTGCTAACTAACTATATATTTGGATTTTCTTATGTTTTAAGATTTTCATCCTTTTGTTAATATTATCACTATCAGGACTATAATAATATACTGATGTTAAATGTTTTAAGAATTCCAGTCCAAATCGAGGTGATAGCTTAGATCGAAAAATTGACGAGGAAAATCAAGCAAAAAGAGATTTTTTGATTCTTGTAAGTAAAACTACATCAAAAGTTTTAGCATCTTTCGATCCCTGCTTGATTATAATATGCTAGGATTTTCTTCTTCTGTTTTTGTTTTGTACACAGAGTTTTTGCTCACTGATATGACTTATAATTTTCTTCTGTCATTGTTGGTTTATCAGGAAGATCACGAGGAAGCCGAAGAGGAATTATCAAAGAAAGTGAAGTTCTTCTTCAGTGCTGCTGTTCAAAACTGGGATGCAGAGTTTTACATCAAAGTTGAAGATAATATCGACCTAGATCTTGGTAGATACTTCGTCTTTATTTCCTTGTTTCCGAAGTTATGTTTTGGTCTTATCTTGCATCAGTAATTTATTTAAAATTTATCTTGGGTCCAATCCTACATTACCAATTCTATTTATGTGATAAGTGTGTTTAATCTGATAGAGGGGTTGATCAGCCTCCTTGAAAGTCGGCGTGCTCAAGATTCTGCTTACATTGGGTGTATGAAGTCTGGGGAAGTGGTTGCTGAAGAGTTCGTATCATACTCAACTTTCTTAAAGTTGCATGTTTTTGGCAGTATATGTAAACTAATTAAATCTCCATCTTCATGGGTTTCTTTGGTATTCAGGGGAAAGAAATGGTTTGAGCCAGAATGGTGGAAATTTGGGGATGAAAAATCGTAAGTGATTGAAACTGTTTTATATATATCAAGATCTTAAATCCTGAAGTAACTATTTGAAAATGTTAGTGCTATCTTTGAACAATTATGCTGCAACTTATATTTTTCCGTCATTACATTAAGGTACTTTCGTCATGCAGCTGGTTCGCTGTTAATACTATCCCAGAATTTGGCTCAGTATATACACATTAACAGGTTTGGCTCACTATCTACTAATACAGTACAAGTTTATATTAGATTCATAAAGACTATGTCACCTGCATTGTTCCATGTCTGGTTCACACTCAAACCATATTTTCTTCTCTGGTATAAATATAAATGCAGTGGATCATTGAAGACATACGCATTTGATGATACTTCTATAGGATCTTGGATGATTGGTGTTCAAGCAACTTATATAGATGACAATCGACTTTGCTGCAGCAGCATCAGACAAGGTATAATATCTTTTACTACGATTTGACTAAAAATAAATGTATGTATCTGCCTAAATCTGAGTATCACTGTTTACTTTTACAGACAAGGTGTGTTCTGTGGCTTGATCAAACGAGTGGTGTATTCATGGCGCTTCTGAATCTCTCTGTGAAGCAGGTTCTTGGAATGTTACTGAGAGTCAGATTACTACCGGTCATTACTTACATATATAGAGCATACGCAGGAATTTTTAGTCAGCCTAGCTGTGATAAAAAGGTTAAAAGAAGAAAAACATTTAAGTTACAACTGACCAAAGATACTAGAATCACAAATACAGAACTTCGTTTTGGAAAATACTTTACTTTTCCTTACTCTTTTGTTTGGCAATTTTGAGTTCTGATATGTTCATGGCTGCTCGACTGGTACACAAATACATAACGATGATTAGGCCCTAACACTATATCTGTATTCCAGAAAACCGAACTGTATTAGATACTTTGGTTCGGTTTTGGTGAGCAATAAATAAATACCCAAATGGATCATTCTAAATATATTTTGGTCCTTGGTTCAGTTCGGGTATTACCTGAAAACCGAACAAGTAACCATACACATTTGTACCTGGTTCAGAGTCTGTAATTGCTGAGATCCTCATTCTTAGGGCAAATTGAATTTAACAAAAGGAATGTGTTTGACTTTGTAGTGATCTTCTCCACCCTCGGACAAACTCTTCTCCCATGTCTTTCCCGTATTCAGATACTTTAAAGAAGTGATATACTTAATCCCATCAGGAAGCTGCTTTAACTTAGGACATCTATAACTAGTAAGAGTATGAAGAAGAGGCATAGAGCCTTTTTCTATTATCCACTCTTCCAAATTTAGTAGGTCAGATAATACTAGCTTCCGTAATTGAGGAAACCCACCCCTCGAACAAACCATTCTCGTCCCATGGAAAGAGTACCAAAATCTAACCTTTCTCAAGTGAAGCAATTTCTCTAAAACGGGCATTGGATCCTCCTCCAATTTACAACCTTGTAGACTTAATATCATAAGCTGAGAAGGGAATTGTTGTGCTTTAAGAAACCTTGACATATGCATACTTAAACTCAGTTTTCTTAGATTATCGAAATCCAACACAATTCCTTCTTCTAGCTTTCTATCAGGGCCTCTGTATCCTTCTATTTCAAGACTTTCGAGGTTTCTCAGTCCAGTTATGGATTCATATAGTGCTTTTATAGAGATTTCACTAGATAAACTGATCTCTAGAGTCCTCAACCTGACCATACCATGAAGATCCTCTAAGTTGCTATTCTTTGTTGAAAAATTCCTTAACGTCTCCAAGTTTACTAGATTACTCAATTCCAAATTTGAGTCGTTGAGCGTATGACGCGGCAATTCAAGGTATCTTAACTCTTGCATCCCCATCAATACATTGGGCACGAATTTGAGTCCCAATGATAAACCCATGTTTAGATAGATCAGCAACTTCAGATTTCCTAGAGAAAAAGGTATATGTGATACCTCAGCATCTTTTAAGCTCAAGTATCTTAAGTGGAGGAGTTTTCCAATGCTAGACGGTAACTTCCCTCCTCTAAACTTGGCTTGAAAGAGATCTAACACCCTTAAAAGCTCTAGCCTTTTGTAGCTTGTACCTAATAGTTCCAACCATTTTCCATAGCGATCCAAAACAACTACGAGAGAGCGAAGTTTTTGAGTATTTATATCTTTCTCAACATGTAGCGTAGTAGGATTTTGACAGACAAGCCTGCGAGACCTGCAAGGAGATTGAAAGTTTGAGGTCGTAGAGTAGCTGCCAGCAATTTCTATGAAGTTCTCTTCTTTGGCTTTAAACAAACATATTTCTCTCATCATGTCATGCAAATGACAGGTTTTGAATCTCAATCTCTTACTATCCCTTTCAGAAATAACCATATTTCTCCTGACCAGCTCGTCAATGCAGCTATCTCCAACATCTCGAATAGTCTCTCCATCCGGTTTGAAAATACCTTCCGCGACCCAAAAGTAAGATAAAGTTTCAACGTTTATCTTATGATCTTCTGGGAAATGGGCCAGATAAAGAAAACAGTGCTTCAAATAACTAGGCAACTCTTCGAAGCTCATAGACAATACATGGTAGATGAAACTACTGTTACCGCTGGTTCTTCCCAGGATATGAGATCCAATATTCTCAGATAATCTTTTCCAATCATGCAGAGCATATTTTGCAGCCAACAAACCTCCTAACACTTTGATGGCCAATGGTAAACCTCCACAATGTTTGACCATTTGCTCACCCAATTTTTTCATTTCCTCATCAACCTTGCATTCTGCATAAAGTCATTAGTAGCCTATCAAAATCAGGTCATAAAACAAAGCTATATGTCAATCTCATGCAATTAAATTAAATATATCAAACTATTTAGTAGAAAATTTCTTTATAGTCAAGAAAAATTTTGTGGCTAAACCATAGTTACGCAAAGAGCCACACTTCATTTCTAAATACCCATGAAAAATCTTAAAATAACCATGAATTAAAGGTACTTTCTTTCATCATAGTATTCTTACCGGATACATCTTTCTTTGGAAAGGCTATTCTTTGAAAAAGTGTCCAAGTATCTTCACAGGTTAAGCATTCTGGTTTAAAGTTGAGATATTTTGTATCCGCACCTACTGCAACACTCTCATTTCGAGAAGTAATTAGCACCTTCCAACCTGTAAAACAATTTACTCATTTCATAATGTCCAAACTAAAGAGCTTATAGAGTATGAGTTCTCGCAATCTATCTTTTTAAGGAGTTCATAAAGAGATAAGAAACCTTTTTTGGGTGGAAATATTGGTTTGATTCGGTCCCAATCATCCTCTTTCCATATGTCATCAAGGACAATTAATGATTTAGATGTTTCCAACAATTGAAAGAGTTCATCCTGAAGTTCAGCTTCTTTCATTGTCAAGATCTCATCTTTCTTTTCTTTAGATGAGAGATTCTGGAAGATTGTTTGCCACACGGATATCCGAGTAAACTCTTGTGAAACACACACCCATGCTAGTCCATCAAACCGATGTTTTACGTCTTCATGATTAAAAACTTGTCTGGCAAGAGTTGTCTTACCAAGACCACCCATCCCGGTTATAGAAACAATTTGAATGTCATCTTTCTCCACCAAATCTTGAACCAATTTACTAACATTTTCGTCTAGTCCCACAAAATCGCTTTCGTAGTCTTTAGGAAACGCTTGTCTCATCTCTCTTCTTCTATCACCTTGCTGTTGCATACACTGGCTGTCCGTGATAGTTTGTTGTACTCCAAAACGTTGCATATCTTGGACCGCATTTGAGATCCTTGTACGTATGCTTCCAATATCTAATGCATGCCTCCTGCGATCTGGAATAATACAAGCAAATCTGCTAATACTCTTCTTGATTCCACTTGTTTTTCCAAGTTCGTCTTTGAGAAGATATGTTTCAATCATATCTTCTGCGTCATAGACAATTTCCTGTATCTCTTCAACAACATTCCTCACTACTGCAGTTGTATGTTTCTTTGCATCTGCATCTTTAAGAAAAGAGCTCAATAAGTTTAGATCACGTTTTAGTCCAGTAACTTGATCTTCAACTCCGTGAAATCGCTCGCATTCTTGGCTCAGTAAGTCCCAAAGCTTTTGTATACCAAACGACAAAAGTTCCCCAGCCATATTAGTTTAGCTCCTGCTTAAGCAATATGGAATTAAGAATCAAGCAACCTACTATATTGATGAACATGAATAGTCATAGTTAGCATCAAATCTTTATCTTCTTGGCTTAATGAAGTAAAAGAAGACCTATAGATATATATATTGATAATCATCTTTAAATATATACAAGCTCTTTGTGTCTTTTGAAATTGTACCGATCCAGGATTTAGAGAAGAGTTATATTGTTAAGATCAAGAGTTATCGAAAAAAGTAAAGTAAACACAAAAATTTGCTATTGATAAAAAGAAGGAAAAATACTAACCTTATAATGGTGAAACAGATCCTTCTCTGTGAACTTCTTAAGAAGAGATATGGTTGATTTTTGAGGACTCTTCTTTGTCTTGTCTTCTTCTTCCTACTTGTCTGTTATACAATTCGCCTAATAATGGTAAGCTTTAATATCGAATTCCGAATTCCAATGAAAAAAAAACAAGTGGGCCTCGATGATGACTTTTGTGGACACCCAAATTCCATTGAATATTTTCTCGGATTTGCATTTTCTAATTATATTATCAGTTCTCTAAAGTTATTAATAATGATAAACAAATTAGAACAAAATATTAATAATGCCGTTAATTTTAACATACAGTATTTACAATATTATTTAAAAAAAAAAAATTTGATGTTTAACAGTGGAATACATATTCATATTATTTTTTCGTCAAGCGGAACATATATTTAAATATCTGGTAAAAATCTATGTAAACTTCTTTTGTTTTTTAATTACACAAATGTTATAGTAATGTTTCTCAAATTGATATAATCATCCACTAATTTGATATAAAAAATTAATTAATATATTGTTTTTATGAAAACAAAGAGTTACCATGATTAATTCTAAAATAAAAACTAAATGGGAAGTAACTGATTTTTGCATAAAACTCTTTTTTTTTTGGTCGAAAATAAACTCATTTTAGTTTGTAGAATATGAAGAGAAGATAAATGTTCTCTTTTTCGTAAATTCAATCACTACCGGTCATTACTTACATATATAGAGCATACGCAGGAATTTTTAGTCAGCCTAGCTGTGATAAAAAGGTTAAAAGAAGAAAAACATTTAAGTTATAACTGACCAAAGAAACTAGAATCACATGGACACGATCTCGGAACTTCGTTTTGGAAAATACTTTGCTTTTCCTTACTCTTTTGTTTGGTCAAGTTTGAGTTATGATATGTTCGTGGCTGCTCGACTGATACACAAATATATAACGATGATTAGGCCCTAACACTATATCTGTATTCCAGAAAACCGAACTGAATTAGATACTTTGGTTCGGTTTTGGATAGCAATAAATAACTACCCAAATGGATCATTCAATACATATTTTGGTCCTTGGTTCAGTTCGGGTATTACCTGAAAACCGAACAAGTAACCATACACATTTGTACCTGGTTCAGAGTCTGTAATTGCTGAGATCCTCATTCTTAGCGCTAAACGAATTTAACAAAAGGAATGTGTTTGACTTTGTAGTGATCTTCTCCACCCTCGGACAAACTCTTCTCCCATGTCTTTCCCATAGTCAGATACTTTAAAGAAGTGATATACTTAATCCCATCAGGAAGCTGCTTTAACTTTCGACATCTAAAAATAGTAAGAGTATGAAGAAGAGGCATAGAGCCTTTTTCTATTATCCACTCTTCCAACTCTGGTTGGTCAGTTAATAATAGCTTCCGTAATTGAGGAAACCCACCCCTCGAACAAACCATTCTCTTCCCATAGAAAGAATCCCACCATAAACTAACCTTTCTCAAGTGAAGCAATTTCTCTAAAATGGGCATTGGATCCTCCTTCAATCCACAACCTGATAGACTTAATATCATAAGCTGAGAAGGGAATTGTTGTGCTTTAGGAAGCCTTGACATCTTCATACTTAAACTCAGTTCTCTTAGATTATCGAAATCTAATACAATTCCTTCTTCTAGCTTTCTATCAGGGCCGCCGTATCCTTCTATTTCAAGATTTTCGAGGTTTCTCAGTCCAGTTATAGATTCATATAGTGCTTTTATAGAGATTTCACTAAATAAACTGATCTTTAGAGTCCTCAACCTGACCATACCATGAAGATCCTCTAAGCTGCTATTCTTTGTTGAAAAATTCCTTAACGTCTCCAAGTTTACTAGATTACTCAATTCCAAGTTTGAGTCGTTGACGATAGTACATGGCAATTCAAGGTATCTTAACTCTTGCATCCCCATCAATACATTGGGCACGAATTTGAGTCCCACTGCTACACCCATGTTTAGATAGATCAGCAACTTCAGATTTCCTAGAGAAAAAGGTATATGTGATACCTCAGCATCTTTTAAGCTCAAGTATCTTAAGTGGAGGAGTTTTCCAATGCTGGACGGTAACTTCCTTCCTCTAAACTTGGCTTGAAAGAGATCTAACACCCTTAAAAGCTCTAGCCTTTTGTAGCTTGTACCTAATAGTTCCCACCATTCTCCATAGCGATCCAAAACAACCACGAGAGATCGAAGTTTTTGAGTATTTATATCTTTCTCAACATGTAACGTAGTAGGATGTTGACAGACAAGCCTGCGAGACCTGCAAGGAGATTGAAAGTTTGAGGTTGTAGAGTAGCTGCCTGCAATTTCTAGGAAGTTCTGTTCTTTGGCTTTAAACAAACATATTTCTCTCATCATGTCATGCAAATGACAGGTTTTGAATCTCAATCTCTTACTATCCCTTTCAGAAATAACCATATTTCTCCTGACCAGCTCGTCAATGCAGCTATCTCCAACATCTCGAATAGTCTCTCCATCCTGATAGCTAGGTTTGAAAATACCTTCCGCGACCCAAAAGTAAGATAAAGTTTCAACGTTTATCTTATGATCGTCTGGGAAATGGGCCAGATAAAGAAAACAATGCTTCAAATAACTAGGCAACTCTTCGAAGCTCATAGACAATACATGGTAGATGAAACTACTGTTACCGCTGGTTCTTCCCAGGATATGAGATCCAATATTCTCAGATAATCTTTTCCAATCATGCAGAGTATATTTTGCAGCCAACAAACCTCCTAACACTTTGATGGCCAATGGTAAACCTCCACAATGTTTGACCATTTGCTCACCCAATTTTTTCATTTCCTCATCAACCTTACATTCTGCATAAAGTCATTAGTAGGCTATCAAAATCAGGTCATAAAACAAAGCTATATGTCAATCTCATGCAATAAAATTAAATATATCAAACTCTTTAGTAGAAAATTTCTTTATAGTCAAGAAAAAATTTGTGGCTAAACCATAGTTACGCAAAGAGCCACACTTTATTTCTAAACACCCATGAAAAATCTTAAAATAACCATGAATTAAAGGTACTTTCTCCCATCATAGGATCTTACCGGATATATCTTTCTTTTGAAAGGCGATTCTTTGAAAAAGTGTCCAAGTGTCTTCACTGGTTAAGCATTCTGGTTTAAAGTTGAGATATTTTGTATCCGCACCTACTGCAACACTCTCATTTCGAGAAGTAATTAGCACCTTCCAACCTGTAAAACAATTTACTCATTTCATAATGTCCAAACTAAAGAGCAAATAGAGTACGAGTTTTTGCAATCTTTCCTTTTGTGGAGTTCATAAAGAGGTAAGAAACCTTTTTTGGGTGGAAATATTGGTTTGATTCGGTCCCAATCATCCTCTTTCCATATGTCATCAAGGACAATTAATGATTTAGATGTTTCCAACAATTGAAAGAGTTCATCCTGAAGTTCAGCTTCTTTCATTGTCAAGATCTCATCTTTCTTTTCTTTAGATGAGAGATTCTGCAAGATTGTTTGCCACACGGATATCCGAGTAAACTCTTGTGAAACACACACCCATGCTAGTCCATCAAACCGATGTTTTACGTCTTCATGATTAAAAACTTGTCTGGCAAGAGTTGTCTTACCAAGACCACCCATCCCGGTTATAGAAACAATTTGAATGTCATCTTTCTCTACCAAATCTTGAACCAGTTTACTAACATTTTCGTCTAGTCCCACAAAATCGCTTTCGTAGTCTTTAGGAAACGCTTGTCTCATCTCTCTTCTTCTATCACCTTGCTGTTGCATACACTGGCTGTCCGTGATAGCTTGTTGTACTCCAAAACGTTGCATATCTTGGACCGCATTCGAGATCCTTGTACGTATGCTTCCAATATCTAATACATGCCTCCTGCGATCTGGAATAATACAAGCAAATCTTCTAATACTCTTCTTGATTCCACTTGTTTTTCCAAGTTCTTCTTTGAGAAGATATGTTTCAATCATATCTTCTGCGTCATAGACAATTTCCTGTATCTCTTCAACAACATTCCTCACTACTGCAGTTGTATGTTTCTTTGCATCTGCATCTTTAAGAAAAGAGCTCAATAAGTTTAGATCACGTTTTAGTCCAGTAACTTGATCTTCAACTCCTTGAAATCGCTCGCATTCTTGGCTCAGTAAGTCCCAAAGCTTTTGTATACCATACGACAAAAGTTCCCCAGCCATATTAGTTTAGCTCCTGCTTAAGCAATATGGAATTAAGAATCAAGCAACCTTCTATATTGATGAACATGAATATCAATCGCTGATAGTCATAGTTAGCATCAAATCTTTAAATTCGTGGCTTAATGAAGTAAAAGAAGACCTATAGATATATATATTGATAATCATCTTTAAATATATACAAGCTCTTTGTGTCTTTTAAATTGTACCGATCCAGGATTTAGAGAAGAGTTATATTGTTAAGATCAAGAGTTATAGAAAAAAGTAAAGTAAACACGAAAATTTGCTATTGATAAAAAGAAGAAAAAATACTAACCTCACAATGGTGAAACAGACCCTTCTCTGTGAACTTCTTAAGAAGAGATATGGTTGATTTTTGAGGACTCTTCTTTGTCTTGTCTTCTTCTTCCTATTTATCTGTTATAGAATTCGCCTAATAATGGTAAGCTTTAATATCGAATACCGAATCCAATGAAAAAAACAAGTGGGCCTCGATGATGACTTTTGTGGACACCTAAATTCCATTGAATATTTTCTCGGATTTAATTGCATTTTCTAATTATATTATCGGTTCTCTAAAGTTATTAATAATAATATGGATTTGCTGTCACTCAACAAAGAGTTACCATGATTAATTCAAAAATAAAAACTAAATGAGAAGTAACTGATTTTTGCATAAAAATCTTTTTTTTTGGGGTCGAAACATAAATTCATTTTATTTTGTAGAATATGAAGAAAAGATAAATGTTCTTTTTTTATATCCTACGATCTTTTTTCCGTTCTTTTTTTTTAGTATATCTACCATTTATAATTTTATGTTCTTTATTAGTAAATGATTAAACTTTGGTATAGATAGATGACACTATGTCATTATTATGACTCTGAAAGACTAAACTTTAATACATATTCTATCCTTCCATTTTAACAATTGTCCAGCCATTAGCCAAATTTTCTATATAATATATACAGTAAAATTCGTTGTCTGGGTGTAAGATAGTATCTACTTTTAAGAGACTTACCATATGCCAGTAAACCAATATCACTTCACAAATAAAATAGAGTTTTTACATTCTCAAATGAAATATATAATATCAAAATAATGGTTTTATGTATTTTTGGCTTCCTTTATTAGTCCAAATCTTCTCAGAGTTTTATGTTTGTATGATATAATTCTTCAATTAATATTTTTTTTAACTATGTAATAATTCGATCGACATGCTTTGATATGTAGCCTAAATGCTCCAACTGCCTCACCCACATGCTTCTTGGCATTAAATAAGAAAAAATATAGTTTTGAAAAGTAATTGAAATAAAAGATAAATATTTCTTCGATTGATTTTCAAAGGAAATGGCTACAACTTTATATATAAGTTGCGTTGACAACAAAATTATTTAGGTTAGCTAAATGGATACCTTGTAGTACTCGGATAAATGTTGCACAATCTCCACTATAAGTTTTGGAGCGATAGTCGCAGTAGCTGGAGCCTGGATTTGCTGAACGTCCTTCAACTTGTTTGAAGCTGCCAATTTCTTCTTCAGTCTTGCCGCAGTTGGATTACAGTATTGATGCAAAATAGAAAACCCTTTAAACCAGTAATCAACAGTGATTTATATATATATCTCAAGATACAGGTGACGGAAATTGCATAGATGGGCTCTTCCAACAGGTGGTTTATGATTCTCGTTCTCGGTTTGATTCTTGTTGCATGCACTATAATGCTGCGGTAACGTTTTGATGTGTGTTATAAAATTTTCACACTATAAGGAATTTATATTAAAAAATAGTTACAGTTGTTAAAACTAATGAGAGTTTTGTAAAAGTTCTCAAAATATTAGAATTCATTCATTCATTAGAGTAGATATTATCTAATAAATTACACAATTATTACATCAAGTTAATATGTTAGACCTTTTCATTCACCTAATTTTTATATCATTTAAATTTAAATGTAGTAAAAAAACTTCTTTTACAAAATTTGGACATCAATTCAGCAGCAAAGGTGTGATCATCGCCGTTCAATTATCAAAGTAGAGAAGAAAACGTTTTCAATAACACTAGCGTGACTATCGATCCTAGTGATTATGAGGCGAGAAGTTGCTTATTGAACGAACCAGAGGGGATTCAATCATCAGAACAGAGACATCGATCTACAAAAAAATTCAATTCACCAGTACAAATTCACAAAAAGAAGAGATAGCTTACCTTGTTTGCTGAGCAAGACGCAAAGATCTGTTGCAGTTGAGCGCAAGATTTAAATTCCAACATCTCCAAACTATTTCTCCATATTTTACTCTAAAATGGAGTTACTCTATTTTTTCCTCCATTTCTTCTCTAACCTATTACTCCATTTTCTACTCCAAAAATAATATTTCAAATATATTCTTTTTTTAATTTGTTAAATATTTTCGATAAAACCTTTTTAGTTTTAATACTTATAAATTTCACCCGTTTAATTTATTTTTAACAATAGTTTTAGAAAATTATAAATATTATCAAAAATTAAACATATATTATTAAATAATATTATATTAAACCACAAATAAAATACAAAAATTTTTTTATAAAGTAGTTTATTGTAATGATTTTGTGAGTATCAAATTTATAAAGGTTTTTAAAAAGTCACTTATTATAATGATTTTATGAGTTTATAAATTTTTTAAGGTATAATACGTATAATTACGTGTAATACATATATTATTAACTAGATTAATCATTTTTAAAATATAAATTAATTAAAAATATATAACTTAATTAAGCACAATTGATGTAAATAGTTTTGTTTAGGTACAAAATAAAAAAATAAAAATTTGAAGGAGTAATTTGTAAATAAAAAAAGTCTTACTCCAAAATGGAGGAATGAATAGTGTTACTCCAAATTTAGGGTAACACTATTCATTCCTCCATTTTGGAGTGAGATATGGAATTGGGTTGGAGTTAGTTTTACTCTAAAAATAGGTATTCGAGGGAAAAATGGAGTTGGGTTGGAGATACAAAATTTTGGGGGTTCTTTTTATATAGAAAAAAAAATAATAATAAATAAATAAAGATGAAAAATGGGCCTTTTGGTAGTATTGGGTTGGCGGGCTGACCCACCTCGCTCCGCAAAAAACCCGCGGGTATTAGGAAAAATTTATAAAACCTGAACCCGCTCCGCCAAAAAATGGGTTTTTAAAACGAACCCCGCAACCGCTCCACAATATCCCGCGGGCCCCGCGGTTTACCCACCAACCCAAAACCCGCATAACCAACTTGCCTCGCATAAAATCAAACCCGCATTAAACCTGCGAAAACCCGCGTTTTGTCCCAATTTCAAACATCGTATTGTTTTTTTAACTCCAAATGTCACGATATTCTCACTCTTCTAATTTAAACATCATGTTGTTTTTACAAAAACAACCAACACTCTTCTTTACGTGGGTACCCGCGGATCCTACGAGTAATATTCTTTTAACCCGCAAAAATCCAAACTCGCTCCGCAAAGTCTGCAAAAAAGTGGGTTTCAAAACATAAACTCATACCTGCCCTGGGCAGGCCAAAACCCAAAAAACCCACGAGCCGCAGGCTCAATTTTCAGCCCTACTTTTGGGCCATCGGAGCCAAGAAATGAATTGATGAATGCGAATGTTAAATGTGAAATTAGTAGCCGTTGGATTCAGTTTTATACATTTTGGCAAAATTAAAGATAATATATCACGGATTCTCGATTGAAAATTTAATATGCTTGGTGTGAGCAATTTCAAAACAACGATTGATTCAAGTTTTATTGAGATGGAAAACAGAAAAAGTTCATTATGATTTATTGTGCAAGAAATGTAAAATAAGGAAAAGACTTTAGATTTTCTTGAAGATCAAACTGATCAGTAGAATAGATTTCATAAATTGGAAAGTATAGATTTGTCTTTGCAACTTCCAAGCTACAATTAAGTTCTCATCATACACATATTTATAGTCACATTCAACATATTTAAAACCCTAAAGACATGAATTTCATGGGCCTATAGGTTGCTCGAATACTTGGTATGTATTTCTTTTTGTAATTTTGGTGAAGATTCTTTAGAAAATTCAGTATTGTTTTTTAGCTGCGGTTTCAGTCACAATTAATAATTGTGACAATTGACAATTGTCAAGTAAACACCAAGCTTCTCTTAGAAAAGAGAAGACCCATTCAACCACGAATAGACAGTGACAGCTCAAGATACAGGTGATGGAAATTGCGTAGATGGGCTCTTTCAACAAGTGGTGTATGATTCTCGTTATCGGTTTGATTCTTGTTGCATACACTATAATGTTGAGGTAACATTTTAATGTGTGTTTTCTCTCTAGGAGACAAGTCGCGGCTTAGTAGTCGATCTCTGTCAGACATCATTGCTAGCATTCAAGGTTCGACTCTCAGTAGTTTCAGTATCCAGTTTATGCTTCTACTTCTTCTTTGTGATCCACTCAGCTGAAGAAGCATCTCATCACTGCTCGCCATGTTGTTGTTGAAACGTCCAAGATACATGAGAAGGCAAAGAGTGCTGTGGGATAATTGAATCATGAGCTATCACTTCGAAGAGTTGTGTTTTTCCATTTGTGTCTCGTTACTGCTCAAACCTTTTCTCTATATATTTCAAACGATCTGATTGTGAGCTATCGAGATCCATAGCCAGATCTTCAAGCTCGTGACTCCCACCATCATATACGATGTCTGATAAACCAACTGCACGTTCTGACTCATCCAACTGTACACTTCTTGATTATTGTCACATTATATCTATATCATGTGTCGATTACTGTATCAGAATTAGCAGAATGCTATGTTCGCTTGTGAGCTCGACCAACACTTGTATGAAGTACTGTCTCGGCATCTATGTATCATGTACTCTTACAATCTCAGAGTCTGCATCAGTTCTATCTCGTACAAGCATAGTTCTGTCTAGTAGTCTTTTCTACATTTGGGTGTATTCTCTATATGGCCTTGTCCTATACATTAATCCTACCACACTCAATGAAGATTGCAATTTTCCAAGTTAATGATCTCATAATAACAAATGCCTTGATTGGTACAAACTTCTGTATGCTCTGATTGATGTATACATTTCAGGTGATTGGTAGACATGTGAATGATTATAGATAAAATTATTTAATAGTCATATTTAAATTATATTTATTTTAAATATATATATTTTTTTTTGGTTGAAATGGAATATGGAATATATAGATATAAGCATTAAGCAAGTGGTTTTTAGTCTAGTGGCAGGCGATAAGTCCACTAAGATATGCGCATTTGCACAACCAGAGATTGAATCCCGCCGCCTACATTATGTAGGAACTTGGTTGATGGACCGGACAGTTATGGCCCAGTGTTAAAAAAAAAAAGATATGAGCATTAATATTCTACCTTTGTTGAAAGGTAAAAACAAACATCTTTTATAACATTGAATTTAATATATTTATATTTAGGTACAGAGATTATATACTATTTTAGTATATTTATATTTTGGTTTTCTAGTATAAAAGTCAAAGTTATTATATACTAATTCAATTTGTTTCCAAATAAAAAATAAAAAAGATTAACATTCTATGATTTGCGAAAATATAAATGACTTCAAATAAGGTATGTTTGAATATGACTACATGTAAAAATACAGACTCAGATTTCAGAATTAATTGCCTATATAAGGAGCATCAAAACTCTTAGAATAATTCACAAACTATTAGTTCTACCATATTTTTAATTAAAACCAAAAAAAAGTAATGGATATTCGAAGATCTCCATACGTTTTTATTGCGGTGTCCATCGTTGTAATGTTCTTCATCACAGGTCAGTCAATTACACAAATTGACACTAAATGTTATAATTACCAAATTATAATCTAGGGTTATTCAAAACCATGAAAGTTTTATTGAAGGTGTCAGATTTTAATAGGTTTAGAAATTTCGGTAACATCTAACTCTTTATGTAGAATTATCTTATTTTAAAATTATAGAAAGTGGTTTTTGTAAGTCGAGCTAAAAGAAAAACAGTTTTGTTTAAGAATTTAAAGTTTTTGTATTTTAAAGGAAAATACTCTACGAAATTCATTCTAATCTATTTTCTTTTGGTAAACAATTCATTCTAATCCATTATAAAAAAAAATCATACTTAAATTTTTATTATTGAATAAAATGTGTTTTTATTTAGAATTCAAAAAGGAAAAAATGTAATTGAAAAATCCCTCAATTTTCAAAATGGTTGAAACAAACCATGTAATTTTGACTGGTTGGATTTAATCATAAATTTTTGTTGAATTACCATTAAATCACAAAAAAATTTTACTTACCAATTATATCGTGAAAATGGTTCGATCAACAAAAGTTCACGATTTAATTCAACCATTTAAAAGTTTAAGGTTTTCTCAACCATTTTTGAAATTTAATGATATTTAGACATTTTTTCCAATTTACATATGATAGACTATAATAAGGAAATGTTTTTTTTGTTTTGTTAAAAAATACAATAATAAGGAATAGTTGTATTTTCAAATGATTGAACCAATAAAACAATTTTAGTTTAGGTTTTATAATACATGTTTGAATAACATATGATTGTACAATGATTTCAAAATTCTATTAAAATAACACTTTGACAATAGCATAGGATATGATTTTTCTTTGTGGTTTTTTTTTGAACATAAAATAATTACAGGACCACAAGTAAGATCACAGTTACATGAGTTTTGTCCAGGAGTATGTCATGCAGGACTTGTACCAGACTGTGACGACCTTTGCATCAGCTTTGGAAGATCTGGTGGATTTTGTGCTGGATTAACATGTTGTTGCAACCCTAAATCCTCTAAATCCTCAAATATTCCTCCTAATTAATTCATTTCGATTAATGTTTTATCTATCTGAATAAACACTAAGAAAGATTTGAAGTTTGATATGAGACAACTAATACTTGATTTAAAGTAAATCTCTTATGTGTTTTTGTAATATGATTTGTGTCTTTTTGTTTCGACATATTTTTTTAAAACAAAATTAGGTACAATATTGGTGGGCACACGAGATGCCCAAAAATCATCTTTAAATTACTTGAAATACCCAAAATATTAGGCATATTAATGTATATATCTACATAAAATTGGATCAATGAGGTATGGATTTGGTTTTGAGTATTACCTGATACCTAAAAATATTAACCAAGAAGAACTAATGGGTTATGTCAATGAAGAAGAATTAATAGGTATCAAGAGAAGAACCAAAGGGATTTTTCGGAGTACCCAGAACCGAACAAATACCTATTATTTCAGTTTGATTTCGGTTTAGATATTCTGTTTTTTGTATTTTGCCTAGATGTTGTTTACGCAAAAAGTGATTTAATCCCGTCAATATGTTTTGTGAAAGCTAATCTGGTGTGCTCAACAAAAAATTAACGGTTAAAAACTCAATAACATTCAAATTTTATTACACCCAAGTAAAATTTTCTTATCTTTTATGATTTACTCTAAGTACATTTTTTTGTCAACGAAAATATTAAATTTTTAAAACTACATATTCCACTAAACCGAAATAGTCATGAACGTTTGGTTCTTTAGTTTGGTTACAGTCAATTTTTTTAGGTTCTTGGTTCTTTTATTAAGAACTATTCAATTTTCAGTTCGGTTTAGTTTGGTTCTAATATTTTATTATAGATTTTCTGAATTCGGGTTTGGTTCGGTTTCAGGTTTTTTTATCTTTTTTCTTTAAACTTAGAAAAACAATAAATCAATTAAAATAAATAAATATATTAGTTTTTTTTGTAGTTTTGATTTGTACTAACAAATTTGAATTTATATTTACAGTTTTAGATATTTAGATTATTAAATTGTATTCTGATTTTCCTAGGTAGTATTCAATTCTCAATTCGATTCAGATTAAGCTTTTCTTATATAAAAATTTAGAAACCGTTAGATTATTTATTTGATTTTAATTCGGTTCAGTATATCAGATTTTCGGTTTTCCGTTAATATGACTTGAAGTGTTATCATAAGTAACTAAAAGACAAAAAGAAATATCAATCTGACCCTACCAAGTTTTCTTATGACCCGACCCGAGTTCAGACCCATAAGAGAATTTTCGGCAAAAAAAGAACCATAAGTCATTCTTGCAAATGTTAGTTCCATCGACATAACAGCTTTTACATCATATTTTTTCTTTCACAAGGAAATTTGTGCATCTGTAACCCTCTAATTTTATTAATATTCTAATTTGACCCTCCCAAATGGTTCTACAGCTGAAAGCCCCCTCCGGTAAATCTCAGAGAAAAATAAAATATATATGGGAAAACTAAACATTGGTGATGTTGATTGATGATTGATTTTACCTCAAAAACAAACTCAAGAGGCCATCATTCTTTCGTCGTAGTCTTCCTATGAAAAAAAAAGATGTATTTTTTTAGGTGTGGTGGCTAAACCAAGGCCTGACCGAACCGTTGACATGTCCGTTTGAGTGAACCCCTGAACCATTAGGAATAAGATGAGGTGGTAAACCCATTGCCATTGGAGGTAGCTGAGGTGGTGTGGTCGGGTAAAGTGTGTGACCAGGAGGGAGACCATGTCCTTTACGTTGTTGAAGGGCATGGATTTGTCTTAGTCCTTCCTCATGGATCCGAGCTATTGTGTCGAGTTCTTTCATCGATAGAGACTCTAAATTGGCACCGTAAAGAGGAGCGTGTCTTGAAATTTCTTCACGAAGGGAGGATTCTAGTGTGTGGATGTATTGCTGTTGAAAACAAACATCACATCATAAGAGTTTTAATAAGCTTTAAACAGATTAAGAAGAAGAAGAGAACATGTTTCTCTATCAAACCTGGCAAGCTTGGAGTTTGGTTTCCATTCCATCAATGTAAGCTTCACATCGAGAAATCTGATCTTCTTTCTCTCGTTTCTCTTCTTCTGTTTGCCCTAGTGTTTGTGTCAGTCGCCTGATTTCATCCTCTAGTGACTTGCGTATTTCTTCACGTGATACATTCTCTGTGGCATACCTTTTAAGCTCTTCTTCAAGTCTTTTCCGGGCCGCCTCTGTTATCTTTAGCTTCTCGCTTAGGGCAGTTTTCTCTTTCCCTACCTTCTGTATAATTCGCAAGGAAAACGATATCACTTAGTCAGTGAGAGAAAAAGAGAGAAGGCGACATGGGTGTAATATAAAGATTCGATCATTAGTAATCTTCTGCAGGTATAAGCTCCATATCTTATTTCAAGGTACCTTAAGTTCGTCACGCTTTCGAGCTTTTAGTAAAGCAAGTTGCGTCTCAGTCTCGTGAAGGCGATCCAGAAGAGTTTTCTTCTCTGACGAGAGCTTAGCTATCTCATCCTGACGTTCGGATCGTATCCACTCAAGCTGACTCTCCACATCACGAAACTGTTCTACCAGATCCTTCTTTTCCCGAGAAAACCGGTCCGTCTCAGCTTTCATTTCAGACTGCCATTTAATATACATTATTAACAAAATTTATAATCATAGAAAGCAAAAATCCAGCTTTGCCACACCTTTGCAGCGGACAAAATGAAGTAATCATGTACCTTAAGACGGGTGTTTGCAGCCTCAGACTCACTTAACTTATGTGCGATGCCAGATTTCTCCTTTGTCAGAGTTTGAATCTCCGTCTTCTTTTCTTCCTTTAACCGGACAAGCTCTTCCTTGCTTGCGCGTAGTTGGTGCCACAGAGCGGCCCTGTCAATATTTGCATGTTCAACAACCTTTTTCAGCATGGCTAAAACAGGTCTCGCAACCTCTTGCTCTTCAAAAATCAGAATAGCAAGAATCTCCAACTCTAAGTCTAAATCATGACTACTACTCGTAGGGCTGGTGAACCTATCTACAAGTCTCCTCAGTACATGAACCCTAAAGGGCTGATCCGGAAAGCTTTTGAATAATATTGTGTATAGCGTTTTCACAAATTCCCTCACTCGAGGATCTCTAGAATGAGTTAATGTCTCAGCAAGATTAAGGATCGTCCTGAACTCAGATCCTCCAGCAGCTTGTTGCTCACTGGCCTCTCCCTCCAATACAGGATCTTGATGCCTAAAAGAAGCATCCCCACTTACAGCATTCAGATTTTGGCGTTGAACACATCGCTTTTCAAGGACCATGGCGACAGATTGAGCAACAATGGCTCCACGCCCAACAGCTCTTCCAAACGTTTGAGATGCCTCTCCAGCTAGGTCTGATATGGACAACATTTCCAACAGAATGTAGACATCAAAAAATTGCCTATTTGCATAGAATTCATGCTCATCCATCAAATCTGCCATTTCAGAGGTAGTCTCATTTTCAGCGATCAGACAAGGTCCATAGGGTAATGTCGCAAAATTGGCACCTAGACTGTCGTCACGGTTGATGTCCCTAAGTATCATTTCGGCAAGATCAGGCCAACTGTGCACAGTTTTACTCAAATAGTCTAGAACACAAAGAGACACATCCGCACCCAGACTTTTAAGCCGTTCACGGACTGATACTACCTGGATAAGTAAAATCATAGGTTAGCCGAGATTAGAAAAGTATTAAATCTCAAGAAAGAAAGAAAAAAATTGAGACACGGAATGCTTACAGCGTGAGGTAGATAGTGGCACTGAGAGGCAGTTTTAAACATAAAATGAATGGCCGCCACTAAAGATTCCTCATTTAAGTCACTTAGAAGCTCAAATGACTGAGGTAAAATGTGCTCCCACACTTTACCCTCGCACTCTAATTGGCTAAGAGCATTGTATACCTGAGCCACAGAAATATGTCAAATGGAGAACATTCTGGTTCATGACATGAACTTACACTTAATCAGGCATTCAACGCCTCCAAAACACAGGAAAAAGGTAGAACAAGAGAAGAAACGGCTAAATATATACTTACTGGTTCACGCAATGCTGGTTCGGCTTCAGGCATTTGAAGTCGTTCAATAAGTGCATAAGCAGCCAGTGGGTGCTCTGAATGCTCAACCAATCTGGGAACCAGACTAACTAAATCTTGTTGCAAATGTTTGGGCGCTCTGTCTAAAACAAGAGCAATCTTTCGAGCAGAGTCTGGTCGTCGTCTAGGCTCTGGACAACCTTGTGGAACAGCCGCATCAAGGGTTTTAAGTGAATTCACAATCAGTCCCAATAACTCCTCAGACTGTTCTGGCCAATATGTCTGAGGAACGAAAATATTTTACAGATGGTCAGAAAAACAACAGAGCCTAAAAAAGAAAAAGACAAAAGAGAACTGCTAGATAGCTTTCAGCAGTATGAGAGCCCCACCTTTGACTGGACTGAAGCATCAGAAGACTGCCCAGCCAATGTTTTAGGGGGAGAATTAGGATCTATTGCAAGGGCTTTCTCAAGCATATCGATCCCATTCATCTCAGAGCTTGGTACCGCTGAGGTACTGAGGGCAGCATCTCGATCAGATTTAAATCTCTCGTCAGAAAGAAGTTGTGATGGTTCTGCAGCTACATTTTCCCTTCTTAACTCTGATGTAATTGCAGCCACGCTGTCATCTGCCTTTGGAGACGATGAAGAAGGCTCATAAAAAGATTCTTCCTCAGGAGGAGGATGGCAACACTGAACCATTATATCTAAAAGTAAATCAATAATTGCTTCATGTAGAACTTTAACACCCATCAGCAAATTCATCAGGCTGGGTGAAGACTCATCACTCTTTGTTAGCTTGCTTCTGTCATTACAAGATATTTTGGTCGGAAGAAGTAAACGCTTTACTTTAGAAGGATCATCAAGATATACACGCAAGCCAGTAAGAAAACCAGCAATTGCACCCGCATCCATTAGAAGCTTTTCTCGGAGAGTAACTTGTGGTTGTGAAGGATTCTCACCAAACGTGAGATGAAATCCAGCTTGCGAAAGAAAATCTCTGAATGTGTCTTCCTCTTCTCCACTTACGCCGTCACTTTCCTCAGAATCAATAATTTCATCAGGATCAGTGGTTAAGGCATCTTGGTCATCATCTGAGGCCAGGACCTGGCCAAAAAATGGACGAGACAGAAAATCCACAATATAAGTTTATTAACAATAAAAGGGCACATGTGGATGAAAGAAAGGAGAAGTCCACAATGCCGAAGATATTGTTTATAGAATAAATGGAGCATAAACTGACCTCTAGGTCTGAAAACTCGAACCAAGGACAACAATCCAATATTTCACACACAAAAACAACAGTGTCACGCACAAGAAACCCAGCATCAGCCTCCAGCATGTCAGACACCTTCATAAACTGTAGGACGGAATTATTCCAAGTCTTTGTACATATAGATGACTCCTTCCACACACTTTTGGCCGGGTTCTTTTGGTTCAAAATGCCCATCTTGTACTTAACCCAGAAATTATTGTCCACATCGGTACCCGCAGATTGATCACTCTCTAAATATATGCATATGGTGTCAAAGGACTCATATACACCTGTATTATACAAGGCACGCATTAAACAGTTGGAGTCCATAAACCTCAATAATCAAAGATGCCGATAAGGAAATAATCAAACCACTCACCAATGCGGAGTTCACATCCACCAGCCTGAAAAAATTTGCTAAAAATCTTTCGTGTTTCCATAATTTCCTTGAAGGCCAAAAAATTCTCCACTTTCCATGTAAATGAACTTCTTTTCACGCTGTTATCAGTCTGTGAAACTGAATTAGCTGACTCTGCCTCCACGTACTCTTTTGTTACAGATGTCTCTTTCAAAATAAGAACCTCAGCGGAGAATACAACAGTGTCTTGAAGAAGAAATCCAGAGTCTTGGTCAAACAAACTAGTAAGTGTCACAAATTCACGCCAACCCCAATCCTTTGCAGCTTTGGAGTAGCGATTTTGAGATTCCTTTGTCACCGACTTCTCCTCCAATCTCTGGTTTACAACTGATAGACGGTGGCTAACAAAACAGCTCCAATCACTAGAGCTTCGTGAATCCGTCACTTCAAGAAATACTGAAAGATGGCATGGTGGCTGAGACTGCCCTGAGGCCATTAAGAGTAAGACCATCAGTTCAAACATTGAACTCTACATATGCAGCAATCAGACCGATCAAGACCAGTGAAAGTCAGAAATTTCAAACGAGATTATTAGTTTCATGTCAACCATATAAAACAGCACAGCACAAAATGTTGTAAATACATTACAGTTCCACAGAAGATGCAATGTGAAAATCTAGTGCACTTGCATACCTCGGGGATAAACAATAAGTCGACAATCCCGGTTCCCAATTTGAAACCTCTTGCTTTTGATGCAAAGACCTGTTATCTTCCTCTTCTTTAAAAGATCTTTTAACCTTGTGAAATTTTCAATTCTCCAAGTGAATTTTCCCATGTGTCCATCTGATTTCCTAGCTCCAGTCCCATTCCTTCCCCCAATAAAGCCTCCACTCTTAGTAAAACTACTGAACTCTTTGATAACATGAAATGAGGTGCTAAAGACAGCGGTGTCATCGAGTAAAAATCCTGCTTCCGGGTTCACAAAATCAGACATCTTCATGTAATCGTTCCAGCCCAAGCTTGTATTATCCCCACTTTTATTATCAGCAGCAAACCTACCATAAGAATCTCTATGCATGTGAGTGCACCCAGGCTTCTGATTTAAAGCTGACATCCTAAACAGACACCAACAGCTCCTGTCTGAAACCATAGTCTTCTCAGTTTCTTTACTCTCCAAACACATTGATATATACTCTTGCGAATTAACCACACTCTGGTACACACTGATCCTCAAATTACACTCCCCAGCTGGGAAAACAGGGCTCATTATCTTCTGTGTCTTTATCATTTCCTTAAACAAGCTAAAATTATTTACCTTCCAAGTGAACTTCCCACTCAACACATCCGGCATTGGTCCAGCAATGGAATTTTCTTTATACAAAGATTGCCCTTCATTGTTATTATCACGGCTAAAGCTTACAGACTCATTAAGAATCAAGATATCAGCAGTGATAAGCAATGAATCATTGTTACACAAAAACCCCATCTTAGGATCCAAAATACTCGAGTTCAAGGTGAAATCACACCATCCATGAGATTTCTTCTTACTAGAGAATCTATGCCAAGAATCTCTATGGATTGTGAGAGAATCATCGACATGGTTAACGATTGAAAGACGGTAGCTAGCGAAGCAATCCCAACGAGACGATGTGGTTCCTCGAGGATCCATGATCTGAAGATAGATGCTGATGTAACCAGGAAGAGCCTGAGAATCACCTCTAGGGTAAACCAAGAGACGACAATCGTAGCCTCCTACATCAAAGTACTTGCTCCACAGTGCCTTAGCTTTAACACGTGGGAAGCCCTCAACCGTCCATCTACACACGGCTGTGTACTCACCTGGACGATCGACGGCCACGATCTCTTGCGCACCTCCGCTTCCATCTCTTGACGATCCCACCTGAAGGTCCTCCGCTGGGGAAATCGAGGACGAGGAAAGAGGTTTCTCCGATGAAGATGACGAAGAAACAGAGGAATGAGAAATGTATGCGGCTGGTGAAGAAGACGAAGACACTGCCTCCGATGAGCTTTGCTTCATCATTTCAATGGCGGTTTTTTCTTCAATTTCTTGATTTTATTTTTTTCGTCTCACAGCGCTCTGCTATTTTATCTAGGTTGATCAAAAAAAAAAAAAAAAAAAAAAAAATTCTTGTCTAGAGCAAAAACAAGAGTTAACATGCGCTATGGAAGTTAATGTGCGCCTCCTCGACTCTCCCATGCTTTTTGTTTCATTTTTGTCCAAAATTGCTTTTGTTTCATTTTCATTAATGGTGACAATTTCAGTTGAACTTATTACATTTTCCTTACAGGTGTAATGTTTGTTTTACTTAGGTAGTGACTGGTGACATGTTTTTCGCTGATTTCATCTTTAAATCGCTTTTGATTAATTTTATTTTTGTTACATTTGGAATATTTCAATTTATTTTGTTTATGTTGACACAGCTCATATGCTTTTCTCTGGAGCTTTTGGTCGTTAATTTGGTCAGTGTTGATGGAAGTTAGAGGTTCGTCTGGGAGTGTTGGTTTCCACTAGTCGATGGAGCGTAAGAGATCTCGTTGGTTTTAACAAGTTTTAGAGATTTAGGTACATCTATTTTGTAGGTATTATGTATGTGCTGTAAGCCAGTAATGATCATGTTTCCTCTATATTATGTTTAGTTATAAGTTATCCCTGTACAATATTTTTCACTTATGTTTAGATTGCCCCTTTTTCCTCTTTTGTCTTTAGCCCGTTGATCTTTTGGTCTTTATCAAACAACAACTTTCTCCACTCCTCTCTACTAAAATAGGTGATGACTCGATTAAGAGGTTGTTTAGTTTCCTCCACTACAAATCAATATCAGATTTGGTCGGGGTCTCATAGGTTATTGCTCTTCCTTTACTATCAAAAGGAAAGAAAAGAAGGAAGCTCAAGTGTAATATTTGTTTCAAGTCTACCTCTATTCCAACCGAGGACAAAAAGTTCAGAAATTGCAATGGATTTTTTTTGGTTTTTTCAATGTATATTGTGTTTCAGATATTGGATTCGTGTTTGGCATTTGCTGTTTGAGTGATTGTGGTTATGAAGTCTTTCGTTTAGTTATACTGCTGGATCATAGTTTGCATGGTTTGGAAAATTTTGTAATATAATGTTTGTGATGGAACAATACATGTACACTTATTTTTTCTTTTGGTCGAATACATGTCAACTTATTTATTTTTATCGTAAGACACATCTCTTGACATTATGCTTGGGCTTTATGTGTAAACTTTTGTTGTTGTCAAATTTAATCAATAAAAATTCAGATGACAAGAGAAAATTTATAATTTAGAAACTATTTCTTATTCCTACGGGACAAGAGAAATCAATGATCCAGTAACTTGAGAAGTAAGGCCTGTTCCAGCAGAAAATAAAAATATCAGACCAAGTTGATAAAGGGAACAAAACAGAGCATAGGCATAAAAAGGAGACTTACGGGACAACACGCATGAGATCTCATTCCCTGATGAAGCTCAAAGGCTGATATCAAAAGTTTCATGGGACGGTACTCACCAGTCTGAGACTGTCCTCTATTCTCTGCATAGCATATAACTTCTCGTTCTCTAAGGTGCTCAAATGCCTGTCACGCCACAACCATTTTAGACCTATACCACATTCAATATTTCAAAACTATGGCCTTTCACGAGAGCTATAAACATACCCGTAGGCAGACATTTTGTGCGTAGTAGTCTGAGGTTTGAAATGAATCGTGTATCGCCTTATACTCTGAAGCACACATGGAATCTAAAAATCAAATTCTTTATTGTGCAACCCACAAATTCTCTTAAGCCAAATTTAAAGATTACCTTTCATCACACTTATGAAGTTGTATGAGCTTTGCTCCTTCACTTCTAACCTCCTCATGCATACCAGAAGATAAAGCTCCAGTATAGAACAATCTGCTCAACAAAATTAATGCCAATTAATATTCGCAACAAAGATGTATAAGCCACACTGCAACTTAGCAAAACCTATTCCTCAGAACTTGGCTTATTATACCTCTAATAGCTTCCAACTTTGGTTGCCTTTGCATCCTTGAAAGTGCTGCTTTAAAGTTCTCAATAGAGAGGAGGCCAGATTCCATATTCATTGAAGAAACAGCTTGGAATCTAACATCATGAGATAGCCTCAACACAGAGAAAATGACATCTACAAAGAAACAGCTCGCACTTGTAATCAAAGAACTTACATAAACTTCAGCAGACTGTTGAAGGTAGAATTAGCATTTAAAAATGTCTCCAGTATGTCTTTAAATCTCTTATCTGATGTAATAATCTGCACATCAGGTGTTTTTTTTGGTTTTTTTTGAAATTGGTAAGTATCACTTCTTCAGAACGATAGTTCACATCATATAAAAGCGAGCATGGCATATTGATTGGGAGTGGATATTAGAACCTTAATCTTTTCATTGAACTGAGAAACATATCCGCTGGGGAAGCTTGAGTCTGCTGGTAGAGACAGTAGGTGTTCCAATAAACTAGAAAAACAGTATCTATTAATAAAACAAATTCATTGAAAATATGGTTAGCTTCTTATCACAGAAGAGAAGCTGCTAACCTGTCCACTTCTTCCCTGGATGGATAAAGAAACAAAATCTTTCTGTGTGAAAAGCGAGACCTCACTCTTTTCTCCAGAAGCTGGTCAGCGTCCTGTGGTGAGAAATTGCATATTATAAGATACTGAACCAGCATACCGATGACAACTACCAAAGTCAGCTGTCATCAATTATTAAAATCATACTGATATACGAACTACAAACAATCTTGAACCCTAAACTGTGTATATCAGTAAAGCCATGCTCATACCATTCGAGAACTAATACCGACAACAACAGCTTGTGATTGTACAGATTGCATAGCATCCAGCAAACTGTACAGCAACAGCTGCTTTCCCTATATGAAACCAGATAATAGGATGAGTGGATAGAAAACACCAATTTGCTTCAAATAAAATAAGCAAGTTATAAGAAATCAGATTTCTTGCCTGTGCAAACACGTCAAACTCATCAAGCACAAAGATGATTGTCTTATGTGCTAGTCCACATTCCCTGAGAAATCTCTGTTAGTCTGAGTTGAATATCAATAAAGCTAAAAAAAGATGTATATGTCAAGGTAAATATACTCACCGCAGCATAGCTATAATGAAGTCTATATTCTCATCGCAAGATGCCTGGAAGTGCAACTGAGAATCAAGACAACAGATAAAAGGAAAAATAAACACTTAGAGAGAACCATGTCATACCATTTTGGAGAATAGCAGCTTGTGCTCCCTGCACAGTTGTCTGGCAATTTCCTGAAAAAATTAATGAAAGTCGATGAATATCACCCATATTATTATTAGGTCTACCGACAATGCTGCCCATCTCAAAACTATCTGACCTTCACTGCACATTTATCATCACTATGCAAGAGTCCATTTAATCTGATCTGCATCACAGAAGGCGATAGTAACATAAGATAAGATGAGATAAAAGGGATGATTCTCATACATATACTAAATTGGCACATACTACTGTTACTGAATCTGGATACTCCTCCAATAAATCACCTACAACGAGATCCAAGACCTGAAAACCAATTTAATATAATAAATAATCAAACGCCCAAGAACGGAGGGAGTAGAAGCAGGGTTCGTCGGTGGAGCATACAGCAGCTTTTCCACAGCCGCGAGGACCCAGAAGTAAGATGGAATTGTTGCATCCCTTCGTGATAGAGGTCGATAAATTAAATTTCAATTTGCTGCGTTAAGACAAAATTGTTTGATTTAGGGTTAAGTAAGCAAAGAGAGAAACCTAATTGATTACGAGAAAGAAGTGAAGCAATTTAACCTGTAGTTGCTGTCAGACGAAGCGGCAAGAGGTCTAAACACAAAAGTAGGATCGCAGAGCCTCCCGCGAATTAGATTTAGGGTTTTCTCCGCCTGAATCTTTTTGCTCATCGGAAAAGTTGGAAGGAAACCTGGCGGCAAAATGGCGGCAAAATGTCACGAGCCAAGCGTTCTCGTTGTACCATCCAGCACTGTTATAAAAAGAAATGAACTATATGGGCCGTAGTCAGACATTAAAGCCCAATAAAATGGTATTATTACGAGGCAATTCAGCTTCTAAACGATGTCGATTACAAGTGAAGTTTGAATTTCGATTTCCGTATTTCTTCAATTGCCGTCGGATTATTCGGTTCCCGATATCAAAGTGGAACCGATGAGTTAAACCGGATAGTTTGATTATCCAATTGGTCAACTGGTTTACTTGGTTTTAGATGATTAAACCGGAGGTTTGATTATCTAATTGGTTATCGGGTATCACCCGAACCGAACCGATATTTATGGATTCGAAGAGAAGGATCCATGGATATATTCTTTCTTCAGGTTCTTTTGCGCGCTCTCGCTATCGCACTTCGTTGAATCCTCCTCGATTTGACCTTCATCGCCAACCCTAAGTAGCTTAATCATCGATCTTCTCCTCATTTTTCTGTTTGAAGCTGTGTAGTTTGTTTCTGTATTGGTAAATCCAGACTCGATCTCGTCTCTCTGATTAACTGCGATCGGATGATCAGTTTCGCAGTCTGAGCTTCAGGAAGAAGAAAGAATTTGGTGGAGATTATGCAGAGTCGGATTAAACCGAAGCACAGACACGATGGAACGTCTCCACTTCCACTGGGAATGGATTGGAGCCCACCACAGCGCAAATGGGTGAGTTCTGAAATTTCCAAAAAATCACATATATTTACATCCTTCGAGATGCTTTTTACTTTGATTTCCATGTTATGGATGTTTGTTGAACCTTTGAAGATCGAATTGGGGAAATCTTATACTGAAATGATTATTATTCTATATGAATAGGCAAGAGTTTCAAGGGACTAAATTAAAAGGTTGTGTTGTTCTGTGCAGAATGGTAGAGATACAGTTTGGCCTCATGATTACCGAAGTGGATGGAGTTATTGTGTCACTATACCATCATGGACCGTCCTTTCAAAATCAAGAAATTCAGATACTGTAGTGGTAGATAAGTTGAATCTCTCTCCAGAGTTTATATTTTTGAATAGCTAGTTGTTAATCTTGTAGCAATATGTTATATTGGCCATATCTTGTTTATATGTGAATGGCTAACATCAAGATGAACATAAAGTTTCTTAATTCACTACAATCTGTTCTGGAAATATGCCCTGTGTAATAGCTTAAGCTGTGCATTTTCTTTCATCAACTATTCCAATATAGGTAACATTCTCGAGAACAGTTTTATAGGGTTCAGGTAAGTGTGCAATCCCCAGAAGGTGTTACCACAATGCGAGGAGTTCTGAGACGATTTAATGATTTTCTAAAGCTTCTAACAGATGTAAGAATTTGTTAAATTTCTGGGTCATACTGTTCTCCATCTTTCACCTATCAGTGATATTCAAACTGATTTGTATTTTCTCTGTCTGCCTGTTTTAAAAAAGCTAACTGCAACTTGTTTATGATTTACAGATCTAAAGAGCATTTCCTAAAAAGAGTCTTCCATCAGCTCCCTCTAAAAGAATTTTGCGTGTCAAAAGCAAAGAAATGCTTGAAGAGGTATGCTTTTTCTTATGGAGCAATTTAAATTGACTCACTTATTCTTTTCAAAAATTCTTCTCTTTCGTGTTTTCCTGTTTTAGTGGTTTCCTCAATGAAGAACATTTGACCCAGGTTTCTTGTAGACTGTGTAAGATGTAGAAATATTTGTAATGCACAGTATTCAAGAATTGTATTACTCTTGTTTCATTCAAACAAGCGACAGTTTCTTTTAAAGTTTTGATCTTGTTGCAGAGAAGGTGCGCTCTGGAGGACTGGATGACGAAGCTATTATCTGATATAGAATTGGCTAGAACTGTTGTAGTTGCATCTTTCCTTGAAGTAGAAGCTACTCCTAGGTTCGGTATGGTCCCATTATATAGTGTTAAGAGTTACCGCTTAACATATATCTGGAAGGCAGTTAACTAGTCATGCTCAAGTGAATGTGGTTAGTTCGTCAATGGAATCTAAATTGATTTTTGTTCCCAGCATGTGTAGATCAGAATGCTTCCAATCCCAATGATGATGAAGAAATAACTAGCGTGGGTTACGTCATTTCCCTGAATCAGAATCAAGTCAGTCAGTGATGCATAATAGAAAGCTTTGTTATGAGAGCTCTGATGGGAATATATTATTAGCTGGTGACACATCAACCTCTGGTATCATGAGCTCCATTGCAGATAGCCAGCTGGATGGTACCCTGGAGATGCAGGGTAGTGGACAAATAGTTTTCCCGCTGAATATGCATAAGAAATTGAGCAGGATTCTTTAAACCATGAAGGAGAGACTTGTCAATTCGAAAAAAGACTTGGAGGATCTTACAGCGAGGCTAAATCAAGAGACAGCTGTGAAAGAATATCTAAACAGAAATGTACATGAATAAAAGTAGCAGTGTTTTTTTGTTTTTAGATTTGTTGGTACCGAATATAAGTGTTTCTTCCTTTTCTCTTGGAAAGAATGTTGTATGTGTAATCTTGGTTTCTTCCTCAGGTTGACGTCTGGAAGTGGAACTTCAAACTACTAAACAGAGAAACAAAGAGAATTTAGAGCAAGCTTTAATGACTGAGAGGGAGAAAGTTACCCAGATGCAGTGGGATATGGAAGAACTCAAGCAAAAATCTTTTGAGTTGGAACTGAAGTTAAAGTCAAAAGAGGTAATAACACTTGAAATAGTCCCAATCTCAGTCACATTTTTTCCAGAACCTAGCAACTTCACATTAAGTGGGAACTTTGTAATTTCTGAAGCTTGCTGATATCTACGTACTAAATACAGGATGGGAGTTCACATGCTAAGCCTACAAAAAACTCAACTATGGGTGAGAGACATGAGCCGTTGCAAGAAGCAGAACTGGATGCCACTAAACAGCAACTGGAAGATCTTTCTAGACGATATACAGAACTTGAGTCAAAATCGAAGGCAGACATAAAGGTTCTTTTCAGAGAGGTCAAATCTCTGAGAAATTCACATATAGAACTGGAAAAGGAGCTGAATCGATCTCTGACAGAGAAGTCTGACACTGAGGTAAACTTTCACTTTGTAAAAAATGCATTATATAACCGATCGCATCATATGCTTACGGTATGTATAATATAAGTAAAGAAAAAACATTAAAACATTCTGAATTGTTCAGAAACTCCTCCAACAGCAAAGGAATATAGTCGAGAACACTAACAGCTAGAAAAAAGCTGCTTAGTGACTGTAGAATTCTCTACGACAGGCTTAAAGTGAACCACACAAACATGTCAATGGATGAGCACAGCAACTTGAGTGAGGCCGTAACTAAAATATCAAATGCATCAATATCTGATGACCACATTGAGGTAAGATATGGCTGCATCTGCAAATGTTATCTTCCTTTCCCACTTTACATTTAATGAACCATGGCTAAAAGTTGCCAAGTTTTGTATAGGCGCGACTGCTTTTAGGATCTGATGAGACTGCTTGTGAAGATGAACTGAGGAAGATAATGGCAAATATATATTCAGAGAACATCAAAATGAGTAAACAGGTGAATTCCCAGAGCTGAAATAATGAAGTGAGAGATTGGGTATATTGTATTTGTGTACAGAGTAAACTCAAATCCCATTTAGATGGAAGGAATGGTAGTTTATGTACAGAAGAAAAAGTTGATGAGTGATTTGTAATGCATGATTGTTAATTTGTGATTAGATTCTAACTTTATATGTAAGTATTTAATGTATGTAGACACACAAGATTAAATGACAAGCTTCCTTCTAATCTTCACATTTCGGGTTTGCCAAAATTTGGATCCAATATAAAATAACCAAACCGATTTACTAATTGAATGACCGGTTTATTAGTAAATTTAAATTTGGACCGGTTAACTAAATTTGGACCGGAAAACTTAACAAGTGACAAATTAATAACGTCGGTTTACTAAACCGAAACAAACTACTTATAAGAATTTCGAATTTGGTTTGGGATTCTCAACTTCCGATCGTCTTCAACATCCCAAAGCAATAAACTTTAGGGTTTTAGGTTTTAGGTGTTTTTTCAGGGTTCTGGTCTGATACGAAGCTCTCCGTCTCTCTCTCAAAGGTTTCCGTTTGGATTATCGCGCTGATAAATATCGACGAAAATAGAAAAATAAGATGGATACCAAAGTTTCTAGCTCGCCCACAAGCCTCATTGATAAGACTGTCGTGCGTGTTTTCTATAGAAAATCTTCGCTTTTGTGTTTATCTTTTAGACTGGGATAAAAAGTTTAAATTTTCTCTGATGGGTTTCAGGTTCCAGGTGATATCGTTCTTGATCTATCAGGTATGACGAATCAGACAATTAAGCTCGGTAGTGGCCTTCATCAGGTTTTTCTCTTTCTCAAATCAATTTTCTTAAAAATTTTGACTTTCTTTGGTATATCGACTTACCAGTTTGACAATTTTGGTTTTTTTTTTCCCAATTCTGTGTTGAGTGACTGAATTAATAGACTATTCATTATTCTTATTTTTCTTGTTGGATTATGGATTTAAGATTGTTACAGTGGCACTTGAGGAATAACTTCATTAATAATATACAATTGCAAAGGTGAGGCAATAAGTTTGACACATGATTTTTGTTGCTTTCAGGATAATGATGCAATCTTTGCTATGAGAGCTGGGAAGTTGAGGTACTCTAAGCCAAATAAGTATTGGGTCGAAAGTTCTCATAAAAGGGTGAGCAAATAAGTGTTTTTCTAGGTAACAACTTTCAGATTAGGGAAAACAATTTAAGCTACGACTGTTGTCTTTTGCACTCTTGTTTTATATTGATCTTTAGATTGTTGTTGACTATTCATCTGCGCCAAACTCGATGTGAAAGAAAGTGGTGGTTTGGCACTCTAGTATGATTGTAACTCTCTTGTCTATTTGATTTTGACTATGCTATTATGGTATTTTCAGTATGTTCCCCGTCCTCAGGATCATGTTCTTGGCATTGTCGTAGATTGTAGAGCGGAAGTAAGTACTCTAATGCAGATCCTAAATTTTGTTAGAAATCCTTCTCCCTTTGATCATTCTTCGATTTGTCATCTTTGAAGCTCATGCATTAATTTTCTGTATACAATTCATATGATGCCAACATCATGTATGCAGAATGTTGATTTGTGTTATCAACTATTATTTAATCACTTTTTCATTGAAGATGATAGCTCAGCACCAAAGTTTGAGAAAATTGTTTGTTAGTTAGGCTTATCACAAAGAGTCGAGAGTATAGAAATCAAAGTTTATGCATCAGAAGAAAACTAGTAGGCTGGAATTTTAAAATGATTGCCCTTTTATATGGATATAGCTATTACCAAAGCTTAAGCACATTGCATATGTCTGCGTAGATCATGTTGAAATTTTTTGACATGTTTAATTGCAGAATTTTTGGGTAGATATTAAAGGGCCGCAATTGGCTCTTTTGCCTGTGCTTGCATTTGAAGGAGCAACAAGGAGAAATATACCCAAGTTTGAGGCAAGTTCCTTCTGACTTTACATACTTATTCAATCTGAATTATCATCGAAGTAGTTTCTAACTGGCAACTGCATTTACTCGTTCAAGATTTACAAATGGCCATTTCAGAATTTTGGAAATTTCGTTAGATAAGCTATCACTTGTGCATGCTATTTCAAGGATTCAGTAAATTATTTGTTTACTGTGGACGAAGTAGTCACTTTTTACTTTGGCTGGATATGGAAGTGAATTTTCTGTTTGCAGTGATATCATGGAGATCTAACATGTTGAAACAGGTAGGTACTCTGATTTACACTCGGGTTGTGAAAACAAACACAGGAATGAATCCAGAATTGGCCTGTACTGATGGTTAGCCCATACATCTTATTTTCTTTCTGAAGCTTAAAAATGTTAAACCATTTTCTTGTTTCTCTGATTTAATGTTTAAGACTAAAAATTTGCTTGCTTTACAATGTAATAGCAAATGGAAAGGCCGCAGAATTTGGTCCCTTAAAAGATGGTTTCATGTTTGAAACTTCAACTGGTCTATCAAGAATGTGAGTTTCTTTTGTCTTCTTCCTTTATATAACTATCTCAAGATGCACCAACTTCATGTTTGAAACTTCTCGAATCTCTCATTGTGCTTATTTAGGTTGTTGAGTTCACCAACTTGCCCAGTCCTTGAAACTCTTGGAAAGAAACTCTCTTTTGAGACTGCAATTGGCTTAAATGGAAGAGTCTGGGTAAGGAGAAAAGAAAGCCATTGTTCCTTGAAATTCCTAACCTTGTAATTGTCAATCTCATGGTTTAATATTTTCTATCTGTTTTCAGGTAAATGCAGCTGCTCCTCGTACAGTGATTATTGTTGCTAATGCGATCATGAATTCTGAAACATTAAGTGGGACACAACAGAGAATCGTGGTAGAGAAATTGTTAGAGAAAATTTCAGACTGAAAAGCTTGTTTTATGTTTTATATTATCACTACTCTATAAGATAAAATATTTTGATTCCGATCTCTAATTTGGTATTCAGACATCTGTAGGCTTTTTTTTCTTATCTAACATTTGGATAGACATTATTATATTCATAGCCTTAAATCCCTAATCCCAAGCCTTAAAACCTTCAAAATTTCTCAGACTTAAGCTTTAGATGTTGCTCCTGATATGAGAAGTTCTTACTCTAAAAGAAAGAATGGAGAAAGCAATTTATTTGGAATGTGGGAAAGGTCATTGTCATATACTTATTTCAGGATGATTAAAGTTTTAGGTTGATGAAAATTAAAATCATGTTGTTTTCATTAATTGTATGTTCACAGTCCTCAAGACTTCTCGATAGTTAGTTGTTTCTTCTCTCTTGCGTCTCACATAAGCCTTCCAAGCCATATCAATTACCAAAATAAAAAACAAACTATGTAAAAAAGAGAACCTTTATAAACTGTTTTAACAGTCATAACAAAAATTAAGTTTGATGGCAAACGAAATCCAACCAGGAAATATGTTTTCTCGATCCATACCCACAATTGTGGACTATGTACAAGAAATCACAGGGTGTATTATAGAGTTGTTGACTTATCACAAGATCAACATGACTAGGATACTCTAGAAATCGTGATATGGATACACGATCTCAATCATGGCGGACCCATGTATATTGTAGGAGTTCAAATGAACCACCATAAATTTTTAAAAAATGTTTATATAGAATTTATTGGTTTTTTAAATTTTAGTTTAGTGTTTTTCTTTTTTATGACACACTATTAATTAAAATTCATTAGTTTTTCTATGTACAAATTTACTAGTTTTAGTTATACTTTTATAAAAAAAAAAAATTGGGAAAATGGTTAATGCCAACTTCTACCATCTTCTTTACCTGAATTAAACTCTAGATAAATATGTAATCTCATAGATAAATTTTAGAAGTTGGGTATATATTTGATCTTGTTGATTCAACTATTGACAAAAAAAACTTTAAATAAAAATATTATTTTAATATTTATTTTATTATGTATTGACACAGGTAAAAAAAATCTGGATCCGCCACTAATCTCAATGGAAAAAAACACTTCATACTTACACTTTTGAGTTACATCTTCACACTAGCTACTTTTAAATTGTGATATGGATATCATGGTATACTTATTTCAACCAGATATAGTTTTAGGTTGATAAAAATTAAATCATGTTGCTTTCACGAATTGTATGTTAGTGAAAATTAGGTTCAAGTTTGCATGGTTTTATAGTTTCACATTTTATTTTTTTTGTAACATTATCAATTATTTTTTTTGCAAAACTAGTGGATATAATTATAGAAAACAGTATATACAAATTTAAATAGGATTGGAAACAGAGAAATTCTAAGAATATATAAGGGAAAAACTCACAAAAGATGAGAGGAAGAAATATATTTTTTGTGGGTATAGAAATTTTAAGACTATAGTTTAAGAATTGCTCTCTTTATTGTCTTGAAAATTGTCTCAAAACCAAAATAATGTAAACTCTATAATCTCTCACAATAGGATGTCACAACTCAATATTTTTATTTATAGATTCTAACAAATCCTAATCATAATAAGAAATGCTCTAATTATTTAGATTACTCCTAAATAACTAATTAATCCTATCTTTTAGGTTGTTTACTCTTCAACCTGCACTTTAAGCTTATCTTCAATATTCTCCCTCTTAAGCTTGAGTACGTGATCTTGAGTGATGCCTTGAACTTCTATGAACTCTCTCATCTCTTTGAACTTGATCTTTCCAAGTGTCTTAGTAAGAATATCCACCAATTGCTCATTGCCGGGAACATGTTCGTTCGACTTCGATTTGCTCATTCCCTACACATTACCAAATGAAATAATATCTCTTGTGAATATGTTTACTTCGACCATGAAAGACCGGGTTTTTAGTGAGGGAGATTTCCGATTTGTTGTCAATCAAAATCAAAACCTTCTTGCTTTCTTCTCCGATTATTTCACTTAGTAGTTTTTGAAGCCATATAGCTAGCTTGATTTGCCGCTTCCATGGCAGCCATAAACCCGGCTTCACATGATGACAATGCTACTGTTTCTTGCTTTTGGGAGCACCAACTTATCGGACAATCATTGTAGTAGAAGATGTGACTGGTTGTGCTCTTCCCATCATCCAAATCAACGTTGGAGCTAGCATCACTATAGCCTTTCAACCCTTCTTTGTTGTTTTGGCCAAACTTGAGACCTTGAGCTAAAGTTCCTTGTAAATACCTTAGAACTTTCTTCAAAGCTACTCCATGAGGATCTTTAGGTTCTTGCATATATCTACTTAAAACACCAACACTAAAGGCTAAATTCGATCGTGTGTGAATTAAGTATCGAAGACAACCAATAAGTTTTCTATAATCTTTCTCGTTGATACTCTTTTCTTCTTGAGATTTTGAAAACTTAACACCCGAGTCCATTGGTGTGTGACACAGATTACACTCAAGCATTCTCGCTTCTTCAAGGAATTTCCTTGCATATCTCTCTTGCTTTAATGTTATGCAACCTTCTTCTTGTATTACTTCTACTCCAAGATAGTATGTTAGTTTACCAAGATCACTCATCTAAATTTTACTTGACATACCTTTCTTGAAACATTGATCATCTTAAGACTTGAACCCGTTACTAGCAAGTTATCTACATAAACCGCAACAAGAAGAAGATGTTCTCTCTCTTGCTTTCGGTACAAGGAAGCCTCCTTGGTACATCTCACGAATTCTAGCTCTTTAAGGATCTTGTTCAACTTGTTGTTCCATGCTCTTGGAGCTTGCTTTAATCCATAAAGGGCTTTATTCAACTTGTAAACTTTGTTTTCTTTTGCTTTTGCTATAAAGTCTTCCGGTTGAGATACATAGACTTCTTCTTTTAGTTCTCCATGTAAAAACATTGTTTTAACATCAAGGTGATGTATCTCTCATCCATTTGAGGCAGCTAGAGCAATAATAAACCTTATAGGTTCAATTCTTGCAACCGGAGTAAACACTCCTTCGAAATCTATACCATATCCTTTTGCAACTAGTCTTGCCTTATACTTATTTATACTCCCATCTGAGTTTCTTTTGACTTTGAAGATCCACTTCAAACCTATGGGCTTTGCTCCACTCGGTAGATCAACTAGATCCCATATCTTGTTCTTATTAATTGATTTAATCTCGTCTTCACAAGCATCAACCCAAACTTGTGATTCACTAGCTTCATTGAAACCCCAAGGTTCTTCATTGATTACCAATATAAGTCGATTACTTTCATAATCACAAAGAAGTACAAAGTCATCCAAGTAGCTTGGTTTCTTTGTTTCTCTAGTGGATCTTCGTAGAAGTGGTTCATCTTAATTCTCTTCCTCATCTTCGATGTTTTCTTCCTCGTTTGTTGAGGCATCATTTGTTGTCTTTGTGTCTCCAGAAACTGATGTTGCAGGGAGATTATGATTTGAATTGTCTACAACTTTTGGTGCAGTGTCTTGTTTCTCTGCAACTTCATTAGAAAACAGATCATCAATCTGAATTTCATCTTTATTTTGAAAGGGAAATATATCCTTGTGAAATATCACATTACGAGAGATATGAATTTGATTTGTTTCAAGGTCCAGCAATTTGTATACTTTGAAATATGTGGATATCCAAGAAACACATGAGGCTTCACTCGAGGGTCAAACTTATGTCTCGGTATTGAGGAGGTGGAACTGTAGCAAAGACACTCGAATACTTTCAGAGTTTCATAGTCTGGAACTTTAGAATTCAACATCTGATAAGAACACACATTCTTGTGAAGGGTTGTTGATAATCTATTAATCAAGAAGACAACAGTACGAACACAATCTCCCTAGTACTCAAGTGGCATATTAATCTGGAACGTTAGTGATCGAGCAACATTTAAAAAGTTCTGGTGCTTCCTCTCCACTATTGAGTTTTGCTCTGGGGTTTCTGGACAACTATGATAAGATTGGATTCCTTTTGATTGATATAAAGCCGCAAACTTCAATTCTGGTGCAGTATCTGATCTTACACTCTTTACAACAGCTCGATATTGTGTCTCTATCATTGTTAAAAAAGCTGAAAATACTTGCAAAACATCACTTTTTAAACACATTAGATAAATCCAAGTAACACGCGAGTAATCATCAACAATAGTAAGGAAATATTTATGACCTTCTAAAGTGGGAACAGAGAAAGGTCCCCAAACATCAATATGAAGCAAATCAAAAGGATTACTGCACATATTATTCAATGAAACAAAAGGCAAATGTCTCTGTTTAGCTAAAGGAGAAATTCCACAATGAAAAGAACCTTTATTTCCTTTATTAATTCCGAGTAAATTCATCACTGAATCAACTTTAGTAGCAGCATGGTGGCCTAATCTACTATGCCAAAGAGAAGTATTAACCAAAAAATTAACAGAAAAAGGAAGGTTGTGAACAATCTCATTAACAAAAAAGTTCTCTCTAGAATGTAAAGGTTGGAGATTTGCTCAGCTTGACCAATCATCAACCCCTTGATAGGCTCATGAATCACACAAGTAATGGGGTCAAAAATAACACGACAGTTTAAGTCTTGAGTCAGTTGGCTGACACTAAGCAAGCTCAACCTAAAATCTGGAATATACAAAACGTTCTTTAAAACTAGATGATCATTTATTTTAACTTCACCAATTTCTGCAATATGAATATCTAATCCATTTGGCAAAGTTACATATTTATCTTTTATATCAGTCAAATGAGTGAACATATTCTTGTCATGGGTAACATGGTGAGTAGCACCACTGTCGACAATCCATGATCGAGAAGAAAGGACGACACATGTTGTTCTCATTACTCCAACAAAATGAAGAGTAGATTTTGAGAAAGAAATACCTGGCAATACAGTTATCGTTCATGTAGGAAGTAGATGGCTGAAGTTCTTGATTTGAAGCAAGAGACAATTGCGAATTAAAGTAAGCAATTACCCCTTCAATTTGGTCTTTGGATAAACTTTTCAGCATTCCTGTCACTCTTGTTTCATTTGCTACAGAATCTGAAAGAGTAATTTGTGCCACTGTTGGCTTACTTTGATTCTGTTTCTGCTTGTGTTTGAATCCTGATGGATAGCCATGGATTTAGTAACACTTGTTTATGGTATGACCTGTATAACCACAGTGTGTACAGATAGGTCTTTCATTCTTCTGATTAGAAACAATAGCATTTACCAAAGGCCCTGTCATGTTCTTTTCTGCAAAGTGATAAGCAGTAACATTTGGAACGGTAATGATGCTTCTTTGACTATAGTCTTGATCTAGCAAGTTGTACACTTCTGCCAAGTCAGGAACTTTCTTCTGCATAATGATTTGGCTTCTTGCGTTTGAGTAAGATTCATTCAATCCTGCAAGAAACTTTATTACCTTTGTGTGATCTTTCTTTGTAGAAATGTTCTTACAACATTGGCAGATTCTACAAGTCCTAACACATTCTGCTCATTCAAGCTTGTCCTATAGAGTTTTCAGTTTTGTGTAGTATGTAGATAAATCCATTTTTCCTTGTTGAAGCGACCAAATTTGTTGCGTTAACTGATACGATCTTGGAAGGTTGATAATATGGAATCGTTCAAGCAAGTCCTTCCAAATTTCAGATGCATCTTCAAACCGCAAAATGCTTCCATATATTTGTTTGTTGACAGAGTTAAGTATCCAAGATTTGACCATAGAATTTCATCTTGACCAAATTCTGTAATGTGGATGTGTCGGATATGGTCTTGGAAGGTTCCCATCGACGAAAGAGATCTTGTTTTTAGCATCAAGCGCGATTGTCATAACAGTGCTCCAAGTCGTGTAATTCGTTCCATCCAATACTTCTGAGATAATAGGAATTCCAGGATTATCTCCACTAGTTAGGTAATAGCGAGAATACTATATACCTTCAAAATTGAATTTTTCTTGAGCTGAAACTTGTGCTTCTGAATTCGTGGTTCCAAACAGATTCTTCGAAATCGCAGATTCTTGGTTCTGTAGTTTCCGATCTCATTGAACGGATTTTTTTTGTAGAGATGGTTGATTTTCTCGCAGTAGCTGCTGGCCTTTTAGCTCTTTTACGGAGAAGAACCATGGTTTAATCAAAGATCTTAGCGGAATAACCAAAAACCTTGAAAGAGATGAAGAAGAAATGAGCTTTAACGGAACAACTGAAGTTCGAAGAGAAATCAGAGAAAATGAATGGAAAAACCAGATTCCGATCAGCAATTAGAAGTAAGTGAAAGAGACGGATCGTTGCCGCTCTGATACCATATCAGATTTACAGAGAGAAATCGAGAAAGATGATACAAGAGAGAAGAAGAAATCGTTGAATCTTTCATTAAACTGTAAAAGTTACAAAACTCATTCTTATAATAAGAATGAAATAGAAAACCGGTTTACTTAACAATAAAATCAATCGAAGTAAACCAGTTAATAAACCAACTATAACCGATTAGTATTTAGTCTAATAATGCTGATTATATTTTGAATCTTCAAATTGATAAATTGATGATTCCATATTTTATCATCTTTAGCTATTTTGTATATAGTTTGACTTTGAGATCTAGTCTATTACTATTTTTTCTTTTGATTATTGACAGTTAAAACATTTAAATAGGTTATTTCTCATAGTTTTCTTTTGTCAAACCTTTCTTAATTTAAGGAAATAAACGATTAGACAGAATTTGGTAAAGTGACATTCAAGCTGTCTTGGCTATGTAATTAATTCATAATTGAATAAACGAGCAACAAAAACACAATCGACGAAAAAGAAAATGGTAAAGGGTGAGAAGATTGACAATATGTTGAAAGACTTTGACAATATGTTGAAAGACTATCTCTGAGTCTAATGGGTAATCCGACCCAATCCGATCTATATCCACATGGGTAATAGATTTTATTGGACGGGTTTGATCCGCCCATTTATTTTATGGATTAAAATTTAGATATCCAAGCTCGAATCTATTAAACTCATTGGTCTCATGGGTTATATTATGTACCCATATATATAAATTATACACTAAACAAAATAATAATAAAAAATTTAGGAGAACTAATAAGCTGTTTATTTATATTTTTATACATATTTATAAAAGAAAACATTTGTTTTTAAAAATATATGTTGTAGTTTTTATATTTATGCATATTTATAAAAGAAAATTTTGGTTTTCTGTAAATATATTCAATATTTAATTTCTTATCTTTTTTTTTATGATTAATATATGGGTAATCCAGAACCCTAATGGGTCGACTCATTAAAATTATATACCCATAAGTAGTAAACCATGATTGTCCATTTATTTATATGGGTTAAAAAATCAACTTAAACCCTATTAAGTTAACAAACAAACATGATCAACCCATTATGACACCCTGACTCTGAGATAGTCACGCCTTTGTTGATGATGTTAAATAGAGTGAAAAAATCAGATCAGATCTCTATCCAATTAATTCCTGAGGACCAGAGTTAAGTTCAAGGCATATGTGATAGATACTCCATCGCTAAAGGTGAGCCCACTGTTTAAAGTGTAGCTTGAAGAGCAAGCAACCTAAAAGATAAGATTAATTAGTTATTTAGGAGTTATCTAAATAATTAGAGTCTTTTCTATTATGATTAGGATTTGTTAGAATATATAAATAGAGATGTTGAGTTGTGATATCCTATTGTGAGAGATTATATAGTTTACATTTTTTTGGTTTTGAGGTAGTTTCCAAGGCAATAAAGAAAGCAATTCTTAAATTATAGTCTTATAATTTCTATATTTGGTAACAGAACTAAAGGTTCGAGATCGTGAGTTCCTTTCCACAAGAAGTTGATACCGCTGAGAATACGTGTTGTTTTTTTGAGAAAACAACTTGAAGAAGTCAAGTCATGAGTAAACTCGTTCCATCGAAACCAAAAGAAGGAGGATATATTTTCTTCCTCGGCAATTCAATGTCCGATGCTTACTACCATGAATTATACGGTGTCGTCTATGCGAATGAAGATAATGTTCCAAGTGCATATGTTTTGGGAAACAATTGAAGTAGGAGGAACCGAAGGAGAAAAGATTAGCTTGGCAAAAGCTCTCCTATTTCAATCCATACCGGAGAATCTTATTTTGCAAGTTGGAGATTTAGAAACTCCAAAAGAATTTTGGGAGGCAATTAAATCTCGACATGTTGGAGCCGAGAGAGTTAAGGAGGCTATACTTCAAACCTTAATGGCCGAATTTGAGAGAATGAAGATGAAGGTGACCGACACAATTGATGATTTTGGAATAAACTTCAAAGTCAGCTGCACTAGGAGAAACTATTGTGGAATCAAAAGTTGTGAAGAAATTTCTCAATAGTCTACCAAGGAGAAAGTACATCCATATCATTGATGCTCCTGAACAAGTTCTTGATCTCAAGAACACAAGCTTTGAGGATATAGTTGGAAGGTTGAAAGCTTATGAAGAAAGAATTAGTGAAGGAGAACAACAACTTGAGGATCAAGGAAAGCTTTTGTATGCTAATATGGATTCTCAAGAGGGTTATGGAAGTGGTAGAGGAAGAGGACGAGGCAATAGTGATTCCGATCAAAGCTACAAGACGGACTTATCACAAATTGTGTGCTTCCGATGTGATAAGAAAGGACACTTACCATATGAAAATGAGGAGGTTGAAGAAGAAGAGACTCAAGAAGCTGAGGATATTTTTGTGCATGAAGTAGTAAGAGATAGTAATTTTTGACGAGCTTTTGTCTTTTGATGTTTTTATTTAGTTTTTTAAGGATTTGGCTAGACTATGGATCAGATCTTGTCGATCCAATGTTGACAAAAACAAAAAAAAAACATCACTTGCGTAAGGCGTAATAATGGAAATGAGAGAATGTGAAATCAAAATTTAGGAAACGTTAAATATAAGAAACTATATTAAAATAGTTATAATGTGTTGCAAACAAATCAGATAGTTTACAGTAATTGTCCATATTTATATCTATCAATGTATTATGTGTTTTAAGTATAAAAGCCAAAATACTTCCCAATATCAACACATAAACAGAGCATAGATTCCTAACCAAAAAAAAAGAAAAGAAAAAAGAGAATAGATTAAGGAAGATTGATAATTAGGTTTAGTGAAATTGAAATAGGATTAAACAAGAACAAACAGAACTCAAACTCAGTAGTTACATTAATACAATAATAATACAATCCAATTGAAACCATGCAATCTAAGTAGAAATCACTCAGCAATTGAAACCTAACTAAAAAGTTCTTAGATTTCTGGGTTACTTGAAAATGTGTCTCCTGTGAGTTAATGAAAAAAGTCATATAACTTGTGTGTTGATGTATCTTGACGTTTCATGCATGTTATTTCCCATAAATCTGCAAAAAAGATGAAAAAATTAAAAGATATATTGTAGAGATTGTCAGTTATAAGGTATAAAGTTCAATTCATGTTTAATACTTACCCAAACTTCCGGTTTCTCTCTGTCTCTTCCCAACTGTCTGAATACATTATTCATTGTGTTCACTCTCACTAACAGAACTGTCTTCACAAACATGAGGATTACTGAGTCTGGTCATTGGTGATGAACATTCATCTAAGAGTTGTACGCCTCATCGTATGTGAATCTCCATATCCACGTGATCGTAGTTCAGTTGAGCTAGAGGGGCATTGCATTCGTCAAGAGGAGAATCCAATACAAACACCACACTATTACTTCCATAACTAAAGAACACTTTGTTCTTACTAACCCAAAGAAAACAGTTTCCAAGTCTGTCTTTAAAATCACAACGTACATTGAAATCGATATAGTTAGCCATATATATATCCTCAAAATCTTCAGAGTAGAAAACAACCACCACGCAAGCTCTAAATTTGAATAATTGTTGAGAGAGAGAAATGGGACGTAGAGGGATATTGGTCAAAGAGTATCAGTATCCTGGTGAATGAAATGCAAAGGCACTTCTACACCTGAAAATACCTCATCAATTGCAATTGGATGATCATTCCAGCTAGCTTCACTCAATGCCTTGCACAATCGAAAATCAGCCTCTTCAAGAAGTTTCAGTCTATAAATGTTTAAGGATACACGTACTAAATTACTTCATTCCCTCATATCTATGGTTTTGAGCTTAGTGAAGTTCCCTATCCACCAAGGGACCTCTTTTATCCTAGTTCGTGATAAATCGAGTTCTTCAATGTTAGTCGAGATATTTGGAAAAATCTTTAACCTTGAGCATCCATTGAAACTAAGAACACGGAGAAAACAAAAGTTGATGTTGGTGGGAAGAGTCTCTAGGTTTCTGCAGTTCCATATATTCAATTCCTCAAATTGAATGAAATTCTTAATAGAAGAAGGAAGCTCCACCAAACTTGAGACCCACTGGACGCACAATTTCCTTAATAAGTAAGGCTGGAAAAGAAAAAAAAAATACAATGAAATTATTGCTTAGATTTAAGGGTCTATGTGTTAGTTCACATTCTTCATCTATGTGTTTAAGGGTCTACTACTACTGTATTTAAAAAAAAATGATAAACTAACTAAGTTAAGCGTGTAATTTTCAAAGAATAAATTCGAGCTTTACATTTTGAGTTTCCAATAAAAGAAAAGAAAAATAAAATTTGAAAAAAAAATGTAATGAAAAAGTTAAAATATCTATTATCATTAAATTATTGTTGTTTTATACTTTAAAAGAATCCTAGATCTAATCTTTGTCTTTCTAAGTTTTGGTTCTTACTCGGTAAGATTAGACTTTTGTCCTTACCCCTTGGTTGTGATTTTGTGCTTCTTAGATCTTGACCCTTCTTATATTTCTGTTTTGATTTTACGATTAGTCCAGTAGAATAAAGTGAAGTGAAACTAATTTATAGGTTTTATCAATTCAGTTTAGTTCATTATTATTTTCCACTGTTTATTTTTCATTGTTTTTCTTTTTTGGGATAGATGTTACTGGGTTTAAATTGGTTTAATTTCTGTCATTTGGTTAAATGTTTTGGTTTATAGTTAATTGGTCTTTAGAAAACCAATTTTATGGTCCATGAGAAATATTTTATTCAAGTTTCAAACTGGGAAATTTTTTATTCAAGTTTCACACTGTGTAAATACGAATTTGACATTTGATTTGAGGGTAATAAGATATTTAAGTTATAAAATAGGTGGAAATAAAACTATGCCTAAAGGTCGTGTAAAACCGATGTTATATGGAACTTACGAGGGAGAACAGATCGATATCCCTTATTTTACTAACGAATGACAATATATACCTAGATAATATTTTGATAATTATAATGATACTTCCCAATTATTTTTCCCACAACATTTCCTGTTTTTTAAGTCTCAGAAAACATTTTTATTGAAGACACTACTTCTTATAAAAGGTAAGGTTAAATACATGCATGCACTCTTGCCCATAATGTCTCTCTAGTTATTCTGTTCATTCCAATATTCCCATGGCTTAGGTAGAGTGTTGAGGTGTTGGTTGAGATATCAGGTAAACTATTCAACCGTGGGCAGTCATCGAGGTCAAGTTTATCAAGAGATTGGAGATTGATTCCGTTGGGAAGAGTCTCCAAACTACTGCATCCAAACATCCATAAATCCTCCAGCTTATTGAGATATTTAATAGAAGAAGGAAGGTCTACCAAATTAGAGCACAACCGAAGATCAAGTTTCTTGAGATTGGTCACCTTCGAAAGATCTGGGATTTATTTCAAATATATAGATCCAACCAAATCCATTTCCTTGAGCCCATTAAGTGTCTGAGGTATAAATAAGGTATACACATCAGTTAAAATTTAAAAATGTCATGTAACAAGTAAAATGAACATTTTCTTTTTTATAAAAAATAAAATTGAAAATTTAAGATAATACTTACTTGAACTCCTTCCCAAAGTCTCTCAAGCTTACTCTCTTGCATATCGAACTTAACAAGGTTTTCAGGACAAAAACTAGAAGGCATACATCTCCCTGGGTATTGGTCAAACCTTAACCATCTAAGTTTTTGTGGTAAATGCCACTCCTTATCCCATTTTGCTGTCAACGTCTCTTGGTACAATTTTTGAGTGTAAACTTTTAGAAAACGCAGATTAGGCATCTTCTTGAAGGCACTCTCATGTACATGTAATTCATTTATCTCATCCATTTCCAAAGCAATACCTAAAACCTTGTTGGTACCCTGAGATTATAAAATCATTAAAATTTTCTGGATGTCATGCTTTTAATCTTACATAATGATATATGAAAGAGCATGAGAAAACTTACAGAATTATTTTCCAGTAAATCACATATATCCTTTGCATCCACTAGGACTTCTCGTTCTCGAGGTTCCTTGGACTGTGCACGAACGATTTCTTTTCCCATTTTTTGTAGCAAAGAGTGCATCTCAATCTGCTTCTCAAAAGTACCATCTCTTATATCTATGAGAGACTTATCAACAAGGTTTTTCAAACCTATATTAACATCTAAGTTGCTGTCTGCTAGTAGCAGCTTGATGTCTATAACACTTTCACCATTAAAAAGGCATGCAATGTGACGAAATATTGCTTTATCTTTTGGGCTATTTAATCCATCGTAGCTAACTCTTAGCGTCTTCTCAATGTCACCATTCAAACGATTTTGAAGGTCTGGCAGCATTTCAATCAAGTCTTCTTTCTCTATACCCCTTATATACGAGCTCAAAACATGAAGACCCAAAGGAAGATTACCGGCGCTCAATGCAATTTTAGAAGCAAACTCCATCAAACCATCAGGTGGAGAGTAGTTTCCAAAAGCAGATTTACAAAACATCTTAAGAGCTAGCTCATCAGATGGGAGACATACCTCATAAATATGATCAATTCCATGGCTCCTCAAAAAACGTTTATCTTGTGTAATCACAATGATTCGGCTCCCACATCCAAACCATTGAGTTTGACCAACCAAAGTATTTAGCACCTCTTGATGATCCGAATCATCAATAAAGATAAGAACTTATGGTGTTTCAGCATTTGTCTCATTGCGTCAAAAGAATCTATCTTAATGCCTCTTTTGTCCAAAGTTTCAGACAAGAAACTTCCTACCAAATGCAACCTCACGTTGGGGTCGTAAGGATTGACATTTTCATACTTTTTTATAACGTTAGATACGAACGCTTTGTCTATGAAAATCTTACATTGGAAATAGAAGTTTTGCCAATCCCTGAAGAGCCCCAGATCCCAATCATCCTCACTTCTTCAGATTCTAAGTCCAATAATGCATTCATCTTTGCAGTATGATATTCCATTCCAACAAAGTTCTCAAACTCCTTTCGTGGGATTAAGTTCAGTCTTTTACCCAAGACATCGTCGACAATTTCTTCAACCATTTTTGCTTCGTTAGACCTAACAAGATGAGTAAATCATTTCACACATACGAACAATGACTGGCAATTGTTAGTCACATGTCAAGATCTATAGAAGCATATAATGGAAATGTATAAAGTTGTACCAGTTATGAGGATTATTTCCGCAGAGAGTTGCGACTTCAATCAAGGATTGCCGCCAAAGCTTTTTTTCATTATCTGATTTTCTTTCACAAGTCTTTGCAAAAACTTCTCCAAATTTTCCAAATTGGTGCCTAACATGACAAGGATCTAAACCATAAAAAATTGGTATAAACCACTTGATCCAATTCTTCTTTGCATTTCACGATCTCCACCAACTCGTCCAGACACCAACTGGATGATGCGTAGTTTTCCGAAAACACCACCACCGCAATTTTTGAAGTCCTGATCGCTTGTTTAAGCACGGGATCAAGCGACTGGCCTTTTTCGATCTTTTCTTCTATAAAAATTTTGATTAATTTCCGATCAAGCTCTTTTTCAAAGTGGCTCAAAAAAGTTTTGCGGACGTCTTCCCCTCTAAAGCTCACAAAAACATCATATACCCAATTACGGGAAGAGGAAGAAGAAGAAGCCATTAGGCTAAGCAAAATATTTCTTGGAAGTTCAGAGTGTTAAGTAAAGACTTTAAAGTAGTCTTTTGGTTCTGTAAATTTCGCAACTTGCTCATATCTCTAGTCTTTGTATTGGGAAGAAGCATAAAGAAAGAAGGTGGATATAAACAATTTGCAACTTGCATTTCCTTTTTTATTGAAAGGGAAAATAATAACAGCTTGGCTTGTTGGGTTATCAAAAGCATTTCCCACTTGCAAATTTTTAATTCTTTAATTTGATCAACATGTTCTTATTTTATATTCATATTACGGCAATGGTCGTACTTTATATTTACATCTAAGTTTTGTAAACTATTTGGTTTATTTTACAAACTTGATAAAAATTTATTTTAATAAAGTAAAGTTGGAGGAACTATTTAAATTTCGAAGGAAATTAAGGAAGACATTATATCTTGCCCAAATTTAAAGTTACCTTTAATAAAAATTACAGAATTCCTTCTTTTTTTTTGATAAAGGGTATTCAATATAATGCAAACATAAACATTTTTTCATGGGCCCTTAAAAAATGTTTATCTTTTGTAATCACAATGATTCTGCTCCCACATCCAAACCATTGAGTTAGACCGACCAAAGTATCTAGCAATTTTATAAAATTGTTTTAAAAAATTTCTTATAAATTTACGTGGACTTTATTATAAATTTTTACATAAAATTATAAAATTAATGAATACTTAATAGAAAAAAAAACTCTAAAAAAAATTAAAATTGAAGACACTACTTCTTATAAAAGGTAAGGTTAAATACATGCATGCGCTCTTGCCCATAATGTCTCTCTAGTTATTCTGTTCATTCCAATATTCCCATGGCTTAGGTAGAGTGTTGAGGTGTTGGTTGAGATATCAGGTAAACTATTCAACCGTGGGCAGTCATCGAGGTCAAGTTTATCAAGAGATTGGAGATTGATTCCGTTGGGAAGAGTCTCCAAACTACTGCATCCAAACATCCATAAATCCTCCAGCTTATTGAAATATTTAATAGAAGAAGGAAGTTCTACCAAATTAGAGCACAACCGAATTTGGATGTTTGGTAATACTCGGTAATACTCACAATAAATATTGAGAGGGTATAATTTTCAAAAAAATCATAAAATAAAATTAATTTGTGGTTTGGGAGAGTTTGGTAGAGTCTTATTTGGATTATTGTTCAACACCATAAAATATGGAGTTAATGTTATATAAATTAATATCACTAAATCATAGCCTAGTTACTATCTACAGCTCTAGATTCAGATCATTGGCTAAGGATTGCAAGCTTCAAAAACCTGAGGGAACCGCTCAACTTAAACCTCCTTCAAAACAACTTTGAAACTTGTTAACAAAACAGCTAAGATCCTGAGAAGACTTCAAACTTCTGAATAAACAATTTCTCCTCCAGGATTCTTGTTAACTCTGCAGATAATTATTCATTAGACTACATCAAAAGTTTAATGAGAATCCTGAAAAATGATTCTATAGGTAGCTTTAACAGGATACAATCCAGTGAAGTCTAAAACAAGCAATCCAGGAAAACGAGAAGGAGAACTTTATGGCGTTGAAGCTTGGTGGAATTTCAAGAACTTTAGCTGGAAACAGGCTTTGGTAGCTTCATCCTCCCATTCAACCTCTTTTAACCATTCTTTCTCTGCCTTTATGATGAGTCCTTTTCCACCACTTGAGCTGCTTTTAGAATTGAGTGGGAGCTTTATTAGCTTTGGGCAGTATTCTACATAGAGTTTCTTAAGACATGGAAAGGGCAAAGGTTTCCATATTTATATCTATCAATGTATTATGTGTTTTTAAGTATAAAACCAAAATACTTCCCAATATCAACACATAAACAGAACTCAAACTCAGTAGTTACATTAATACAATAATACAATCCAATTGAAACCATGCAATCTAAGTAGAAATCACTCAGCAATTGAAACCTAATTAAAATGTTCTTAGATTTCTGGGTTACCTGAAAATGTGTCTCCTGTGAGTTAATGAAAAAAGTCATGTAACTTGTATGTTTCACGTTTCATGCATGGTATTTCCCAGAAATCTGCAAAAAAGATGAAAAAAAATAAAAGATATATTGTGGAGAATGTCAGTTATAAGGTATAAAATTCAATTCATGCTTAATACTTACCCAGACTTCCTTTTTCTTTCTGTGTGGTCCCAACTGTCTGAATACATTCTTCATTGTGTTCACTCTCACTAATCAAATTGTCATCACAAACATGAGAAACTTTGTATGGATTACTAAGTCCGTTCATTGGTGATGAACATTCATCTAAGAGTTGTACGCCCCATCTTTTTAATTTCAGCCACCGATCACGTCCGTGAATCTCCATTTTAATATCCACGTGATCATAGTTCAGTTGAGCTAGATGGGCATTGCATTCGTCAGGAGAATCCAATACAAACACACTATCCCTCCCATAACTAATGAACACTTTGTTCTTACTAACCCAAAGGAAGTTGTTTCCAAGTTTGTCTTTAAAATCACAACGTACATCGAAATCGATATAGTTAGCCGTGTATATATCCTCAAAATCTTCAGAGTAGAAAATAACCACCACGCAAGCTCTAAATTTGAATAATTGTTGAGAGAGGGCAGTGGGACGTAGAGGGATATTAGTCAAAGAGTATCCAGTAGTCTGGTGAATGAAATGCAAAGGCACTTCTACACCTGATAATACCTCATCAATTGCAATTGGATGATCATTCCAGCTAGCTTCACTCAATGCCTTGCACCATCGAAAATCAGCCCTTTTTAGAAGCTTCAGTTTATAAATGTTTAAGGATACACGTACTAAATTATTGCATTCCCTCATTGTTATGGTTTTGAGCTTAGTGAAGTTCTCTATCCACCAAGGGACCTCTTCTATCCCTGTGTCTGATAAATTAAGTTTTCCAATGTTAGTCGAGATATTTGGAAAAATCCTTAACTGTGAGCATCCGGTGAAACTAAGAACACAGAGAGAACAAAAGTTGATGTCGGTGGGAAGAGTCTCCAAGTTTCTGCAGTTCCATATATACAATTCCTCAAGTTGAGTGAAATTCTTAATAGAAGAAGGAAGCTCTACCAAACTTGGGATATCCACGAGATACAATTTCCTTAATGAATAAGGCTGAAAAAGAAAAAAATAATACAATGAAATTATTGCTTAGATTTAAGGGTCTATGTGTTAGCTCACATTCTTCATCTATGTGTTTAAGAGTCTGCCACTATATTTAAAAACAAATAAATATGATAAAAAACTAAGTTAAGCGTGTAATTTTCAAAGAATAAATTCTTACATTTTGAGATTCCAATAAAAGAAAAGAAAAATAAAATTTGAAAAAAATGTAATGAAAAAGTTAAAATATCTATTATTATTAAATTATTGTTGTTTTATATTTTAAAAGAATTCTAGATCTAATCTTCGTCTTTCTGATTTTTGATTCTTACTAGGTAAGATTAGATTTTTTTTTCTTACCCCTTGGTTGTGATTTTGTGCTTCTTATATCTTGACCCTTCTTATATTTCTGTTTTGATTTTACGATTAGTCCAGTAGAACAAAGTGAAGTGAAACTAATTTATAGGTTTTGATATTAAATTGGTTCAATTTCTGTCATTTGGTTAAATGTTTTGGTTTACAGTTAATTGGTCTATAGAAAACCAATTTAATTTATGGTCCGTGAGAAATTGTTTATTCAAGTTTCAAACCGTGTGTAAAATATAAATTTGACATTTGATTTGAGGGTAATAAGATATTTAAGTTATAAAACAGCTGGAAATAAAACTATGTTTTTAAAGTTTGTGTGAAACTAATGTTATATGAAATTTATGAGAGGAATAGATCGATATCCCTTATTTTACTAACGAATGACAATATATACTTATATTTAAAACAAAAAATACCTAGATAATATTTTGATAATTATAATGATACTTTCCCAATTATTTTTCCCACAACATTTCATTTGCTCTTTCTTATGTCAGATAATTTCATATAAAAGGTAAAGTTAAATACATACCTGCGCTCTTGCCCATATTCTGTTCATTCCAATATTTCCTCCACTCAAATTTAAGTGAGCTTCGTCGATACCTTCTTGGCCTATAGAGAGTCTTGAGGTGTTGGTTGAGATATCCGGAAAACTATTCAACCGTGGGCAATCAAAGAGGTTAAGTGTATCAAGAGATTGGAGATTGATTCCGTTGGGAAGAGTCTCCAAACTCTCGCATCCCCACATGTCTAAATCCTCCAACTTATTGAGATATTGAATAGAAAAAGGAAGTTCTACCAAACTAGAGCAATAACTAAGAGAAAGTTTCTCGAGATTTGTGGCCTTCGAAAGATCTGGGATTTCTTCCAAATATATAGATCCTGTCAAATCCATTTCCTTGAGCCCATTAAGTGTCTGAGGTATAAATAAGGTATACACATCAATTAAAATTTAAAAATGTCATGTAACAAGTAAAATGAGCATTTTCTTTTTTATAAAAAATAAAATTGAAAATTTAAGATAATACTTACTTGAACTCCTTCCCAAAGTCTCTCAAGCTTACTCTTTTGCATATCGAACTTAACAAGGTTTTCAGGACAAAAACTAGAAGGCATACATCTCCCTGGGTATTGGTCAAACCTTAACCATCTAAGTTTTTGTGGTAAATGCCACTCCTTATCCCATTTTACTGTCAACGTCTCTTGGTACCATTTTTCAGTGTAAACTTTTAGAAAATGCAGATTAGGCATCTTTTTGAGGGCACTCTCAAGTTTATGTAGTTCATCCATCCCATCAATGTCCAAGGCAATACCTAAAACCTTGCTAGTACCCTGAGATTATAAGATCATTACAATTTGTGATTTTAATCTTACACAATGAGATATATGAAATAGTATGAGAAAACTTACATAATTATTTTCAAGTAAAGCATATATATCCTTTGCATCCACTAGGAATTCTCGATCTCCAGGCTCGTTGGACTGTGCACGAACGATTTCTTTTCCCATTTTTTGTAGCAAAGAGTGCATCTCAATAATACCATCTTCTATATGTATGAGAGCCTTATCAACAAGGTTTTCCAAACCTACAATAACATCTATGTCGCTGTCTGCTAGTAGCAGCTTGACGTCACTGGCTCTTTCACCATTGAAAAGGCATGCAATGTGACGAAATATCACTTTATGGTTTTCGTTATCTAATCCATCGTAGCTGACACTTAGTGTCTTCTTAATGTCACCATTCGAACCTTTTAGAAGGCATGGCAGTATTTCAATCAAGTATTCTTTCTTTCTACACTTTACATACGAACCCAAAACATGAAGACCCAAAGGAAGATTGCCGGCACTCAGTGAAATTTTAGAAGCAAACTCCATCAAGCCATCAGGTGGAAGGTATTTTCCAAAAGCCGATTTACAAAAAATCTTAAGAGCAAGCTCATCAGATGGGAGACGTACCTCATAAATATGGTCAATACCATGGGCCCTTAAAAATTGTTTATCTTGTGTAATCACAATGATTCGGCTCCCACATCCAAACCATTGAGTTTGACCAACCAAAGTATCTAGCACCTCTTGATGATCCAAATCATCAATAAAGATAAGAACTTTATGGTGTTTCAGCATTTGTTTCATTGCGTCAAAAGAATCTATCTTAATGTCTCTTTTGTCCAAAATTTCAGACAAGAAACTTCCTACCAAATGCAACTTCACGTTGGGGTCGTAAGGATTGGCATTCTCATACTTTTTCATAACGTTAGATACGAATGCTTTGTCCATGAAAATCTTACATTGGAATCGATGAGAGAGTTGACTATACAACGTTCTTGCAATAGAAGTTTTGCCAATTCCTGAAGAGCCCCATATCCCAATCATCCTCACTTCTTCAGATTCTAAGTCCAATAATGCATTCATCTTTGCAATATGATCTTCCATTCCAACAAAGTTCTCAAACTCCTTTCGTGGGATTAAGTTCAGTCTTTTACCCAAGACATCGTCGACAATTTCTTCAACCATTTTTGCTTCGTTAGACCTAACAAGATGAATAAATCATTTCACACATACGAACAATGAGTAGCAATTGTTAGTCACATGTCAAGATCTATAGAAACATATAATGGAAATGTATAAAGTTGTACCAGGTTTGAGGATGATTTCCGCAGAGATTTGCTACTTCAATCAAGGATTGCCGCCAAAGCTTTTTTTCATTCTCTGATTTTCTTTCACAAGTCTTTGCAAAAACTTGTCCAAATTTTCCAATTTGGTGCCTAACATGACAAGGATCTAAACCATAAAAAATTGGTATAACCACTTGATCCAATTCTTCTTTGCATTTTACGATCTCCACCAACTCGTCTAGGCACCAACTAGATGATGCGTAGTTTTCCGAAAACAGCACCACCGCAATTCTTGAAGTCCTGATCGCTTGTTTAAGCACGGGATCAAGCGACTGGCCTTTTTCGATCTTTTCATCTATAAAAGTTTTGATTAATTTCCGATGAAGCTCTTTTTGAAAGTGGCTCAAAAAAGTTTTGCGGACGTCTTCCCCTCTAAAGCTCACAAAAACATCATATACCCAATTACGGGAAGAGGAAGAAGAAGAAGCCATTAGGCTAAGCAAAATAAAGAAAAATATTTCTTCGAAGTTCGGAGTGTTAAGTAAAGACTTTAAAGTAGACTTTTCGTGAAGTTATTTTATGGATTTTATAAAATTATTTAAAATTTTTATTTTGAGAAATTAAAATGAATAACAATTGCAATTTACATTTAGTTTAGTTGCAGACGGTAAATCTACTATGACATGCGCACTTGTACAACTATAGATCAAGTTCCACCGTCTATATTATTTAAAAACTTGGCTAATGGACCGATCAGGACCAATGTTAGAAAAAAAAATGAATAGCTATTGGAAAATAAGAGGAGACGACCAAAAGAAAATTCAAAGAAACAAGCTGCAATGTTAGTTGGTAATGATAATTGCATGGAAGAGAGGCTTTCTATTGACTATTTCTAACAATTTTAATGTTGCTTTATAACTGCTCTCGTAGAAGGAGAAGATCTTAAGTCTTTGCTTGATATATAAATATTAATTCATTTGATTTTCTGAAGTGTCTCTTTAAGTGTTTATTTCTTGCAAATTTACATATATGTTGTTGTCATATAACATCAGCACAAGTGTTTTCGGTCCGCTGGGTTGCATGGAAAGAAGCCTGAAGGTTTCTCCTTTCCTGTCAAATGGTTTCCTGGCCAAACCTTTGGTTTTCAATCGATCCTCAGATCTACAAAGCAAATTTGATGAGGTCTGATCGAGTGATGCTGATACGACAAGGTCTTCTTTTGGATGGAAAGAAGCACACATAACATAATGGTTGTGACCGGTCAACACTGAAATACAAGTCCGTCATTGCCAGTTCCATATGCGGATAGTTTGATCATCACTAGCACTCACGATCCATGGATTTTCATGGTGAAATTGGACAGTGCGGATATAGTCAAGATGCCCAAGAAGAGTGAAAAGACATCTATGACTTTTCTAGTTCCAAACTTTAATCTTGTAATCATCCCCTGCAACACCCAATGGCGTCAATACCATCAACCACATATGAGTAATGCAGGACACTTGCAATGAAGGAGAATCTAAGCCATTTGCATTTATAGTTTTGACTACTTGCAAATGTCCTAAGAACACACTATGCACATGTGACATAAGATCTGCTTTCAATCGACTAGGTCCAATTATCCACAAAAACAAATGTTGCATAAGTATCTAAAATAAATTTAACTTTAAAAGTCATTTATAACTCTAGCTTTGACAATATGAGCTCAAGTCATCCAGGCAGGGAAAAGAAACCAAACTATATTCTCCTAAACACCAAGCCAAATCTAGAATCAAGGACGCTAGGAGTTACAGATCATGAAAAATATACTTGTAGTTCAATCTAATGTTCAGAACAAAGCATACCTCCAGACACGAATAAAGGCTGTGTACTGTGGAAATGAACACCACGAACTGGTCCTTCGTGTTCGTCAAACCTATCGATCAAAGTACCCATACGATAATCCCAGAGCTGGTTCATACCACTGTGCAAACTCGCGAGAATCCATGGTCTCTTATGGTGGAAGCTCAGACCCTTAACTCTGTTACTCTTGGTCTCGATCTTCGTCAACATATTGACAGATTACGAAGCAGAAACAACTCTACAAAAACCAGATCACAGAGAATGAAATCATGGCAAAAGAACAAACGATTCACAGTTCATAGAGATCGCGAAAGTGCAAAAGCAAAAAAAAAAAAAAAAAACATAATCAATGTCAAATTGCGAACAGATCTAAAGGTAGCAACCAGTAAGATCCGAGAAATTGAGAATCGTACAATGAAGGAGGAGAAGATATAAGGATTCACCTTAGATCAGATCAGTTCACAAGGGGAAGCGATCAAGCACAGCTTCACGGTGATGATCAGTAGCATTACCAGAGAAGCGTGGAAGCGAGAGCAAGAGAAAATCAAGGTTACAAGATTGAGAAAGAAATCGTCGAGAAGAAGAAGACGACGGTGAGATCCAGTCTCTCAGAATTTCCTCTCTGGCTTTTTCAACAATGGCCCCTTTCTATATGGAAGAGAAAAAAAAAGAAACACATGAGTATAGTCACTGAAGGATAATAACTAAAAGATTTTGCAGTACTGAAAAGGCAACAATCTTTCACCTCAGGGTCATCTCGTAGCCTCAGTGGTGGACTATCTGGGCTGAGAAGATCTCGGATCCCTTCATTGTAGATCTCTATAGCCGAAAATTTCACAACAAATGCTCTATCTTCGTGCTGCAGTGTCCAGTCCAATTAGTGAGAAAGATGAATACATACCAAAGTAGTGTGAGTAAAAATTAGACTTAATTTTGGCAGTACCTTAAATATATAATCAAATATATCAGCCACAGCAAACTCAGTTATACCAGACATGGTGTATGTCTTTCCACTGCTCGTCTGACCATACCCAAAAATACTAGCTGGGAAACAAAAATTATTGAAACACTTAGCTAGCCATACCATCGATGTCTACGTCATTACAACAGTGAAAAGGAAGCTTACAGTTAATTCCTTTGACAACCGAGAGAGCAACTTCTTTGGGGCCATCTTCGTAAACTTGTCTGGTTGGGCATTCACCTCGAAACACTCTATCTGTGAATAGAATGTCAGTACAGAAATAGGCATTTAAAACGACTCATATATGTGATGTACATGTTTGAAACTCAAGGAGACAAGACCAGGTACAGCTAAGTTTATAAAGCAGTTGAAATGGTTCAAAATCTATCAGCAAAAGATTAAGAATAATAACTAAACAAGATGGTTTTGATCACATGCACTAATTTCTCTTGAACAATTAGGAAAATCTGATTTTATTTAAAATTTCTAAGGATTTTTAATACTTATTTAATGTCTCAAAGAAACTGATATTGAATATAAGTATATAGAAGATACTTTTGAATCAAAACAGCATTGCGATTCCTTACCAAATGAGTATGCAGAAGGAAAAGTTGAGCCCTCACGCAACGTGTTTCTGTACAATACGGTGGTATCGTTAATGCATTCCCAAACCGCAGCTTCACTAACTAAGATCTCTTTCTCGTTCAGAGGTCTCAGTCTCACCAGAACCAAAAACTTCTCTTCGCGAGCCGCATGCACTTGTGTCTTCTCCATTTTCTTCAGCTCTACTCCAGCAATTGCTCCCATTGCTCACTGATCAAATTAACAATAAATGCATAATGAGCGCATTTCATTTATATTTTAAGGAGTGCTGATAGCTTTCGAAAACAAAGTAGATCTGAGAAGAGACCAAAAGAGTCCTTGTTTTCCAACCACACATCTATAAAAAAATGATAAAGGTCAGACATCTCCTCTTACCAAACCAAAAACAAGAAGTTAAAACAAGAAACATGCCTAGGAAACCCCTTAGTGTTTCATAAAAAAAGGAGAAAACTTGAAGAGTTCAACAAAGCAGACTCACTATATCAGAGGGTGTCCATTACTCTTCAATTAACCACCAGAATTCAAAAATATGTTCAACACACTGCTTGAACAGAAAGAAATAGAAACCGAAAGAGAGATGACTTATTACTAATTAATAAGGAGATTGTAATTAGAATAATCGACAAAAGAGAGTTTACTTAGAAGGTGATCAACCTTAAACCGAAGAACAAACAAATAAAAAAGACTACTGACTTTTTTTGTTTAGTGGTCACCCACTATACTTGAAAACGAAGTCATGTATCATCAATCCAAAGTTTCTTTAATGGAAAAAATAAGTATTATAAGGTCCCACTAACCAGCCTTCTCTGTTTAAATGTATCTGTATATATTAAATGAAAAGAAAGAATTCAAAAAGGAAAAGTCATCATATTCCAAGTACTTTGATTGTAATCTTACACATGCATAAGCAGACACCAAAAAAAAAGTAAGAAAAAAAGAAGATGAAGAAGATAGAATCTAATATTAAATTATAGTATTCATAAGCCTTTAATACCAATGCACTTGAGTTTTCAACAATCGTGATAACATATTGATTTGACTTTAATGTAAATAGCATCTACATTTTGGAATTAAACCCTAAATCATCACATGTTCATATATGTGTACATGTGAGCCCTAAATCCTAAATCACCTCATGTTCATATATGTGTACATGTGAGCTAGACCTTGAATATGTGTGAGAGAGGGAGATTTACCTCATGAGTTTGTCTTCTTCCCCAAAGTAATACTGTTTCTACTCTAAATCTGAAATCGAAACATCCACCATAGAAACCAGCAATTTAAACACCACACAAACACACACACACAGAGAACCGATTTTGAGAGTGAAATCGAAATTTAATAAACCCTAACCCCAGATATAGCTTCTGAATCTATCAAGCCAATCCACATAAAATTACCAAAAATAGCAACACTCGATCTAAAAAAATAGGGAAAAAAGGAAAATAGATACGTAACTTCACGCTAACAAATTAAAATATCTGAAACGATTTGCAGGTACAGCAACTATTCATCAAAATTAGAAACAAAACAACAAAAGAAATCAGAAATCGGATGAATGATTTAAGAAATATAGGTAACGATGAAACAGTGAAATCGAAAACTCAAAGACAAAAATCCAGGATCTCTATTCAATAGTGCAAAAAATCCGGAAAGAAAGAGAGAGAAATTACAGTATAGTAACCTTCTTCTTCGTCTGCAACTTCAGCATCCTGCTACTGCTTCGTCGTCGTCGTCGTCTCTCTCAGTGAATAAGGGACCAATGGGCATTGATTTGGTCCCGCAAATCTCGTATAGCCGAAGCGCCTCTCCTCTTTCACACTCTCTTTTCTATTCGTTGAATTGAGAGTGCGTTGAAAGATAGATAACAACTAAAATTACTATTTTACCCCCTAGAACTAGGTGTGGGTTTTCGGTTTATACAAGTTAAATGGGTCGGGTTTATCGGTTTATCAGGTTTATCGGTTTATCGGGTTAACCGAAAATTGGGAATTTAGCCGAATTAAACCGAATGCTTATTTGGTTCTGGTTAATCAGTTTTTGGGTTGAACCGAAATTTGTAAATAAACCGAACTGAAACCAAATTACACTTAAGAAATCCAAAAACTTGTAATTCATAAGGGAAAACCAAATAAATCGATTACAATTAAACCGAACAAACCGAATTCGATAATAAAAAACTGAACAAACCAAATTACACTAAAGAAATCCAAAAACTTGTAATTCATAATGGAAAACCAAATAAACCGATTACAATTAAACCAAAAAAACCGAACAAACCGAATTTGATAATCAAAAACCAAACAAACCGAATTCAATAATCCAAAACCGAACAAGCGGAATTCGATAAACAAAAATCGAAATTGTATTTGAGATTGTAGATTACCAAAAAGCTAAATAGTACAAACCGAAATTGAATTACACAAAGATTTCGTGGAAATGTCTAAACATCATTTACCAATAGCTCCTGTGACCATCTCTATTCTCCAATCAAACACAAACCAAAAAGACAAAGTAAATAATCAAACAAAAACCAAAAAGCCAACATTCAACAAGGTGAAAACAATAAAGTATAAACATATTCAGCTACTGTGGCTTTAGAATTCCGAACATTTAAATCATGTAAGTAGAAATAGTTAGTTTATTATGTTAGTAGAAATTACACACTTATCAAGTAACTCAAAAAATTCAATTTCTAAAGCATTTGGCTGAGGAACTTATTAGAAACAGATGTTGCAAACCTAAGGTCATAACTTATTCTATAACTTATATCAATTGAATATTAAGATCAGAGAATAAGAGAACTAACTATTTTCATGCTTTCAAGCTTACACCAATTACACATTAATAGCCATAGATTGTAACTCGATATAACCTGAAATAGTGATCGAATGGATGGAAAAATTACTCTACTATAGTAAACATTACACAGTGATCTAACTAAAAAACTGCATACAAATTTTCAACATTGCTTGAGACATCGAACTATTAATGTTAATGAGGAAGCTGAACAACCAAGTAAACCCAATCAGCCTTTTTTTAATTTCATTTGCCAATTAAATAACATGAGTAGAACATGCTTGAAGAGGAAGAGAGTTACAACTTCTTTTCTCCTTGTCTAATTGTTCAGCCAAAGACTTGGAAACCTAATGATTCTTCGAAATATCACCAATACACACAAATGACATAACAGGGAAAACTAATGATTCTTCGAAACTAATGATTCTTCAACTATACATTCTTAACATCTTGATCTCTTTCAAATACAACTGACCAAAAACATAGATGAAGCAATGAAGTGCATACTAATAGATAAACCTTCGAAATATCACCAATACACACACATGGCATAACAGGGAAAAGAGTAATTTCAGATTCAACATCAATATCAGGCTTCAAATTTTCAGAATACTAATTGTGAAATTTGAACCTGCCTAATTCAATTCCCCGATTCTTAAGTCAAGAAATTTACACGAACTGAGAATTACCATTGAAATTTCGAGGATTCTAAGAAGTATCCACAAAGAAATTATCCGACTTTGCAATGACTAGTAATCAAGGATCCATAATCCAAAGTCCAAGCATCGAAAAAAGTAAGATTAATAAGATTTCATATCTTATCACTACTACTCAGCCACACCGCTTATCGCAATCGGAAACAAAGCAAAACAAGTAGCTCAAAACAATAATCATATCAAAGCAAAAGCAGAATTCAGAGATTTTACCCACAATTGTCGAAACAGAAAAGTTTGCAATCACGAGATAAAGGTATCCAATTACTAACAACAAAGACATAAAATCGTTTAACTCAAAAACATAAATCGCATTCAAAGTTTCAAACCCTAAATCGAATTCACATCCTACTACAAACCCTAAACCTTAAACCGAATTCAAATCCTACGACAAAGAAATACATAAATTGATTTCAAACCCTATAGACATACCCTAAATCGAATTGAATTTGAAACCGTAAAGACAAACCATAAATCGATGGAGGAGAAGGAGATAAAGAAAACGAGATCGGAAACTGAGATTCCGGGGATAAAATTGAATTTTTTTGCGAAATGTTCCTTAAATATTCAAATTATTGGAAAATAGTTATACTAGTTTTGTAGTTATACACAAATACACATAGTTATACTTTGGTCATTTTTAACAAATTATTAGTTTATTTTAATCTAAATTTATGAATAGTAGTTTAACCAATGATATTATGATGTTTTACAACATTTATGAAGATTATAGACACTTATTTTCTTGTTTTACGAATTATATACAAATTTGGTTTTATAATGACATCATAGGCAACAAATTTCTCATATTTTGATAAGACATACATGGTAATATGTAAAAGATGTAATGTATTTATATGAAATCGTAAAAAATTATTTGATTAACAATAGGAAATTAAGTGTATTACAAACATGATATCATAAATGATAATATCATCACCATTTTACATTCGTGAATATGACTAACAATATGATTTCATCTATTTAATTTCAAATAAACCGATGGTTTAGTCTTTAAATCCTAATGAATTATATTTCTTTACCACATGATATCTTGTTCATGCTTTACCATATTTTAAACCAATTGATTTTTATCTATATTTCAACAAATTGAAGCAATTCTTGATTAAATCAAATGATTACGATTTGATGTGAACCTAAAAAAATTTACACCGATTATATCGTGAAGAAATTTCATCTTGATACAATTAATTTTACATGAACCGAAAACATATAATTTTATGTGAACCAATTATACTTTATCGTGAACTAATTAGTTTATGTGAATCAATTTCATATAAACTATAATAATGCTTCTTCCGAGGTATGATTGTATCTCTGCAACTTGTTGTGGGTAATTGCAAATTTTGTCCTTTTTTGGATGATAAGCAACGTGAAATGTGAAACAAACAAACGACCCCACCAACCACTAATTTGTAATATATATATTTATTATTTTTATAAATAATTTCTGAAGGGCATCTTAAACAAAATGGATGAGAGTATATGAGTATTTGAGTTACAAAAAGACTAATTTAGTCAATATCTTTTCCATTAAAAGTTTTTAAGATACTCACCCGAGATAGAAAGTTTGAAGGAAGAAGAAGTGAATAAACCAAGTTTAGAGTTTAGACTTTCGTAATCGGTAAAGTAAAGTCAAAGAAATTTTTTTTTTTGACATTTCAAATTGATTTCGGTTATTGAATACCGAACCAAACCGATGCAATAACCGATTACAATTATATATATGATCGATCAGTTTACTATTCGATTTTATTCAGTTTCGGAAAACTGAATTTATCGGTTCGACCTCATTAATCCGGACAACCCGACCTGTAAATCCACCCCTACCTAGAACCTTGTCGGGAATCTGAGAAAGTCGTGCCACGTTGGCATTTCGTTTGTTTTATTTCTCTCAGTTATTAGCTTGAAACGTGGCAATGTGGCACGAAGACCGCTGCTTTATAGCCGTTGTAAGGTACAAAGCCCAAAGGGTTTTAGAGCCTCTCTTTACCAAAGAGACTTCTTCTCAGTTCTCAGTTCTCACTCATTAACATATTTTATTTTATTTCACTAAAAAAAACATCAAGTTTTATATTTTTATTTTTACAGTTTTTTTACAATATTTTGCTCATTTCACCGAACAAACGTGAAAGCATTTGCAAATAATAAAATAAAATGTTTTATGTTTTATGTTTGACAAAAAAAAGTTTTAAGAAAATAATATTCAAATAATCGTTTATGATTTTTCATTCATGTAAAATCATAAATAATACTCTATATAATTTTTATACGATTTTTAAAAAAGATTTACGAGATCATATACATAACATTTTTACAATAAATTTAAAATTTTCAAGAAATTTAACATATTATTTATCATGATTATAATAACTAGAAAATAATATCAATAATTTATGTTATACAATATTTTTCATGTCGTTCATCTAAATTATATAACAAATCGTACTTATCTACTTAGTCAGTTACGACTGTTTTGAGTATAATCTTTTTAGGTTTCCATCCTATAGCAGCGGAAGACAATTATATTTTAACCTTAATTTGATGAGTTATATACTATTGAATAAAATTAACTTTTCGGGTTTAAGTGGACTTTATCATAAATTTTTATATAAAATTTTAAATTAATGAATATTTAATAGAAAAAACTCTAAAAAACGAAAATTGAAATAAAATATATCGGACACAAATTTAATTTTTGATTCGGTTTCAATTTGGGTTTAGATTCGGTTTTACAAGTACATAGATTTATCATTTTTGTATTTTGTTAGATTTGGTTCTTCTAATTCAGGTTTTAGGTTGATTTGATTTAAGTTTTATTCGAGTATTTTTACTGTTCGGTATAGATCAAGGATCGGATTTGGCTATTTTTATATAAAAGTTTAAAATCAATAAAGATTTATTCAAAAAAAATCCTAAAAAGCTAACTTAAATTTTTAGTAAAAATATATCTGGCGCTCATTTGTTCTTGATTTGATTCTGATTCAGGTAGGGGTTTGGGTTTGGTTTTTCCGGTACATAGATTTAAGATCAATTTGGGTATTTTCTCGGATTTTGTTCTTCTAATTCGGATCGATGTCGTTCCAAGATTCTGGTATCAAGTTTTATGTCTAGAAATAAACTTTGCTATATCCAATTTTTTTAAAAAAATTCATTAATTCAGCTTTTTAGCTAATCACATATGAATACTTCCTATATCTTATTAAATGAATCCTATAAACTCTAATACTCGAAATCACATTACTTGATGTGTTATTTATAATTGATGTCATTGGGAAAAAAAAAGAATATTCACAATAAATGTTGAGAGGGTATAATTTTCAAGAAAATCACAAAATAAAATTAATTTGTGGTTTGGGAGAATTTGGTAGAGTCTTATTTGGATTATGGTTCAACACCATAAAATACGGAGTTAATGTTATATAAATTAATATCACTAAATCATAGCCTAATTACTATCTACAGCTCTAGATTCAGATCATTGGCTAAGGATTGCAAGCTTCAAAAACCGGAGGGAACCGCTCAGCTTAAACCTCCTTCAGAACAACTTTGAAACTTGTTAACAAAACAGCTAAGATCCTGAGAAGACTTTAAACTTTTGAATAAACAATTTCTCCTCCAGGGTTCTTGTTAACTCTGCAGATAATTATTCATTAGACTACATCAAAAGTTTAATGAGAATCCTGAAAAATGATTCTATAGGTAGCTTTAACAGGATACAATCCAATGAAGTCTAAAACAAGCAATCCAGGAAAACGAGAAGGAGAACTTTATGGCGTTGAAGCTTGGTGGAATTTCAAGAACTTTAGCTGGAAACAGGCTTTGGTAGCTTCATCCTCCCATTCAACCTCTTTTAACCATTCTTTCTCTGCCTTTATGATGAGTCTTTTTCCACCACTTGAGCTGCTTTTAGAATTGAGTGGGAGCTTTATTAGCTTTGGGCAGTATTCTACATAGAGTTTCTTAAGACATGGAAAGGGCAAAGGTTTCCAATATATGTTCTTCAGCTCCACAAGATCAATCAACTCTAGCGATGCTAGTTTTTGAAAAAGAACAATTCCTGATTCTTCACATTTACTAGCTTTCTCTTTGTTTATTATTTCTTCTAGTTGATTATCCCCTTCAACTATAAGCCATGTAAGATTTGAAACTAACACTAGCCACGTCAATTCTTTTAGGCATATGCAGGATGATATTCGAATCCTAGAGAGGCTTAAGAAGAATGCATTTTCTGGATTCTGCAGAGAAGAAGAAACTCTTTCCCTTGTGATGCTTGCAGTATCCATCTTTATCTCAGAAATTGTACATCTTTCTAAACTGAGTTCACGAACATTCTGCATACTAGCTAAACGCCATATGTCTGATGATTCTAATTGACAATCTTTCATTATTAGAACTCGAGTACAGCACATCAACTTGTGAGAACTTAGAAATCCATCCAAATCTGAAGCAGAATTGATGATACTTATGGTTAAAATTTCTAAATATTTCAAGACTTCCAACTCCTCCTTAGTCTTGGAACTATACACAATTCTCGAACCTGTTAATTTCAATACTTTCAAACCCAGTAGTGCAGAAATCCCAACAATACTCGAAAGTTGTTTCGTTCTCCAAATCCAGGTGAGTTAGATTTTCCAACTCTTGTAACGCGATAGGTAGACATTCTATAGCTGTGCAGGATATGTTGAGATATTTCAATGAAACCAACTCCGATATTTCATCTGACAATTCAGATAGAGCTCCATTACATGAAAGATCCAAAACAACTAACTTCGGCATGGATTTGAAGAATTCTCCGGTAGAGATTGAGCTTCAAGAAATAGTGAATGTAATTTTTGCTTTCACGAATCTTTCCACTTTCACTACAAATGAAATTATAAATGTAACTTCATTAGAATTATTACTATCGCTTAAAAAGTTACTATCAATACAGATGTGAGTTCAATTCCCATCGTATAATCCTATCGATGTGATAGGTATCCCTTTTCCTTCTCTTTAACGATGCCATTGAATGAAGAAGCAAGTCCGTCTTAGTGGAATCAGAGCTAGGCGGATCAACTCATCAAGTTCCCATTGAAATAGGATCCACGCAAGGAAAAGCACTTGCCATTCGTTGGTCCTGTTGAACTGCTAGTAATCAACAATTTTTTATCATGTTTTTGAAAATGATATTACCCAATGTTATATTGCTTTTCTGTAAAAACAAAGTTGTAAGCTCAAGACATTCCTGGCTGCCAGAGATATGATCGATTTTGTTAGCCATCAACGATATTCTCTTCACTACATTCCAATTCTTAACCTTTTGTATTTCGAATACACCGGCACCAGCATGCACGATAAAATTATCTTTTTGCTTTCCAAAATCAGATGCAATCCACAAGGCCATTTCTCGAACAACATCATGCATGTACACTTTATCTTCTTCTTTCACTTCCATTAACAAAGATGAACAAACAAGATTACCGATAATCTCATAACCCTTGTTATGGGCCGTATGCATATTTGTACTATCATCAATAATCCCTTCACAAATCCACTTCTCTATCATTTCTTCTTTATAAATCCTCTGATCTTCTGGAAATAAAGCACAATATAGTAAACATGATTTGACTTGCTCACTCTTTAGATTATCATAACTATATTTCAAAATCGGAAGAATTTCATCCTCTACTGCAGAAAACTCAGCTGCATTTGAATTTAAAACCTCAATGACGTGATACAATTCTTGAATTTTCTGTTTGTATGGCATGGCTTCACCAATGACATTAAGTGCTAGTGGTAGACCACGACACTTTTTAGAAACTATCGCCGCAAGCTTTGGTATGTCTGGGTGGCTTCTTAACGTATTCTCCCCAACTTTTTTCCATAACAAATTCAATGGATCTTCAGGTGACAAACATTGGACTTCAATCAGAGCATCAACTCCCATGCGCCCACACACTTCTTGAGAACGAGTTGTGAAAACTACTTTACTTCCATTTTCTCTATTTGGAAAAGGGACTCCGATTTTTTTCAGATCAACTTTTTCCCATATATCATCTAGCAACAACACAAATTTATTTCTTCTTGGGACATTGTATATCTCACATGCCTTCTGGTCTTCGTCTTTGTTGTTCCAATCTTCCATATCCAAACCTAGTTTCTTTTGGATCTGTAAATTCTTTGATACCACATCCCAAATCACAATAAAATCATTCCCTTGAAATTTATTATTGATTTGCTCGAGAAGAGTAGTTTTCCCAACTCCCCCCCCCATACCGTACAGACCCAACATACCCACACCATCGTCAATGAGACAGTTCCATGCCTCTTTAAGCATTGCTTCCTGACCAACAATGTTTAGTTGAATAGGCCTTTCTACCACCACAGAAGCAGCAAGTTTTTTAGCAACCACATCAAAACTTTCATCAGATATGAGTTTCTCAATCTCAGCCAACTTCATGCAGACGCGGTTCCCATATCGATAACTTAACTTTATATTCTTAGAACAAAACCCACTAACACACAACCTTTGAAGTTCCTTTGTTTCATCACTAATCAAACCATTAACTTGACTTTCGATGGTCTCAACTCTAGAAAGCCATACCTGAATTTGAGCAAGCCTTCGTAGACCTCTATTCTCCTCTCTCTCCACTCTTCCCAACAGTTCATCTCGCCTTGCCTGCAGCTTGTCCATGGCTGTCTTTAAAGCTGTCAGATTCTTCTCAATGTTGTGAATGTAACTAGCATGACCACATAAACATTGAGTAACTTGATTCACAACTTGTTCACATGATAACGAGACAGAGCAGCAACCACCCATCGTTACACACACTCGGATAAAGAGATTCCACAATGGAAGAAAAATGTGAAGCTGTTAGAAAATGAGTGAAGATTGTTCGGATAGAAGAGCAGATCTGAGGAGATAAAATGATTTTTCCAAAAAACAGAGAACAAAGTATGAAAAGTTTTGCTTAATTATTAGATGTGTCCATCAAAAGATGTCGATATATAACCATCTCAATTAGTAATATTTGTTTTTAGAATTGTTATTAATTTTATCCAGTAATGTTTTTCTAATTCATGTATCCCTATTACAAGAAATATGAGTATCCTTAGCAACGGAAAAACGCTATATAAACAAATCCATAGCGTCTGAAGATATCTATCACTGTAAAAAAAAAAACTATTATTTAAAATTTGCAAATAATTTTTTTTCTTTTTTTATAGATTTATTTTTATAATTTTATAGTTTTTTAAACCCTTCGACAAAAACTTGTTTACCGATATAGTCTTCAAAATTATATATAAAAAGCTAAAGAAACCAAAGATTGTTCATGTAATTCCAAGAAAAAAATGCAAAGTATGAGACGGACTACAAGAAATTATGTTTGTTACATCATTTATTCTATAAGTTTACATCATTTTCTGATTGATACAAATACAGTTTGCATTGCTTATGTGATTGACTCTGAAAGTGGTGGTTCAAGTATTTTGTGTCAGTTTCAACAATTGATGCAATTATTTTCATCATTTACTGTAATTGCTGTTAACTTGTATCAAATGTAAAAAATGATATTAATATTTGTGTCAATGATTACAAATGATATTAATTTATTTACTATAATTGATGTTAGCATTGTGTCATTATTAAGAAGTGAAACTAATATTAGTGTTAATTATTATAAATGATGTTAATTTTGTATCATTTTGAATAAGCGAAATTAGTATTTGTGTCAACTATTATAATTATATTTACATAATTTATTATAATCGATGTTAATTTTATGTCTTTTTTTTAAGTGAAATTAATATTTGTATCAATTATTATAAGTGATTGTAAAAATTTGTATTAAGTAATTATATTATTTACTGTTATTGATTTTAATTTTACGTCATTTTGTAAAAAGTGAATTTTTATTAATTATTATAAATAATATTAAATATTTTTAAGATTAAAAAATTGATGCTAATTATGTAACACTAATACAATTTGATTCGTGATAATAAAATTATATTTATAAATGATACTGAAATTTTTAAAATTTAAATTAAATAGAAAAATAGAATGGAATCGCCATTTTATATTATATACAAATAAATAACACACTATAAGATTATGAAAAATACCAAAATATTAAATAGAAAAACAAAATATGGTATTAGTTATTTGAAAGACATGTGATCTTGATGTGGTGTAACATATCGAGAGTATTTATAAATAGATTATCTGATGAACTGTAACTCCGTATCTTGTTCTAGAAACGGATCTGAAAACTAGGTATCGAGGACTTTTCAACGGTAAATAGATCATTTATTGGTTCCTTTTATTTTGCTAGAAAACTTCTTCCGAATGTTGGTATATGCAGATCCAATCTACAACAAATCTGCTAAATTAAAAAATTCATAACTTTTATATGGTAACATCATATTACACATCGTTTTCGCCTATAAATAGTTATAAGAGTCTAGAATATACTCACCAAGTTTTTTATTCTGATTTTGTTTCTCCATTCGTTTCTTATTTATTCTTCATGAAGTCTGGATGGAGATGTAAACTGTTGTTCGTTTAAATGCATAATTGTGTATCATCCGGATGGACATACTGGATAGAGCATCTCAACTTAGTTTAAATTTTTAGAAATTCTAGATATGTTTATAAGAAACAATTGGACGTAGATGGAGTTCATAAAAATTAAAAATACCAAAATACAATTTTCTTTTCTATTTTTTTTTTTACTCTCTTATCCTATTTTTTATTTTTTCTCATATTTTTTACTCTCTTTACTTTTTTACGCTCTCTCTTATTTTTACTCTCTCTCCACTTTTTTACTCTCTCTCTTATTTTTACTTTCTCTCCTCTTTTTTACTTTCTCTCCTATTTTTTACGCTCTCTCTTCTTTTTTACGCTCTTTCTTCTTTTTTACGCTCTCTCTTCTTTTTTACTCTCTCTCCTCTTTTTTACTCTCTCTCCTCTTTTTTACTCTCTCTCCTATTTTTTATGCTCTCTCTTCTTTTTAAGCTTTCTCTTTTTTTACTTTCTCTCCTCTTTTTACTCTCTCTCCTCTTTTTTACTCACTCTCCTATTTTTTACGCTATCTCTTCTTTATTACGCTATCTCTTTTTTTTACTCTCTCTCCTGGTTTTTACTCTCTCTCCTATTTTTTACTATCTCTCCTCTTTTTTACTCTCTCTCCTATTTTTAGGCTCTCTCTTCTTTTTCACTCTCTCTCCTCTTTTTTACTCTCTCTCCTTTTTAATCTCACTCCTCTTTTTTACTCTCTCTCTTCGTTTTACTCTCTCTCCTCTATTTTATTATCTCTCTTATTTTTACTATCTCTTCTCTTTTTACGCTTTGTCTTCTTTTTTACTCTATTTTAATCATGTTTTTTTTGGACATTTTATAGGTAGGTCCGTTTAGATGTAGATATCAATTTACAAAACAAACAAACACACATCTAGATGCAACATTTAGATGTAGTATTCACCATGGAAACAAACAACATCCAGCTGTTCTATCTAGATGGAGCATTCAGATGGACCATCTGGATGAAGTAGCTGGATGGACAAACAAACAGGGCCATTATGTCTCAAACTTTTGCTATGTTTGAGAAGAGAAAATATAAGTGGTGTAAAATAAGAGTTACTAGAATAAAAAAGGTCTACCACCTATATATATATTCATATGAACTTAGGGTTTTATTTAATCGTTGGGTTTAGGTCAACAAAACAATAAGCTAATCTTAATAGATATATTTAAGACATTAAAATATAAGATATCTTCGGATCACCATATAAATATTCTTTATCAAACTAATTTTATAAAATCAACATTATCAAAGAAAATGCAGAAAAACAAATTTTTTTAACTAACTGCATACCTTTTTTTAGTCAAATAGATTTATATTTAAGTAATAGAATTATTCATTACATAAATGTTGGAGAAAAGTAGTACATATCTTTTAATATCATCAAATATGATATACGAAATCAAACATTCTAATTAACAAAATATTAACTCTACTTTTGAAATGCTCCTTTAGACTTTATAGAATTTTTTAAAAGATAAAGTTAAATTGTATGTTCTTATCTTAATTGATAAGATAAAACTGAAACAATCCAGAAAACCCTAAATTGGACTCTTCTTAGAGATATCCACTTATAATTATTTCATACATTTTGTTAAATAACTATATCGACTATAAGGTATGTTTTAGTAGCCTTTTTATTTTGTTAATTAATTTTATTGATTGGGCTAGTTTATATGTATCAATTTTAAAACTGAAACTAAGTTAACATTATTTTATAATTGATGTTAAAAATATTGATTAGATATATCATTTGTTTAATTGATGTAAAGTTATATTTCATCTTGATTTTTTTATGTAATGTAAATTAATATTAGATTGTATCAATTTTATTTAATTGATGTAAAATGTGCAATAATAACGTCGTTTACTCTAAATAATGTTAAATCACATATAATGTGTTATTTTCAAATTAGTGATTCTATATAGTATCATTTGTTTAAATGATATATTATTAGTGATGCTATATGTATAATTTTTAGTAGTGATAGAATAGTTGTATTCCATAAAGCCTTTTTCAAAAATATTCAATTTATTGAGTCAATTGCAAAAATAACTTACACTTTTCTCTTTCCAAAATTTTTACCATTTTATCCTTGTGAGATTTGAGAATTTCAATTATGCCATTATTTACTTTTTTCATTTTTTTTAAATAACAAAAAACCCCAAAAATACACAAATATTCAATCTTTACCACTTATTTACAAAAATGTCATCTTCATCAATTTTTTTAATCACCATTAACAACAAAAATTGAGCTCTAAATGCTCATCTACCAACCTAATTCGGTCATTATCAACCCATAATGAAGTTCATAACTTCATATTCTTCTACTTTCTCTCCAATTTCATCCAAAAAACTCTCATATGCATTTCAAAAAATTTCAAATTCTTAGATCTTATTGTTTTCGAGTTTCTTGCATTAAAAATAATTGGACTTCTTTGGTATTAGGTTGAATCAAAGTTCTAGGCAATAATTGAAGGTAAACACAAGCTCAATATAATTCTTTACTATTTTTCCTTTTTTTTTGCAGATAATAGATTTCATGTGAAGTCTACTTGCAAAGTAGACTTAATATGAAGTTTACAAGTCAACAAATATGCTAGTTTTGCATTTGACTAATATATTGTAGACTTAACTTGAAGTCTACACATTTCTCTTTGTAGAAAACAAAAATTCTTATGTAGACTTCATGTTAAGTCTACATTAAAAGGGGTTAGTTTTGCAATTGACCAATGCGTTGACTATCGAAATTGAAGTCTACTTCTAAAGTCTACAACCAATTTAAAATAGTATACTTCATATGAAGTCTAATGAAATTATTACCTAGTAAAATACTATCTAAATGAATAAAAAAAGTTTATCGATAAATAAATAATTTTACTAAACAAATATTTTTTCGTGCTCCCAAGAATATTCATTTATAAAGGTTTAACTATATCATACAAAGCAAAACTTGAAGTTAGAAATGAAAACGAAATGCTTACACAAAAGTAGTCCCTTGAGAATAAAAACTTGAGATATATTCTAATTATTAGATGACTAAATGACTTTTTTGATCTCTACGAATGATTCATATATTATAATATTTTAGATGACTATTAATATATATCATTAAGACAAAACATTTCCAATATAAATCTTAACTGGGCTAAGATATAAATTTTTTTTTGACACTAAACTTTTTCCATTAATTAAAAGTTTCCAAATACATTAGCCATAAAAAGGCAAAGAACTAGACCAAACAACGGCCAGCATAGCAAAATACATAATTTAAAATTCTTCTGGGTGGAGAAATTCAAACATATGGATAGTAGTTGGATAAACAATCTTGAACCTGAAACAAATTCTGACTAATCTGAGTTCCGTCACCACTGAAGACAGTCGAACAAACAAGAGAACTCGTTGAAACCTTAATTTTGAGCTTTGAAGACATATCTGTAGAATGGAATAAGCTAGAGAAGCAATAATCTCTCTACAATAGAAAGATACTGAGCCTAAAATTATCCTAAAATATTTTAGCTTTTTAAGAAGTCTAATAATTAAATAGGCTCCATAAATATTTTCACTAAGGCCCATAAAATGTATGTTCTCAAAAAACATTTTTAATGGGCTGGATAAAAAGAAAAAAAAATACCTTAATGCACTTGAGGTCCAAAAACAAAGCCTACTTGGTCCAAAGCTTGTAGAAACCTTAGGTGAGATACACCAACTTCTATTGGGTAAGGAGTTGTTGCTGTCACCGTCAATGCAACGGACAACCCATGAATCTCGTCGGAGCTCACACAGAGTTAAGGATAACAAACATCTTAAGGTAATTGGCCAGTTAAACTTTTTCTCCAGAAGTTCCAAAACTGCCCCTCGATGATAAGCCGAGATGTGTGGGATGAGGTGGAGAGTATCAGAGCATTAACAAACACATTAAGAAGAAACAAATGAGAGAACAAAGATAGAAGAACAAAGAAAAGAGCTTTTGTAACAGGTGCTTCCGACGCCGGAGAGGCCATTGGCCGCCGGCGTTGGAGATCATGTTTGTAAAAGAGACCTCGATTGCCGAGCTTATGTCTCTTTTTCTGAAAACTTCTTCAATCTCTCTAGAAGCTTAGACAAACCTGAATGCACACTCAGCTAAGATATAATTTAGTTTTTATTTTATTCAAGGTAATTTTGGTAAATAAGATATAATGGGAGAAATGTTTTTTCTGCCAAATGGTTAAATGTATATCTCGGTAGTTGTCCTATCATAGTTTGATTACAGTGAATCGTGTTGTTCTGCTTGATATTAGCTAGAGTTTGGAAGAGGTTTGAGTTTTTGTATAACTAGTTGAAAAAAGTCTAATTAGCAAAGTGTTTAGATTCACAAAGCTAGGTTAAAGTTTTCTTTTTCATGTAATTTTCCCTTTAAATCATCTTTATTTTTTTTAATTCTTTTAAATTCATTTTTATAAGATATTTTTTTATATTAGTACTGTATACTATATTAGGATCATTTCTATGTGAGTCCATATTATGCATTTGGAAATCTATAAATTGCTTTAAAAAAATCCTTAGACATTTATCATCACAAAACCTCAAAATCCTAGATAAACAATCTAAAATCTGTAGAAAAATGATAATTTCAAAAGAGACAATCGTAAAGGAAATATGTAAGTTATTGCTCAGATCTTTACATTAAAGTATTCGTTCTCATTGGTAAAAAAATATCTAAAATACGTAAAGTGTTAGCATAACAAAAAGCACCCATGGCCTAATGGATAAGGCGCTTGACTTCTAATCAAGCGATTGTGGGTTCGAATCCCACTGGGTGTGACTAAATATTACATATTTTGAAAACTATTTCTGCTGTTTTATACATTTTTTTTCCTTACAACAAGGAACCAATGTACACAACCTAAGCTTGAGAGTCGATAATCTCGTTGACAATCGATCTCGTACCAATGGAAAGAAGTTGTGTTGGACACTTTATTTTTGAGAGATGACAAGTCAAGAAGCTTAAACCAGCTATTTCCTTAGAAGACTCATTGATTTGGAGCTTTAACAAGTTAAAAGACTCATGTAAATCTGCTTACTCCTTTGCGAGGAATCAAACCAAAACTGAGGTTAAATCACAAGCACAAGCCCTACCATCGATCAATCCTCTGAAAGCGCAAATCTGAAGCTCAACACTGCTCCAAAAATCAAATCTTTCATTTGAAGAGCTTTGAGCGGAGCAGTACCGGTTATGGAAAGATTACAAACAAAAGGTGTTAAGTTTACGAAGATGAAAAAGCTTTTGTTTTATCACAAATGAGATTTTACATGTCCTTATATTCAGCTACAAGTTAAACTACGTACATAGAGTAAGAGACCGAACTATATGGCCTAATACCCCTCCCCCTCTCTTAAGTTGGAGTATGCGGATCACAAATACCAATTTGGACAAAACCTGCTCAAACTCTTTTTCCCAAGAGCTTTCGTCAAAATACCTGCCAATTGTTCGGTCGTGGAGACGTGAGTACGACCAATAACACCGCGTAGAATCTCATCGTGGATGAAGTGTCAGTCAAAGCCCACGTGCTTAGTCCGTTCATGGAAAACAAGATTCACACTAAGGTAAACAGCTGACATTCAATTGCATTGTAATTTGATGGGAGTTGTACAATCAACTCCAAGTACCGTGAGGAGCTGTCTCAACCACAATATCTCACTAACTGTATCAGCCATGGCCATGTACTCTGCCTCAACGGACGAGCAAGAGACTACTTTCTGCTTCCGTGTCTTCCAAGAAATTGGAGAACCACCCAAATTTATAAACCAATCCGTTAATGACTTCCTCGACATTGGACGTGCAACCCAATCAGCGTCACACCACGCATTAATAACCAAATCCTGATTGGTACGAAGTAATATACCCTGTCCTAGGTTGCTCTTAAGAAAACATACCACTCGTGTAGCCACATTCCAATGATCCATCGCCGAAGCCTTCATGAATTAAGATACCTAGGCAACAAAACCATAGCAAAAATTAGAGACGATGCTAACCACTGGTTGTCTGCTAAGCGCACGTTGAAGGTGAACCAAATCCTTTGGTCACGCATGGCTCATTTCAGGCGGTAAACTGGCGTCCTCCGCCTCTAGGATTTATGAAGTGCAACATCGGCACCAAGTGGTCGCCAAAAATGAGTTTCAGAGGGTCATCATGGATCCTAAGAAATGAAACTGGTGAGGTCCTTATTCAAATATGGATTCACTCATTGATGCTCAATTCAAAAGCAATATTTGGGCCGCTAAAAGTATGAACTCTCACCATATCAAAAAGGTGATCTTCGAATCTGACTCCGCCATCCTGTTTAAGTCAGAGACCAAAACAATGGCAATCATTCCTCTTTTTCTCCGGGGAAATAGCATCGGTTCTAAAGATAGCATCAGTTATGAAGTGGTTTTTAGAATGGGAACTAAGCTTAGTTCCACCAAAGGCTAATAGAGGAGCTGCTCTCATTACTCAAAGTGTCACCAGTCAGAAGAGAATGCAGTCATATGTGGCTATTTCCTTCCCATCCTGGCTCGAGAGCATACTTCAAAGTGAGAGAGTCCATCCTCTGTAAGTTGGTTTAATTACACTATTCAATGCTCACCTAGTCTAAGCTCTTTTGATTAACTTGGGCATCTGTTACTTCTCAAATTGGGCTGTTTGCTGCCTTTAATTTTGGGTTTGTAACCTCTAACATTATTGGGCCTTTTGGCCTCTTTTTATAATATGGATTGAGATGAAAAATACAAAAATTTAAAAATACCCTATAGAAATTAGAGAGTCAAATACGAGACAAAAGATTGCCACTGTTTAGCACAACGGACGGTGTTGATAGATAGTTCGGCGCATCAAACAAACTTAATGAGCATCATGGCCGAGTTCTCCAAGACTGATACTCACGCTGCACCTTGATAAAACTATGCAAATGTGTCTAATATGTGAAGATTTGAAAGCAAGCATTTGGAGTTCTGTTTTGACTTAACTAAAAGTCATTTATGTTTTATAATATGAGGATTATATGGAACACATTCCACAGTATTAGATTCTTAGATTAGATAAGACTCATAAATACATCTCATAAATATAAACATACTCCCAAATAGTTCACTATTCACCTAATACCCTTATTTAACCTTTTTGAGTTGAGTGACCAAAAAAAATATTTAGTTTAGGTTTCTTGTGTCTTACTGCTTATAGAGATTTTGTTTGGGACAACTACAAAATGATTCTCAAAAGAGTACATTTTTAACAATGTCCCTGTTTTTTTACATTTTTAATATATGCCCTTCATTATTGACAAATGACTAAAATACTCACAGATTTTTTTTAAAATCGATTTTCTTTTGCAAATATTTTTTTCCGCCAAAATTTTTTTCTTGTCAAAAAAAATTTCCAGCCAAATTTAATTTTTCATCTCAAAATTTGGTTTTTCACATTTATAAGATTTTATACGAGATTTTACAAATAATATATTTATATGTTATCATATAAAACCTTATAAAAATCAATTTATAAGTTATCTTATTAATCTTTATAAATAAACAATTTTGAACAATAAAATAAACCCTAATTGAAAGCGTAAATCAAGGAAATGATCAAAATTTAATAACTCAAGCTAAAAAAATGCTAAAGAGACTAAATTGATACATAAATCCAAGAGAACGAATATATTAACTCTTTGAATAAAAAAAACTAAACCCTAACTGGATGTTTAAATCCAATGAAATGAATAAAGTAAATAAATCAAGCTAAATACTATACCGTCTAAACCCAAATGAATGATTATAACAATTCTTGAACGAGAGAAACTAAACCCTAATTGGATGTCTAAACCCAGGGGAATGATCAAAATTAGTAAATTAAACTAAACACTATATCCTAAACATACCCACTTGATGCCTAAACCCATGAGAATAACTATAACTCAAAAATTTCAAAATAGTTTATTTATAAGATTTAATAAGATAAGTTATCAATTCTAATAAATAGTATATTTATTAGCTTTAATAAGATAAGTTATAAATCTGAATAACCCATGACAATGATCAAAAGTAGTAAATCAAGCCAAATATTATCTCTAATCACTTAAACCCATGAGAATGACTCTAACTCATAAAATTCAAATAGTATATTTTTAAGGTTTAATAAGATAACTTATAAATTGATTTTTAAAAGGTTTTATAAAATAACTTATAAATAAGGTTTAACATGATAATTTCTTTTTTGTCAACCAAAGAGTTTTACATGATAACTTACAAATAAGTTCTTATAAGATAACTTTTCAATTTTTTGATTTCATAAAGTTTCATATGGTTTTATAAACAAACTATATAAAATCTATAAAACACTTATAAAAATATTATAAAACTAAGTAAAAGGCCAAAGTATGATTTAAAAGTTGATTTATAAATTTTATAATTAACACACATTCTATTCAATATTTTAATTTTATAAGAGTTTATATGGATTTCATAAACAAACTTATGTATATAGTTTTTATAAGTGAATTTATAAAAGCTTATGAAAACGTATAAACAAATTTTTATGTAGTTTTTATAAATGTACTTATAAAATCTGAAAATATAACATGGAGACGAAACAAACCTAAAGAGCCACAAAAATTAGAAGGTTTTATAAACCAACTTATAAAGATCCAATTTTTTTGGAGAAAGATACGAAGATGAAGATCTCTAAATCGTGAAAAAGAACAAATGAATAGAGATCGAAATCACTCAATAGATTGCCAATAATCACAGAATGAGTAATCATATAATAAATAACACTTATACAAGACATTTTAAAACTAAGTAAAACACAAAAATATTTTGAAAGTTCGATTTCAAAGTTGGTTTATAAAAGTATAAATTTTTTATATTTTCACTTATACACATTATTTTCAATATTTTGATTTTATAAGATTTTATAAACAAGCTTATAAATCTGTATTACATTATGGCCTATAAATTAATTTTTTATAAGGTTTTATAAGATAACTTATAAATATACTATTTATAAGATTTTATAAGATAATTTATAAATATACTATTTATAAGGTTTTATAAGAGATTATAAAACATATAAATTTTTATAAAAAAATTGAAATTAAAAAAATATTTTTTGGCGGAAAAAAACTTTAGTTAAAAAAAGTTCATAAAAAATGTTTTGAGGGCATTTTTGTCTTTTTCAGTAGTGAGGAGTATTTTTTGCAAAAACAAAATTCTGTAAGCATTTTTGTGAAAGGTTACAAAAAAAAAGAGTAGTGCTTAAAATTTCTCATTTTGTTTTCGTTTGTTATGTTTATGACCAAAAAATTGATATATACATAATACTTAAATCTCACAATCTATTGAACCTATCTAATTATTAATTAATTTTAAATCAGATTGTTCTCCATAATTTTTGAAAATTAATTGCATTTTCACTTATAAAATAGGGAAATTCGGTCAAATGACTAAACAATGATTTATAATTAACAATCTAAACTATAAACCCTAAAATTACTAATATTCAACATATTTTCTACAATATTTGTCACTATACTCTTTTTATTTTATTTTCTCCTTCACTCCTTTTTTTCTCTTCTAATTCTATTTTCAATATTAGTTTCAATAAAAAACTAAAACAAAGTTATAAATTCTCTTAAAAACATAGATTTTTTTCCTATACATACTATAATTTAAAATTTTAAAGCATAAAAAACAAATATATTATTAACTAATTTTATATGGAACATCAATATATTGGAATATCTATTTGATATAGAATATTTATTTTATTATAAAACCATTAATTTATACATATTTTTAAACTTCTTTTTCTACTTCTCCCCCTACTTTTCCTCCAATCATTCTCATTATCCTTTTCCTCCTCCTTGTCCCTTTCATCGTCATCATCTTCGTCATACTCGTTCTCTATTTCCTCATCCTTACATACCAGATAGATGAATAATTTTTATTATTATGTACTATCTGTTTGATAGTATATAGTAATTTTATACCATATAGTATAAAAATACTATAGAAAGCATACATCGTCAAGTCTCACTCATCCCCATAAATTTTCTTTTTTTGTTTTAAATTTTAAGCACAATTAGTTAAATAGTTAAAGTTGGCAATAGTTAGGATTTTATGCTATTTTTTTAATTACCTCAAAACATATGCTATTTCACCAATCATCCCTATAAAATATTGGGTTTCTAGTGCAATCTGATTTTTTTTCTTCTGATTCGATTTTTAAATTTATATATTTTTGCACATTGTTTATATGTAGAAATAATGACCATACTTATATTTGATTGGTAATAAAAAAATTGATATCATCAGGCGAGGCGGCGAGGCGGCAACGGCCATGACATCATCATGAGAGTTTTCGACGATTCTCTCTCCTGGCGGTGCCACCAGGAGTAAACTAGGATGTTGCGCCCCTGTATCTCACTCATTGGATATGTAGATGGGTCAAATTAGGCCTATATTTTAATGAGGTATCTTTTTATCTTTTCTCTAAGTTTTATTCCGAAATAGGTTTAAGAGGACATGTTTTATTTCTTTATGAACTTTATAAAGAGTTTAAATGATTACTAATTTATTGGAAGCTATTTAACTAGGTTAGTTTTCTTTTGGGAGAATTTAGAACTAAGTTTGATTATAAGCTCATGAATAGTCAAATCAATTACTAACACAATCTAATAATTACAAGCCCAATAGTCAAATCAAATAAAAAATAGGAAAATTGTCAAATAAATCACCAATTTTCAAATTTTAGCCATTTACCAACTATCAGATTCTCTAAAATAAACATCGACTTGACTTCATTTTCATTCACAACTTAAAAGATTATTTTTCTCTCACAACTCAGATAGTCAACATTTCACTCTCATAGTCTACTCTACTATCATTTTTTTCACATTCTCGAAGTAATCCATATATACTTACATATCACACTATACTATTCTATTTTTATCGTTTTACCATCAGATATTACTCTATGTTTTTATACAAAATTGTGGTTTTCTTGTGATATCATATTTTTTATTCATTTTATTCAGTTATCAAATTGTATATTTTTTACACATTTTTGTGCCATCAGCAAAAATCATGAGTGTTTTTAATTTATTTAAATATATATATATATATATATATATATATATAACATTTTTATTTGAATATAATATCAAAAATATACTTGTGATTTTATTCCTTTTTTAAATTTAAGTTTTATATATCATTGATTAGCAAATTTTCCAATTTGGAAAAATAGAAAGAGGAAATTGTGGTGCTGAGGTGTAACCCTTTTAGATGATGAACACTTTTAGAAGAAGAGATATTTTACTTTTTATATATTGATTTTATTTTTCTTTTTTGGTATTAATAAATGTGATATATTTATGGGTTCTTAGATTTCTTTATTCAATTAGACCTAAATCTAATAGTTAGCAACCCAGAAATAAAACTCAAAATACCAAATCCATTTATTTAGTTGGATTTGTTTTCCAAGTTTCCGATCAATCTCTTTTTCTTCAACCACCGTGCGAGATATGAAGACTCGTCATAGCCACAAGAATCTATTGCAATATTTTTGTCAAATTGTAAGATTCATCACATTATTCACAAATTAAAGAGATTTTTCTTCTCTCGCTGTCGTGGTAATCAATACTTCACTGTCACAACATACACTAAGATCACAATCTCATATCAAGTGCTCAAGGTAATCCATACTTTAATCTAATAATCTACTCTATGAATTTTTGATTTAGCACTTTTCCATCAGATTTCACTGCTTTTTTTTATTTTTTTATTTTTTAAAATTTCACTTCTTCTTATTTAATTTTTTTTGGTTTCTGCTGATTTCATATTTTTGTTTATCTAATTTGATTACCAAATCGTATATTTTTACACATTATTGTTTTTTTTTGTCAACAATTAGATCAACATTGTCCGATCCGTAGCGTAAAGCCCATCCCTATAATCCTTTTTTAAGCTACTATAATGCAATGGGTAGGAATCGAACCATGTTGTTAAGTCATTAGCTGGATCATCCTAACCACCAATCTGAGAGCAACTCGGCTCATATTGTTGTTTCATTTGCAAAAATAATGAGTATGTTTTTATTTTATTTTCTAAATTGAATAATTGATATAGATCCTTTGAACTATTAAACTTGAAATAGATAGAGAACACTCTGATGATGAGGTTAATCACAAGAAACTATTATTGGAGTAAGTTCGCAAATGTTGGTTACTTTTTTCGGGTGAGTAATGTTTTGTGAACATCTCATTTCTTAATTAATTTCAGAACTAGTTTAAGGAGATGTGTAATATCATAACAACAACAGAAATATATATTTTAAATTTATAAAATTAAAAATATAAAAATATATTAAAAATATAAAAATATATTAAAAATATGAATATCACAAACTAAGGTTTTCGACAAAATAACATAAAGAGACTTTTATCATATTTTTATTATTACATCACATAACAAACATCACAAAACTTGATTAATCACTTAACATCATCACGAAACTTCATCACTTTGTTGACATAACAAAATACTAAAATATGACAAAACAAAAGAAAAGGACATTATAGTCTATAATGAGAGCAAATCTGATAAACAAATTACTTAGATTTGTCAATTGTCTGCTTTGAGGTCTGGTAATGTGTCAGAAGATGTTAAAACTTCATTTCATTAACTTTTTCTTTAGAGTATATGAAAATCTTCTTCACCATGCTGCAAAATTCACTGCATAAATACAACACCCAAAATAACACATTATCTCTCAAGGTTTAAATCAATCTTTTGATAGATAAAATAATGGAGGAATCTTACTTCCATGGATCATCCCCTACAAGCATCATGTCACCTTCCTTATCAGTGAAAACAATTTCCCATTGGTCGCGAGCTTGTAACTCGCCTTTGAGATCAAAAAGTTTCTCTAGTTCGTGTTTCAGTTCATCATATCCATGAAGAATAGATAAATCCACAGCTCTGCCTATAGAGACACCTTGCATCTGAACCTATTTTTATTACACCAAATCATCAAAATTGAGTTAAAATGTTAAGGATCCTAAAGTATGCACAAATTCATATACGATGAGATCATACTTACCTTGGTACAACTTCTAGTCGAATTGAAATCATTGCTTTGGACCTCTTTTGGTGATGTTAAAGTTTGGGTATGATTAAGCTTTTTATCTTTGGTTTCTGCAAGCGTTGCTAGATCAACTCCAAACAATATACATCTATTGGTTGTATCATCTTCTTTCATTGGTTGAACAATTTGGTCATTTATATAGTTTGATTTGGGAATGGTTGGTATTGTGTGGTTCATGCTTGATTGTCCAATTGGGGAATTCATGCTGGATTGTCCAATTTCTTGCTCTATAGTCAATGTAGGAGTCCAAAGATTCACTGATGACAAGCCTAAATTAAAAAATGGATATATTTAAAAGGTATTCAAAAGGAAGATTTAACTTATTATGAACAAGATTATAAAAAGGTTTTCTTTTACCTTTCTTATTAACTTGACGATAACGTTTTTTTGTTAACGTAGCTGACTGAGGAACATTTGATAAATGCACTAAAGATTCAATTTCCCACGGAGAGACCTTATTAGGTCTTGAAAACAATACAGACACATCCCATTGCACCTAAAATATAGTTAATTAGAGATATGATATTTATTATATTGGAAATTGTTTCTTAAAAGAATTTAATCAAATTGAAGAAAACATTACTTGCAGGCGTCGCCACTCTGAATCTTTCCAATGAGGCGAGAAATCAGTTATTCCAACAATCGTCCCAAAGCAGCTTTATCAATGAAAACAAATGTGTTATAGATAACAAAGTATATAAACTAAATAACAAAATTTTAAAACTATGTTATTACCATTTTTCAGAAAAATCTTCACCTTCAAACCACATCCTAAATCTCATACCAATGTTGAACTTATTCTTCATTGCATCTATAACTTTATCATAACTAACAACAAATTGGCTTGTCCTGATATTATATCAAAAAACCATAGTATAGACATAAATCTTAAAGAATCAATGTGATGATATTGTAATAGAAAACTAAATGTGAATACAAGTAGTGTTTTGAATTACCTTGGTCTGTAAATCACCACAAATGTACATTTGTTGTCTAAAGCATTCATTACAGACGCAATTAGACCATAATTCATACATTGCGCTGATATTACTAATGAATGTATATTTCCTTGTTGATGATTTGCTCTTCTTATACCAACTCTTAACTCTCCATTATATCCCCTATGAAATGAAAAGATATAGTTAATTTTTTGTCACTTGATCGACAAAATCTGATCTTTAACTCAAAATCGACTCATCTCTAAAAATCCCTACTAGTAGGGTGCAGTCGAACCATTAGATGAGACATGTAATCACCATACAGTTTACAATCCAAAACCTTAAAATTTAGCGAGATGCATAAAGATAAAAATACATACCTAATAAATACAATAGAGTCTCCTGCAACCAATTTCTTTGCTGTTACAAATGCGCTCCAACCAGTAGTGAGAAGATGTCTCTTTGGTGTACCTACATAAAAAAGAACAACATCATATATTATCATAATGTAGACCAATATTTTATGAAGACTAATATTTTTTATTACCTCTATATGTATGTTTAAAACTCCAATTGTGACCATGAAGGTCTTTAGCAATAAGATCTTGAGTCGGAATTGGCATAGACATATCCTAAAATTAAATTATATGGATTAGTTTCATATATAAGGTTCAAATTTGATTGTATTTAATAAAGAAACTACACAAAAATACCAAAGGAGGAAGACATTCTATTGCATGTCTTATAGGAACAAATAATCCACCATTTGTGGTGGTATCAGATGTTGTTAAAATCTTTGTACATGAGTTCATTATTGGTTGTTGTTGATCACCATTAAGATTAGGGATTATAATTTCCTATATGTCAACAAATACACAAAATTAGTTAGAGGTAAATGAACAATAAAATCACTATTAGAAATTCAATTTCGAAATATTCCACTCACAGTTGTATCTGGTATTAAAGAAATTATGGCATATACTTCGTCAGTTTCCTTCTCCACCTTAAAACATAGATTGAACAAAAAATCAATCCCTTATAATCACAAGAAAACAATATAACAAAAAATAGTATAATAGCTCATATTTTTAAGATTGAATATACCTTGAGCTGAATATCAGTAACACGACATTGAAGTTTTGATGGAAGATCAAAATATGGCTTCATATTGGTTAAATCTTCTCGTGTATATGTCTCCACCTAAAAATATATGTTTCACAAACCAAGAGAAGCAAAATAGATAACAGGGCATATATATCTTTTATATATAAATTTTGATCTCTAAAAATGACTTATTGATAGGATCCTTTTACGTATCAAATCTAACAATAATTTTTTTTATAATATTTAATTACTTTAAAAATAGATAAAATATATTTTAAAACAAAATAATTATTAGTATTTATCTCAAGTAAATTTTCTCAAAATCTAACATTAGAAATTTGATATGTATAGGTTAAAAAAAATGTTTAACAACTATATATAAACTTCTATCTCTATTCACAATCAAAATATTAATTTAAATTATATTTTTACTATTATTACAAAAAAAAGTTATTAAGAATTTATATACTTTAAAAATATTATTTAACATATTATAAATATATCAAATGTTATTGAAAAACATGTCCATCGCACAGAACCGTATCTAATATATTGAGGTGAAAGAGAGAAAGAAAGAGAACTAACGAGTTCAATGTGTCCTTGAGGAAAGTAATAAACTTTTTCTCCAACTTTTGGAAGATTACACAATGGTCCAGCACATAAATTCCATAATTTTTCATACAGATTGTTCCTCTCATCAACTATTAAAAAAAAAAAGAGTTCACAATAACAATTTAATGAACCCAAAAAAAGTCAAACTTTCTTACTTATATTTAATTGAGGATGTGCATTCACAACTTCACTACTTTGTTCCATTAGCTTGTATCTGAAATCAATAAACTGAACAAAAATCTTGTGTTAGTCACAAAACAGTTCTCACACTTTCTAAGAAGAGAACACACTATATTTTTTATACAAAAATTTAGCAAAAAATGCAAATGAGAAAATTTAACAAGATTTTGAACTCTTACTTTTAGAACAGAGTTGAGAACAAACAAAACTAAAGATGCTTATGCATTTATATATACATAAAAAGCATACTTGGAACTACAAATACATATCGATAAACAAGTCTAAGTATTATCAAAAATTTCCAAATCCGAATTTGTATAAACTTCAGATAAATTTCTTTTTGATTTTGTGAAAATTTCCGTAAAATTAAATCATGACTAGTCATAAATTACATATTAGCTATAATATTTATGCAGAGTAAAAAGAAACCTTCCTGAAATCGGATGTAGACGAAGCACTTTCCCTTTCTTAAGAGATTTATTTATTTATTTAAGATTTAGGATGAAATAATACATTGATAGAACACCTATTTATAGAGAGAACACATATATTTCTATGGTAACAAGTTTGATAGTCTTCAACAGATTCCAGTCAAACTAAGTATTTACAGCATCATAACGAACTTACCCAAAAGATATATGTGAGAGTGGATTGGGCCGGTGGTTTTGTACCATCAGAGTTCTTGGCAGTTGAGGAGTTCGATTCCCAGACATTACCTCTTAGAGTGAGATCTAAACTCATTAGACTACAATGACTAAAAAAGATGCATGTACAAAAGTAACAATATTATACAAAGTAAATTAATGTTCTAGAGTTAAGTAAAAATATATTGACTTCTCAAAAAAAACAATAATATTACTACTTAGAAAAAATAAACAAAGTAGATAAAATTGATGTAATTAAATTCTAACAAAAAATTTGAGATAATGTTAAAAATGAAACAAAAATTGTAAGGATCATCAACGATTGGAAAGTTAAGATGAGAAGGAACTAAGAGTTAAAACCAATCCAAAGCAATTTTGATCAAGTAAAAGGTTATGAATATGTGACCATGAAAATGGTTAGGATTGCAGCCTTGCATAGATCCATTTAGTCATTGGGTACACGTGCTTGAGGTGAACATGTAATTCAAGGTAAGTGCAAGGCGATTTTCCAAAAATGGTTAAAGGAAATAGAAAAAAAGTTATACTAAGCTCATAATTCGAGGATGAAGAGTAAAGGAGATTTGCTATGTCCTTATTCCGTGAACCTAACAAGTAATTCCAAATTGGTTTGAAATATAACAATAAGGTGGTCTAGATGACCAAGTTAAGTGGTGGATTTGGCGACATAACTTAAATCAAAGATAATTGGTCAAGCTGAATCTTCTCTGTATGAAAGAATCTTTGCCCCAAGAGGAACCTTCTACTCCACTCGGTGTAGCTGTATTGGACTAAGCATTTTTTTCTTTTATAATTGGATCGACAAAATCCGATCCATAGTCTAAAGCCTATCACTATTATCTTTTTTTAAGTTACCATAATGCACCGGATAGGAATCGAAATCTAGTGCCAAATTATTAGTTGGATCATCCTAACCACCAGACTGATTAATTGATTGGTAATTTTATTTGGTGGAATTTAGAAATCATTTTACTCAGATTGATTGTTAATAGGATTTTAGAATATTATGGTGATTTATAGGTTTTTTCATAATTAAGATAGTTTAAAAAAATTATTAAAATTCAGATAATTTTGAAGTGTTATGTGTGATAATTCTAATATTATGCTTCTACTCTCCGATATCCCCAATACTCCTTCATGTTCAATTTTAATACATTTTGGCTGTCCTCAGACTTATAATTCTTTTGGAAATAAATTTGAAATCTCTCCAAATGAGGTCTATGAAAACGTGAGTTTTCGTAACTCCATTTTCAACTAAACAATATACAGAAATTATTGAATAACGGAGGAATGTAATGATTTCGAATTTTCTTTTTTATAATTTAATTTTCAATAACCTATGATTTAAAAAGACATTTTTAAAGTATTAATTCACTAACAAGTAATTTTTTTATTCACTGGAATTATAAAAGAGAATATAATGTTCTGTAAATATAACTATATTAAGCATAAAACTGGAAAAAAATAAAGATATTCTCATATACAAAACTTGAAGAAAAAATTCAAACGAAATAAATTTTTTAAAATTACCATCTAAAAAAGATAATATCAAGAGATTCAATAACAAATGATTTTAGAAAAATACATAATTTAAAAATGAAAATACATAACTCGTTTAAAAACTATAGGTGATTTTTAATCTAATAGGTTGGTAAATCCACTAAAAACAAATAAATTTGCGCATCGGAGTCTAAGTCTAGTTGTCCACATTACGGAGGAACAGATTTTATCTCCGCGCTCTTATCACAGTTTGGTGGAGCTGAGTGTAATGATAAGTAGACGTACTGATCACACTCCACTGGTCTGTCCACTAGCGGACTAAACAAAGACGACGAGGAAGCTTTTGCTGACTTGTAAATTTTCAATTACTCATCTTTTCTCCAATCTCGATACAATTGGATTCTCTTCTCTACTCGCCGTTCCGTGTGATCAATCTTCTTTGCTCTAAAACCTTAAAATCAGCTTCTTGTCGCTACTAGACTTAATTCCTCTCAAACCCTAAATCCCTTTCTGGAAGCTAAGGTTTTTAGGGAAAGTTGAGAAATTTCAATGCTTGTTTGTTTCTTTTAGTTGGTTCAACGATGATCTTGGACGAGAAGAATCGGAAAAATCTCATTTTTCTCATCTTACAGTTCTTTCATGAAGAGGGCTATGAGGAGAGCTTACACTTGTATGGTGACATTTGTTCTTGATCCCTCTCTCTGATTTTGTTATTTCTTCATTTATTACTGACCCAATTTCTAAAAATTTTTTGAATTAGGGATTTTGATTTCAATGCAAAGTTGCTTCGTCTTTGTTTTTTGTGTATTTGTTACTTCAAATAGCTGGACCAATCATGAATTCTATTTATGGCTTAGATCAGTGAAGACTTAGGTTATTTTCTGGGCAATCATGAAGATTATAATGCAAATAGGAAAATAGTTTTATGTTTCTGTAAGCAGTAGTTTAATTGTTCCTAATGATGTGTCAATTTGTTTTGCTATGAAGACTGGAGAAGGATTCTGGGATTTTCTTCAATTTTAGCTACTTCTCCAATGCTATCCTCAATGGTAACTGGAAAGATGCAGAGAGCTACCTTTCAGCATTTACTAGTCCAGATGAAAATATATATTCAAGGAATATGTTTTTTGACTTGTTCAAGTGGAAATTTTCTGAAGCATCGGATAGGCAAGTATCACTCCTCTTCTTACAATCCATTTTACGAAATTTTTGGTAAACAATCATCTCTTATGATCTCTGGTCGAAAGGATAGAAAGACTTGCTATTAATTCCATATGACTTCTATTGTTGTTGACTCTACTAGAGAGAAAGCCTCTTGTTGTGGCATCAGCTGAGAATGCATGGACTGTGAAGTTAATATACTGTTGCACTAAATGATCCTTGTAGTTTGGAAATGGTTGGAAGGCTTTAATTCCAGTAGGTTGGTTGTTCAATCCTTTGAGGACACAGAAACAGAAAGCTATAACTTGCTTTTTTATGTCAAAAAGCTAAAAAAATTGTCTTTATAACCGCTGGAAAGGGAATCATATTTCTTGTCATGTTTGTTTCTGATATAAGATTTATGTTTTCTTATTCCGGTTTAGTTATCTTCTGCAGAGGTCATGGTTCTGAAGCGTGTAACACTTTCTCCAAGGATATAAGACGAATTCCTATATTAAAAGATGATGGCTTCAGTGATATGGTTGATGTGATTGCTGTAGAGGATATAAGGCAAGGATGGAGTTATATAGCCATCAATAATTTTCCCCATTGCAGATCTCTGAGTATTGTAGTTGTGTCTTTGTGTATAGTATTGCTGAGGAAACTTGTTGCGTGGACAAAGCATTGGTGAGGCCCAAATGGTGTACTGATCTCCATGAATTAGCTGCCAGCAATCCTTCTCTGTGTGGCAAACTCGATTTTCCGAGGATGAATAAATCTGCACTGTTGTCACTTATCTCCTTCATTTCTCGAAGTCGTAGTGGGGGAATGGAAGGTTTAAAGGTAATATTTTTACTTATTTTTATATGCTTATTTTGAAGTACCAAAAACATTATGTTGAAATTAGTAATGCAAGATGAAGATCAGTGCGTTGCTTGTAGGAAGATCTCATTTGGTTAATCCTTCAATTTCTGTGTGAAGAGAAGTACAAGAACACTTGGCATAAGTAAGCTTTGTAGAAATATATGTGATATTGGGTCTAGCATTCTTTTCTTATCGTTGATAATTTTTCTTTTTGAAGATTAGAGCAAGAAACAAAAGTCTTCTTCAATTTAAATTATCTGGGGGAAGTGATGACGCTTGGTGAATTGGACAAAGCTGAAGAGTACCTGGCAGATTTTACAGACAAACACGAGAATAAGTACTCAGAGGCTATGTTTCTTGAAATTCAGAAACTTAAATGCCTAGAGTCTACAAAATGGTTGGTTTAGATTTATTTTTCTGCATTAGCATTTCTAGTTATATATGTCAACAGATAAAACATACATATATGTGATTATTTTCATTATGAGATCCCAGTTATTTGAGGACTTTTCAAGCATGATTTCATATTGACAATTTAATTATCCACAACTTCTCTACTGGCAGCTTCACCTGTCTATTTTTATACAGAAAACAACACTTGGACTGCATTTACTCATCCTTATTGTATACTGACGAAATGTGCATTGTAAATTGATTGAGCAATTTTAGACTTAACATTCCTTAGGAGATCCTTTTAATTATTTATTTGACAGGCTAAGCTTTCTCTCTGATGAAGAATTTTTACTGCAGGGAGGTTACAACCCCATCTGGATCTCCTGATAACATGTCTCCGAAAAAAAAGTTACATGCCTCTGTTGCCATGCTAGCCGAAAAGAATCCAGCACTGAAAGAAAAACTCAAGTTTCCTAGCATGGAAAAGTCTAGACTTTTAAGACTGATGAAGCAGAGGTAAGGATGCGAAAGGAGTTGTTTTCTAGCTTTGATTGTCTTTTAGTTGTTTTTTCAGGTTCTATTTTCTTCTCGTCATGCAGTGTGGACTGGTGGACTCCTCGTAACGTCAAAAATCTTAGATCTCTGGAAAATATTCCAGTAGTACCATACCTTTGTGGCACACCATCATCCTCTTTGAAAAAGAAATTTAATAAAACTGTGTCAAGGAGGAAGGTTGTTAGCGGCAAACTAAGGGAAATCACTGATCCATCTGAGTGCAATGCACTTGTTCTTTCAGATTATTTATCAGAAGAAAAGGTAAGGTTACTTTCTTGAATATGTTAAAATTTATTGTACGACATGTCAACCAACTCTTTTATGAAAAACGGCAAAAGTTATTGCCAACAAGAATTGTGCTTTGTTGCTCCCAAGGAGAGTAAAAACCAGTTCTTTTAGGGGGAATGCCTCATTTTAGCAATTTATTGTCTGATTACAGAATTCCTACCAACTGTGTATCATGAAGAAATAATCTTTTCTGAGAAATATATTTTTCTCTTCAGCTGTTTGGAATGATAGTATCACCTACAGTTGTAGTACTAGAAGAATATTGAATTAGAATACTGTTTGTTGATGCATATAGTCAAACTTTGTGTATCTTCAACTATTGGGATCTCATTGATTTTATTGACTATGCTAGATTGCATGTTTGACTTATTCCGCTTCTGGAGATAATATACTGGCTTTGGCCGAAGACGGCACACATAAACTATGGACATGGTCGAGTAGCCAAAATGAATTCTGCAAGGTTTAGTCTCAGATTCCAAAATGATCTCTGCTATGTTTCAATATCTTGACTGCTTATCCTATCTATTTAATTCTTTAAATTTTCTGCACATAGGATACTCCTCGAATATTGAAGGAAAATGTATTTCCAAACCCACTATTACATCAACCCCAGAGTGGGAATACTATGAAAAACGAGATAGCAACCTCTGTTCAGAATCTAACGTCATGCTTTGCGATCAAGGGTTCCCATATTTTCTCTACTTCAGGAGGAAAAATAGCAGTTTTTGATCTGATGAGTTTTAAGGTAATAAGCTTTTAGTCTATTAAGCTTTCAGGTCCTGCCTTTTTGTCTGCATCATTACATGACACTGCTTACACAATCCTGCAGAAGGTAGCTGCTTTTGGAAGTCCTACACCTATGGCTACGTATTTTATATTTATCCCTGGTGATTTGCTTGCTGTTGGTCTAGATGACGGTTCTATTTTTATCCATTGTTTATTGTTGAGAAAGGTAAAGTTGTGGTAATCATCTGTAACCATTGCGTGACTCATTCTGCTGCTAAGAGATAACATGAAGCTATAAATATATTAGGTCAAAGAAAAGCTGGAGGGCCACGATCACAGAATAACTTGCCTAGCATTTTCACACTTTTTTAATGTTCTTGTCTCATCAGGAGCTGATGGAAAGGTTTGTATATTCATCTTTAGATACATAAGAAAAGATTGCTTGAAAGATTTTCTAAATTATTTTTTGTTTTCTTCAGCTCTGTGTTTGGAGCACAAAAAGCTGGGCAAACGTAGCAAGAAATAAGTCAACACTTAAAATTTGCAGCCGGGATAAACAAGAGTCCTCCCCTGTGGTAACTCACATACAGTTTGACCCGTATCAAATGGAGCTACTTGTGGTGGGTGAGGGGTGGATAGGTGTATACGAAGCTAAGACTCTTAATTGCCTTATGCAGGTAAAAGGCAAACATGTTAAAGGTCCTCCTCTCTGATAATATTCCCTTGAGTCCAACTTATCTTATCGACTCTAAATGAAAAATGTTATGCAGTGGGTACCTGATGAATCTGAAGCTTCAATAACTTTTGCTACATATTCTTCTGACGGTGAGATCATCTATGTTGGTTTTAGAAGTGGGTCTATAAAAATTGTGGACTCCAAGACTTTGATGACGATATGTCGAATCAATCTGACTTCTATTACTCAACCCATCCCCAGCAACAGGTCAGTTTCCTTGCCAACATTTTTCTATTTGATAAGAATCGCAGAAACGGTGTAAGTGAACTGATTATCCAACTGAGAATGGCACAGGCTCGAGGTTTATCCGACTGTGGTAGCTGCTCATCCTTCACATCCGAGTCAGATATCTGCTGGGCTCAGTAATGGTAAGGTCATTGTGCTTCAGCCACTTGAAATGAGAGGATGGGCTGAAGAAGCTCCACACGAAGAAAATGAAGATGACTCTGATGACTCAGATCATTGTTACTAACCACAGTGGTTGTTTTAGTTTTGTGTATGTCTCTAAGCTTGCTGCTCGTTTAGTATATAATTTGTTCATACTGTTATTTTTGTATGTAATGGCTCTCAGTTCTCTTTTTTTGTATGTAATTGTTCGTAATGCTCCTTTTGTATGTTTGTCTATGTACTGTAATTGGTAGTTAGACCTATAAGAGATTATGTTGGTATATATATGTATTTGGATACTGATTTATTTGTTGCAACTAAATGTATTGAAAATGAAATTCCAGAAAGAAAAAATTCAACACATTAATAGTGCATGGTATGGTATATATATGTATTTGGATACTAATTTATTTGTTGCAACTAAATGTATTGGAAATGAAATTCCAGAGAAAAAAATTCAACACATTATTTACACTGCAGTGTGTTTATTTATTTATTTTTGGTTTGAATGTATACATTTTTTTTTGTCAACATTGGGCACAACAGGCTGACCCATTACGGCTATGCTCATCATATATATATTTTAATACCAAAAACAATGAATGAACTGATATTTTAGGAATCAGTTGCACCCAACACATCTTCCTTTTATCTATTTTCTAAGAAGAAGATCGATCACCTTTAGCAAAGTGCGCAAATAACTCATTTTGCTGCCAAAGATATTTCAGTCTCCCTTTTCCCTTGTTGTTCTGATTACATGGAATTATTCAAACTTGTCAAGACATAAATAGAAAAGAAAAACGCAACTCGACCTTAAAACAGGTTACTTCAAACGACGCACCATATCCGCATCAATTTAAGCATTTTATGAGTCTAGCATCTCATGAATCTTCTGTTTCTTCAACTTCTGCATTTTTTAAAGTCTTGTTTTCTGACGTTTACTGATTTCGGCTTTTTCCTCATCTTCTTTGTCCTGCATATACCATATTCCAACAATGAACAACTTGCATGCATTCAATAAATTTTCATTTCACCGCAAACAGATTCGAAACCAAATCTGAATTTTAAAAGTAAAGAATAAAAGAAGACAAGAATGCTAAATCCATTATATTGAATAGAATGCCAAGTACAAAAGGACAGAGTTTACTCAAAATTCCTAAATCATAGTCATCAAAACGGAATTTTAGGTTAGTGGGAACGATTATTGCTTAATTTCTTTTAGTCATTTTTTTATTTAGTTAAAAATAATTAGAAAAATATGGAAAAGCTATTTTTAGGTACTAAAGACCGTATGGATCAAAGCAAGTGGTAGCTTTTTGAAAACTTACTTGTGTTTTATTATATAAGGATGTATCGCAAAGTAACTGGTTGCAATATTTATGACTTAGTATTAAATAGAGAAGAAGATTAGTAAAGTTAAAAGCATTCTCTTTTTGTTCTCCAATAGGATTGAGAAATAACAAACTCTGAAACATCCTAGAAAAACGTTTGTCTTCTTATTCATATACATTGAAAACATCATTTAATATTTAACTAAAACTATACAATGATATGAATTAGTACTAAATATGTATAGCTCAACTTTTATTATATTTAACTTTCTAAAGTTCGATTATTCTCTCTATAAGTTAGTAGATTAAATAGAAATTTTAAAGATTGAATTAAGTTATGGATCAGATCTTGTCGATCCAATGTTGACTAAGAAGATATTTTGTAAAAATACAAATTAAACTGTCTAGAAAATGTAAAATTTAACCCCAAACGTGCATATTACATAATCATATGTATTATATACATACTGTTTCCTTAAGTAATATTTTTATTAAATATTTTAATTAATAGTGTGGAGTATAATAACTATATTATGTTATATAATTTTGTCTTCTTCTTGCTCAAAAATATATATATATGTTTTCTTATACATTTGAAACATTATTTAATATTTAACTAAAGAAATTCAACCAATGTACGAATCACTACTAAACATATATATATATATGTATATATAAGATTTAAATTTTTGGCATAGAAATTTGAAAACATTTTCTAAAATGAAAGAAAGTAAATGTACTATCTTTCAAAAAGTAAATTTTTATAGTTTATGTGATAAAAACAAAATACAACACCAATTAAATCTGCATCATACGACTAATAGTCACCAATTGTGTACTAATTTCAAGATTAGTTATGAACCAGTTTCTACATCCCTCGAAAATACATAAACACTAGCCAAATATTTTTTTTTCAACATTAGGTCACAATATATCGGCTCATTAATTAAGTTCTTACATAATGTAAACGGTATGATTTGATTTCTATTTGTGTAAGTACGCATGTCTTATATAAATTTACCGTCTGTCATTAGGCTATAAAATACTTGCAATCAAACAATTATTATTTAATTTCTTTGTGTTTAGTCTCTTCTTTAGTAACCATTTTCTTTATTAGTCCACAAAAATGTGACATCAATTAATTATATGAATAGAGCGTGGTTCCAGCTCACACCATTGTAGTGCCAATTCATTTTTAGTTAAAATAACTTTTTCAACTCTTTCATACTTTAATTCTCCTTACTTAAAATGGTGATATTTAAAACAATAATAAATTATTTTGGAAACAAACAAAAACAATAATTTATTTTTCTATTAATGGATTTGAAAGGAGATTTTGTGAATGGTCTCCTCTTGGTTTTTGTTGATACCTCAATTGGTAGTTTCTTTGTAAATTGGTGAGATCTGATTCCTACTTGATTAGAATTCTAATTTTTAATTTGTGAGGTATTTTTATTTGTTCATCCTTCTTTGATCTAGTTTTGTTTTGTGGTGATTTTGAATTTTGGTTTGGGATTTTTTTTATCTTTTACAAGCTATTGTATTTCTTTATTGTTATGTATTCTGGTATTAATTTAATTTATTTCTAGAGAATTATGAATTTTTGAATTGTTCAATTTAATCATAAAATTTTTGTTGATTTACTAGTTTTTTTTGTCAACAACAATTATATTAATAAAACCCAAAAAAGTAAGGAATGTTACATCAAAAATCATTAGCTAATTCTCTAATACGACGAGCGAGAGTATCAGCTTTATGATTTAAGAATCGTAGAATAACAGAAAGAGAGATAAAGTGAAATAAAGAACTTAGCCTTGAGAACTCTTCTTGATAAGGTAAGAAAACCAGCCATTCCTCCATTATGTTCAGTATCTTCAATACAGTCTCACAGTCCGTCGCTATTTTCACTTTCTCATTTGATTCTGTTAAGTTATTTATGTTTACCTTAGTTAATTAAAACATAATTTAATTAACAGATTTAAACCACGTTATGATAGAATGCTTAGAAAACTAATGATGAGATGAAAATAACTTGACCAACAAAAATTTAACCAGCCAAAAATTCTAAGCTCTTTTTCAACTATATATTTTAATATTAATTTTCATAATTTAACTAATAATTATAGTATTAAAGTTGTTTATTTTCTTCTACAAATTAGTAAATTAAATATTAATTTTAAAAGTTAAGTTAGAGTATGGATCGATATCGAAGTTTCACGTCCTATTTGACAAAAAACAATAAAAAAAAGCTAAAAGTCATGATTTTTTCCGTCTGAGTAAGAAAAAAGATCTTTTATTACAGAACTTGACCTTCCGACAAGCACACAGCTCCCGACAGTGCCGGTAAAAAAAGCAAAGCATCTCTTTCTCTTCAGATCAACGGCTCTAATTTTGCCACGTATTCACGGATTCCAACTCTTTTCATAAATCCATCTCTTTCGATCTCTCTTCAGCCACCACCTTCTCTACTTCTTCGTCGAATCTCACCCCGTTCTCAAGTTTCCACAGATCTGGTGCTTTCACAGATCTGAAGTTCCTTCAGTAATCCAAAACCGTTTTTATCTCCGACGAATCTTCCTCCGTAGATCTAGCGGAAGGACCTTCTCATAAATTTCCTAACGGTAAATTCTAAAAATAGCTCAAAGAAATCATTCGAAATCAAAAACTATTTTGATTTTTAAATCGTGTTTTCTGTTAGATTCTTTATCAATTGAACTCAGACTTTGCTCGAATCTTCCATCAATGCAAATTAGTTAGGCTTTTTTATGTTTTGATTTTGGTTCAGAAACTCGAATCTTAATCGGAGATGGCGCCGAGTATTCGGAAAGCGATTGGTGCGGTTAAGGACCAAACGAGCATTGGAATTGCTAAAGTAGCAAGCAACTTGGCTCCAGATCTAGAAGTAGCGATCGTGAAAGCTACAAGTCATGACGATGATCCAGCAAGCGAGAAATACATTCGGGAGATTCTAAATCTGACTTCTCTTTCTCGTGGCTATGTCCTTGCTTGTGTTACCTCTGTTTCTCGGAGATTGAGTAAGACTCGTGATTGGGTTGTTGCTCTTAAGGCTCTCATGCTTGTGCATCGACTTCTTAATGAAGGAGACCCTTTTTTCCAAGAGGAGATTCTTTATTCGACTAGACGAGGTACGAGGATGCTTAATATGTCTGATTTCCGCGATGAAGCGCATTCGAATTCGTGGGATCATTCAGCTTTCGTTAGAACTTATTCTAATTACTTGGATCAGAGGCTCGAAATGGCTTTGTTTGATAGGAAGAGTGGTGTGTCGGTGAATAGTGGTGGTAATAGTAGTCATCATAGTAATAATGATGATCGATATGGTAGAGGAAGAGATGATTTCAGGTCTCCACCTCCAAGATCTTATGATTATGAGAATGGTGGTGATTTCAGAGGAGATACTAATGGTTATGGTGGTGTGCCAAAGAGGTCTCGATCTTATGGAGATATGACTGAGATGGGAGGAGGAAGAGATGAGAAGAAATCTATTACGCCGTTACGGGAAATGACGCCTGAAAGGATTTTTGGGAAGATGGGTCACTTGCAGAGGCTACTTGATCGGTTCTTGTCTTTGAGACCTACTGGTTTAGCTAAGAACAGTAGGATGATCTTGATCGCGTTGTACCCTGTTGTTCGGGAGAGTTTTAAGCTGTATGCTGATATCTGTGAGGTTTTGGCTGTTTTGCTGGATAAGTTTTTCGATATGGAGTATACAAATTGCGTAAAGGCCTTTGACGCGTATGCTAGTGCGGCTAAACAGATTGATGAGCTCATTGCGTTATATAATTGGTGTAAGGATACGGGCGTAGCGAGATCATCTGAGTATCCAGAAGTTCAGAGGATCACAAGCAAGTTGTTGGAGACACTGGAAGAGTTTGTGAGAGACAGAGCAAAGAGAGGAAAGAGTCCTGAGAGGAAAGAAATTGAAGCTCCTCCACCACCAGTTCAAGAAGAGGAGCGTGAACCTGACATGAACGAGATCAAAGCGCTTCCTCCTCCAGAGAATTACACTCCACCACCACCACCTGAACCAGAGCCTCAGCCTCCAAAACAGGAAGTTACCGATGATTTGGTTAACTTAAGGGAAGATGAAGTCACTGCTGATGACCAAGGGAACAAATTTGCGCTTGCTCTCTTTGCAGGTCCACCATGTTCTAACGGAAAATGGGAAGCTTTCTCCAACAATGGAGTGACCTCTGCGTGGCAGAATCCAGCTGCAGAACCCGGTAAAGCCGATTGGGAATTGGCATTGGTTGAAACAGGTAGCCACTTAGAACAACAGAAAGCAGCTTTAGGTGGTGGATTCGATTCTCTGTTACTCAATGGAATGTACGATCAAGGAATAGTGAGACAACATGTAAGCACCTCGCAACTAACAGGTGGTAGTGCAAGCAGTGTAGCTTTACCTCTACCAAGTAAAACCAATCAAGTACTAGCCTTACCTGCACCAGATGGAACCGTCGAAAAAGTAAACCAAGACCCGTTCGCAGCTTCACTAACCATTCCACCACCATCATACGTTCAAATGGCTGAAATGGAGAAGAAGCAATATCTACTGAACCAAGAGCAACAACTATGGCAACAATACCAACGTGATGGAATGAGAGGTCAAGCCAGTTTAAGGACCATGAACACCGGTCCGGTTCCAGCTGGCATGCCTTACGGAATGCCACCTGTCAACAGTATGGGACCACCACCAATGGGGTATTACAACAACCCTTACTAATACATTCATTTTCTTTTATATATATGTGTAGATGCCTCGTCTTTCACTTTTGACATCTGTGTGTTTGTTTTATTATATTTCTCGGATTGTCTTAAAACGATTCAATCTTCTTTTGTCTCTCTGTTCGAGTTTGATTTTTATAGTTTTATGTACACTTTATTGAATTTTCTTATGTATAACATTTGATATCTTCGTTAATGTTTTCAGAGTTTAAACTTAGGAACAGTTTTGTCGGATTTTGAAGTTAATAGTTTGACTATTAAAGTCACCATAAGACTTGATTACATTTGGGTTATGTTGTCCAAAATAGACAGGTGAAAGTGAAAACTTATAAAGAAAATGTACTACGTTGCCTACTCTTTGAAGCTTGAAGACCATATTGGTTCCTTTCTATTAATTAGGTGAAATAGATTTGTCGGTTATTTTAAATTCATTTCTTTCTATTAATAAATATAAAATTAAAAGCAATCGGGTCATAAATATTATTGGTGCGTGAAAGACATGTTCTACTAAGATTTTCCATCCATATAAAAGAATGTTTGAACTTCTGATAGCTGAATAATTTAAATCTATAGATTAGAAAGAATTCTACAAATTTTGTAGTTACTGTATTCTCGGAAATATCTTTCATACTATAATTTTCAAATGGAATATTGACTTGTTCATTATTAAGATTTTATTTCTTAAAATTTACATCATTTTTATTTATATAATTTTTTTTGTTTGGTCAACCAATGATAGTATTTTTTTTTCATGTGTATCTATATATATAAATTTAAATCTTACTCTATTTTCATGATTTCATGATGTCACCTCGTCAACTTTAATTTAAAACCACAATTACAACTATTTAAATTACCATCTTTAATTTAGAACCATATATACAAATAAACCCAAATTATTTATTCACTTCATATATACTCTTCAAATACAAAACATACGGTAAAAAAACATACTAGAAAATAATATTATATTACTAAATTACAGTATTATATGACTAAAATTATATGAAAAAGATACATGACTAAAAAAATATTCATTCACGTCGTAGTTACAAAAAAACCACAACACATCGTAGTTACAAAAAAAACCACAAAATAAACAAACGTACAAAATATAGGAGAAATGAAATAAGACATTACATACCAATATTTATTTATTTGATGCATATTTTTGACTCTTGATATACCCTAGTAAAAGAATAAATTCATACCTATTGAAAACACAAATAAATGACTAAGAGTATTGACAAATTTAGCTCCACTACATTGTCTTAACTCTTCACTATATTGTCTTAATTCTCCAAAATGTAATTTCCTCCACCTCTTCTCTTATAAATATATCATTTGGTAATTTCAAATGATCATTGTTCTCATTACAAATTACATCTTCCAAGTCCACACCAAATTAAACAAGATGGAAATTTTCCACCTCTCTTTTCAGAATTGAAAGCTGGTCAGAGTTCACAACATGTCATTGTAAGGCTTTTGCGCTTTTGGGAAGTTCGCAATGTCAAGAAAGGTGGATAACTCATGGAGGTCGACATGTTACTCCTTGATGAAAAGGTATAATGACTTCCACGACTAACATAAAATGAACTACTCAAATACGACATGTATTTCTAAATATTACATTAGTCAATGGTCATGCAATGTTTTATTAATGTCCACTGCCTACATGTATTCAATGATCTTTTGAAATAAGAAACAATCTAGTGGGTTTACCAAAGCAATGCTTGATTGTTGGTGATTTTTTTTCTCACATAAATAGTTGTTTTTTTTCTTATTAAGAGTGTTTAGTAAATTAATTCGCAATGATATAAATCCCGCTTGAATGGCGGGTCCCTAACTAGTATATAATAAAAGTGAAACCTTTTAGCCCAGAAAGAGGCTTACAATTGCAGAAAAATCTGCACAAAAGACTAACATCTTACCGAGAAACTAGGAAAGCAAAGATATCCCGATTGCTTACAGAACAGGGGCATTACTCTCATTACCAAACAACGAGTGTAACCATCTAGGATGTCCAGCTGCAACATCAGATTGCAAACAGTCTTGATAGATTACACTTTGGGCAATGAGAGTGGCACCTCTGTTTGCACATTTCGGTTCATAAACAAGAGCTGCAAAAGAAAAGTTTTGTAAAAGCAGCAGAATGTTTGAGGAAACAGCCCGAAAAGATGGCCAAGCTTGAGGTCGATTGCAGGCTAACACGAGGGAAGAGGCTTCCGAGGCTATGATGATGTTTTGTAACATGTGAAACCTGAGACATTCAAGAGTCCATATAACACTTTTAGCATGAAGATCTTCCAGGGATGAGATGAAGGCGAAAGCTCGTCTGCTATGAAGAAGAACTGAACCTACACTATTTATAATCACCCAAGAAACACCGCCTATCTTTTTGCTTTTAGACCAAGCCACTCCCACATTACACTCAATGATTCAGGAGGAGGAGGGTACCATTTGACTTCCTTGGAGACAGGAATGGAAGTCATGTCTTTATTTTCAGGCAAATCTGTCATTTGAGCAGAAAACCAATGCTCAGCATCTTCTCTAACCTTTTTAATGGTTTCATCATCCTGGTATCTTAATCCTTTGAAGATGAAGGAGTTTCAATTCTTCCATAGAACCCATAGAATCCAAGGGATTGATCTCCTAATTTGTAAATCAATATCCAATCTTTTTGACACAGATAAGAGATAGTGAAAGTTTGAGAGTAATGGAGAGTGATCAAAACCTCCTTCTGGATTTGGGATCCCTAAAAGGGCCCACACTTGTCTCGCTACTGTGCAAAAAACCAGCAAGGGATTCACCGTTTCTCTATTCATTAAGCAAAGTTGGCAAATGTTTTGGATTGGGATTTTTTTTGCCACTAACAGAGCTCCACTGAGTATTCTCCACATGAAATTCTTAATTTTGGGAGCAATTTCAAAAGACCAGACTTGTTCCTTAATTGGATTTAATGATGTCATTGCTACCCCTTGATGAATCAATTCCTTTTTGTTTTCCTTCAAAGCCAAATCATAACCTGATTTCACAGTGAAAACTCCACTCTTTGTATGTTGCCATAACCAAGAGTCTTGACATCTGATAGCCGGTTTCATTGACATAATCATTTCCACATCATTGGGAAAGAAAAGATCATGAAGTTTGTCAATACGCCATTCACTTCTGCCAGGTTTAATCAGGTCCGCAACAGGAAGTAACCAATCGAACAGTGGGTTTTTCATGAAAGGCGCTCTACTTGGTTTTGTTGGGAGCCAACAATCTGTCCAGACTTTAGTGTTTGTACCATCACCAATGGCTACTGCAATACCCTTTTTAACAGATCTCTACCATACGAAACGCTCTTCCATCCATATGAAGATCTTCTTCCCACTTTGCTCGATTATATAGAGTCCGAGTTTGGATACCTTGATTTGTATAATCTCGCCCTCAATGGCACCCGCGAGTTCAGTTTTATGAACCAGGTGAAAAAGAGCTTCTGTGCATAGAACAAAAAGGAAAGGAGATAGAGGATCTCCTTGCCTTATACCACGATTTGGAGATATGAAGCCAAAAGGTTGGTCATTGATTAACACCGCAAAAGAAACCGTGGTAACACAAAACAGAATCCATGAAATCCAACTGTCATGAAAACCTAACGCAGTAAGAGTGGCTCTTAGAAATTCTCATTTGACTCGGTCATAAGCCTTCGACATATCCGACTTCACAACCATACACGATTTGGAAACCTTCAAATGAGAGTGTAAAGCATGAACTAACTCGTGAGCAATGAGTATGTTGTATGTTATTTGACGATCAACCACAAAAGCAGTTTGGAAAGGTGAGATAAGTTACGGCAAAATAGGTTGAACGTGTCTAACTATGACCTTAGAGATAATTTTATACAGAACCAAGCAAAGGCTTATAGGTGGCAGATCTGACATCAATGGGGAATTCACTTTCTTTTGAAGCAAACATAGATCAGTGAAATTTCGTTCAACCGGAAACTGAACTAATATTCTTGCACCTCACGAGTGATTTGAGGACCCACTATTTGTTGGAATAAGCTTAACATTAGTTACTTGCTGAGAAAGTTAGGTGGTTATATTAGATAAATTTGAGATATTTTAGGAGTTATCTAAAATATAGTTATCCTAATAGGAATATGAAATTATCTAATCTATATAAGGAGATGCCAAAGTTGTGGCATATCTTGTGAGATTAAAGAGATTGAGAGTTTAGGTTTTGAGCTATTTTCCTAAGCTAATAAAGAATAGTTATTTCTTTATAATCTTTGATTTCATCGAATTACTTTCTTAAGTCCAACAATTGGTATCAGAACTAAATCGTTGGAGTTAAGAAAAATGTTTAGGCATTCTCGAAATTTTGTTCTTGCGAAGGGAACAAAAGGAGTTCGACAAAGAGGTGTTGAAGGAGAAAGAGTACTTGGAGAATATTCACTAAAGGATTGTTGTCATGGGAGACAATAATGCCTTAGTACCGGAGAGAAGATTCAAGTTTTCCGAAGTGATAGAGGAGGAGAATTTGTATCTCATGAGTTCAACCGATTTTGTGAAGAAAAAAAGAATCAAAAGAGACTTCATTGGTGTCAAGAACATAGAAGAAATTGATGTTAAGCTTAAAGGGGAGAATGTTGGAATAAGCTTGACATTAGTTACTTGCTGAGAAAGTTAGGTGGTTAGATTAGATAAACTTGAGATATTTTAGGAGTTATCTAAAATATTGTTATCTTAATAGGAATAGGAAATTATTTAATCTATATAAGGAGATGCCAAAGTTGTTGCATAACTTGTGAGATTAAAGAGATTGAGAGTTTAGGTTTTGAGTTATTTTCCTAAGCTAATAAAGAAGAGTTATTTCTTTATAATTTTTGATTTAATCAAATTACTTTCTTAAGTCCAACACTATTTACCAGTAGTTTTGGTAAAATAGAACCGTCATCCCGTCAGGGCCAAGAGCACTTTAAGGCTTTATGGAGAAAACAACCCATTTAATTTCCTCAGCTCAAACATTTCTTATCAAACTGCATTCATTTCTGTAGAAACTCTTGGCACAAAAACTTCAAAAAGCTGATGAATACCAATTGGATTTTCGGATTGAAACAATTCTGAGAAATAAGAAGACGCTACTTCACCCTTGGAGGCTTCAGAAAACTGATTGAAACCCTGAGCATCTGTTAAGCATTCCAACATCCTTTTCGATATGTTCTCTTTCACAGACAAGTGAAAGAAATTAGTGTTCTTATCGCCTTCTTTTAACCATTTGGACCTACATTTTTGGCTCCAATATTTTTCTTCCTCTTGGTACGCTATTCTCAGATTTGATTTTAGTTCTTTCAACTTCTTGAAATCTGGACAAGGCTGAGAGAATTCCATTTCTAAGCTTTGTGGAATCCGCAGTAATTCTTTCATGGAGTTAATGGGGTTCTGTTTTTTCCACAAACTCAGAGCTCTTCTACAGTCTCTAACTCTCTATGACGATGACACATTCAGGCTGTTAGATATCGCAGTCCAAAAGTGAGCAATGAGGTCTTTCACCTGCGGTTTGTCTAAGAGATGTTTATCAAACCTGAACTGACCACGATATCCTGGGAGGAGCAAAGCGTAATGAGAATTGGTTTGTGGTCCAAGCCACATCTACCCAAAAAGGCCTGATTTGATGCCGGGAACTTTGAAAACCACGCAGGATTTCCAAAAGCTAGATCTAGCTTACACTGAATCCAAGATGTTCCTCTCATTCCTCCCCACGTGAAACCATTACCAATGCTTTTAAGTTCAGCCAGATGGCTATTAATGATGAAATCTGCAAATGGTTTACAAGCATCACTCCTTAATGGCCCACCTACTTTTTCACCAGCATGCAGGATATCATTAAAGTCCCCTAGGACACACCAACGTTATTTTCTTTTAATTCCAATTATGAGAAGTCTTTCCCATAGCTGGAGCCGAAACTTTGCCATAGGATGCCCATAAACACATGATAAATAAAATGAAAAGCCTCCTAACTTTATATTACAATCCAAAAATTTTTTATCCAAAAATTCAAACTTAACCAATACAGAGTGCTTCCAAAATAACGCTAGACCACCACTTAAACCCATTGGATCTACCGTAAACACTATGTCATAGCCTAGCCAAACCTTAAGATCTACTAATACATTACTACAATTTTTTGTCTCCATAAAGAACAAGACCTCTAAAAAATGTGTCTTAAGCATTTCCTTGAGCCGCTGAATTGTCAGGTCTTGAGACCGTCCCAAGCCCTGACAATTCCAACTCAAAATGCTCATTGTACATCGGGTAGTCTCTCCTTTGGGACTACCACTGCCTTTATACTCGTGGTTGAGTGAGAAGATGAGACTGCAGATGATTCTTCCTTGTTGAGGCTTTCCATCACAAACCTTACTGAGAGCCTTTTCTTTGAGCTAGATACTATATTACTGCTTGCTCTGTGCTTGAAAGGTTTTGAAGTATGTAGGAACATGTTTGTTCCATCAGCTTTCCTCCCACAGGACAGAGCTCTTGTTGCCTGAGATCTAACTGCAGCATAACGTTTGCCTGCAGGGAGAGATGCACACCGAAATTGATCTTTCTTTAGATGAGAAGATACCGAGGTTGGAGACAGTTCTTGAACAGAAGGCATGACCTTGGATCCAGCAAGGAAAGCACCTGCCATCAGTTTAGGCGGCCTTTGGTCTTCAGGTAATTTATCAAGCAGTGTTTCTTGTTCTTCATAATCAAAGAGTTCCTTTTCCTTTATCCACATTCAGAGAAACAATAGACAGAGGCTCAAGATGCAAAATGGATTTTTGAGCAAGCGGATCGTTATCTAGTTCTTTAATTGACTTTTGAACAAGGGCAATCCTTAGCAGTCTGTCTGAATCTGTAGCTGTCAGCATGTAGTTCCTCATTTCATCCAGGACATCCGGAACTATTTTCATACGAGTCGAGCCTAGTATTAACCCTACCTGACTTTCGGTGAGAATCCCATACAGAGGATGTGAGGGTAAGAGTAAAGGTTTTGCAACCTTATATTCTGAGCTATTCTTCTGTTGAAATTCTTGAGCCTTTTTTTTCGTTGATCCCTCAACAGAGGACAGTAGTCTTTTTCATGTATCAAACGTTGACAATTGAAACAACGGTTCTGAATTCTCTCGTAGTTAAAAGAAACCTCTGTCGTCTCTCCATTAGGCAGTTTGACAATTTTTTATCTTCTTAAGGGTTTGGAAACATCAAAGCGAACCTTCATTCTAACATAATCCTTTGTTTGAGCTTTTGTAGGGTCAAAGGCAACCTCCAGCACCTGACCGATAAGCTCCCCCAAGGCAGTAATCGCCGAAATAGTGTAGTAGTTGACCGGTAAATATCGAATCTGCACCCAAACAGATATAAACTAAAGATAATTTTCTGGTGGAGACTCCACCCATTTCTCCATAACTAGAGCCCACTCATTGTACGCGTGAACACCCTTTTAGAGTTGAAGATGAACTGAAACTTCTCTTGAGCTAAGACAACTCCACAGACTTTTCCTACCTTCTGCCACTTTCACAGTAAGTCGAGAATGAGATTAGCAATCTTTTGATTCCTTGGGTTGAGGATGCGGCCAATCAAGCTTAAAGAGTTCTTCTTACTGGAACAAAATTCAAGAAGATTTATTTCAAACGGTTTGTCATCTTCTTCCAGACACATAGCCATTAAGGCTTTATCCATGGACTACGACGTCAAGGAGAGAAACAAAGAGCTGAAACGGAAGCATTCACGAGTAAACGCCAAAAACGTAACGGGACATGATAAGGAAGCTGTCGGGAAAAGGGGTCACAAAAGGAAACCTAGGATGAAGGGCTGAGATTAATCACAAACAAAGATCTAACGGTTTAGAAAGAGCAAAGTCCTATTACGAAAGAAGGGAAAGACTGTGATGGAAACAAAAGGGGCTAAGTTCAAAAGAGAGAAGTCTTCCAGTGAATAAAACTTTATGCCAATGATAGTATTTATAAATATACTATTTGGTTAAAAATAAAATAATTTTTGTTTTTGTTTTTATAGTTGAGATTGGAAAACGAAAGCAGGAGATATAAGTCATAGATCAAAAGAGTTAGGTCTTAGGTGACCCAATGGGTTATAAGAGCATGATTAATGGGAGTTTTTTAACAATATTTTATTATAAATTTTAATAAATGAATAAAGAAAGAGAGTAGAGAAAGAAGAAAATTTTTAAGAAACCCACAAAAAAGGTTCTTAAATAAGAAACTTTGGGTGAGGTTTCTTAAAAAAATAATGATAAAATATTTAAGAAACCCATCTAAGAGACCCCATTAATCATGCTCTAAAGATTCATCCAGAAACCTGTATAAGTTGGGACCCACCACTAGATCACTACCATAAATATGTATAAATCATTAATGATCAGGTCTTAAATTTAATTGTTTTTAGATAAAATATTTTTTTATTACAACTGGAGAATTTGTTTTCGTTAAAATAGAATAAAACCAAGCTGGAATATTTTCGTGGCCAAATCAGTCAACGGTGTCTCATTTTAGTAACCAGGTCAGGTTTCTGAATGAATCTTTATTATCCCAGAGATTTAGGATATAAATGGAAAAGTTGTTAAAAAAGAAAAAAATGAGCAAAGAGAATAGAAATTACCATGTACAATATAATCTTTATAAATTACTATATTGTCATTGTATTGTCTGATTTAATTTTATACAAAAATAAACTCCACCCAACTTAAGATTTTTTTTTGTCACAACCTAGATTAAGATTTTTTTTGTCAATATTGCATCGACAAAACTCGATTTATAATCTACTACAACCTTTAAAATTACTATTCAATCTACTAATTTGTAGAAAAAAGAAATCGAATTTAAGATGTCATAGTCATTAACTAAATCATCCTATCACCAGAGTGAGAAGAACTTGACACTCAGATTCTAAAAGATTGATTTTCAATGTGTATATGTTATTGGAAAAAAAGAAAAAAGAATGTCTACAAATAGGGAGATGTCTAATTAATTTTAGAAAGAAAGATAGAAAATAATGTCAGTAAGTATTTACGGTTTTCTTAGTCTAACTTTTTGAAACAGAATAAATATATATGCTTTTCTGAAAAGAAGAAGAATATAAATTAATACATTTCTTTGGTCAAAAGGTTATTTTTTCGCTTAATTAGTATAGCACATTTACTCTATAAATGAAATTTAAAAATCATAATTTAATTGGGAAAAATATCAATTTAATGCTGAATTTACGCGTTTTTGCCAATTTAATCTCGAACTTTTTCTCTCTCCAAATAAATCACAAACTTGTAGTTGACCACACCATATTAGGTTTACTGTTAGTCAAAATTAACAGACGCTAAGCATCGTTAGTGTAATTAAACTGGACGTTAGTTGGGTTAATGAAACATCAAAACGCCGTGTTTTACTCCCAACAAAATTGAAATCCCTAGATTTTGCCTCAAATCGATTTTATCCCTTTTTCACTTTCAATTTCGATTTCGAAATCGAAACCTCAAATCGATTTATCACTTTCTCCTCTTCTCAATCTCAAATCGAAATCGAAAGCGATTTCTTTATGTTCGAAATCTCAAACTGGACATTCTTCAAAGCAATAAATACATTTTATCACTCTTGTTACAATCTCTCTCAGATAAAATCTGTAGCTGTCATAAAATCAGAGACGATTAAGTATATATTAGGACTTCAAGCTTCGTTTTTAGAGCAGCAATGACTGATTATATGGTTTGTTGTTTCGTTCCGGGCTTTGCAAAGAAAGAAGGGAAAGAAAAGAGTATTTATGTTTAACAAATGAGACTTTGTATATAGCATTTATATTGCTTTATGGCTTTTCACAGCTGCTAATGAATTAGAGATCAGCATTTGACCAAAAGAGTGGCCTCTCGTTTTGTAGTATATGGCATTGTGAAACTATTTATTCATTAGAAAAATCTTTATTCATAATAAAATTCAATGAAGTTACATTTGACCTCACTACAAACATCACTGCTCCGCAGTCGCATTTTATCCTACAATATTGACTTGTTTGAGTACACTAAACAATTGGCCGCAGACTATGTTACAAAGAAGAATGATAAGTCTTAAGGGGATACAACAACAATGAGCTAATGCAAGTGTTTAATAAATTTGAAAATCAATCATATGAACAGCTGTGTCAGAATTTTGGCCGCACTGTGATAACTCCTGGTCTTGTCTCATCAAATCTGTACCCGCAGAGCAACCATTCCATTCATCAGCTTGTTATTTATTCTAATGATTGACAAAGATATAAAATAGAAGATAAAAGAGATCTTTCTTTCACCTGTTATCTTCAAAGAATGTTTTCACAGCTAAAGGAAGTGAAGCATGTCCACGACTATGTTTACCAATACCTAAAATAGACATAGAACATTATGCACGAACCTAAAAAGAGGAAAGATCAATTCGCTTGATGTTTCATAAAAAGAAAAACGACATACCTGTTATAACCTGCAATGAGTTTCGTATTTCTCTGGATGAAGTTCTTTGACGGTGAACGCCTTCCATATCAGATCTACCAAAAGGCTCTTGCGATGCAGATCGCAGAGCTGCATTCTTTGATCTACCTATGTTTGGTGATACTGAACGGTTCACAGTGAATTGACCTTCGATTTTTTGCAAACATTCTTGTACCGCTTGAACAGCTTCTGTTACGTGGAGACCATGCGAGTCCAACTTCCATAGGTCGTTATTCTTATTTGTTATACATATTATCTTTTTGGCTGCCTCAGCATTTAGCTTTTCAGCTGTTACCCAATCCTCTCTTGCTTTCTCAGAATGCTGCTTGGCAGAAGCATGATCATATCTCGAAAAAGCATTTTGAGCAGCTCTTGAATGGTTCGAGGCTGACCTGTTTATAAGAGAAGATGGAAATTCTCTCAATAGCTGATGATGCTATTAGAATCAATTGACAATCTCGGTTCAATAGGATTATATTAAACCAATTGGTTTGTTTCGGTTATTAGGATTGCTTTGTATATAATAGCTGTTGATTGTAATTAACAGAAACTAATCATTTTTGTTTTCATTAATAAAAGAATGGTGACTTTTACGACTTCGTCTTCTTCCTTTCATCAATCACGCAAACCATTTCTCTGATATGGTATCAGAGCAGTGAAGCTGAAACTTCACTTCACTCTTCCGCGATCGATTCATTCTCTCTCTAAAACAATCCGTACTCGATTTGCTGATTTCTTCTTCTGTTCTTCTTGGATTTTGGTTATTCCTCCAAGAATCCTTCTTCTCTTATTTTTTTGTTCGATCTATCGGTTATTCCGCCGGTTTTGATCTCAATTTGTTGGTTATTCCGCCAATTTGATCTGAAACAATGGTTTCGGTGCGAAGGTTCCCGAAAAAGGCCACCCATGGAGTTTCTTCCATGAAATCTAAAAGGCCGATAAAGATGAAGAGATCAAGTTCTCTAGAAGATAGTCCTCCTTCTCTTGAAGATGTTCAAAACTCTGCGAATCAAGGAAAATCATTCTTGAAAAATAAATCAATCTTTCACAATGAAAAGAAAGAAGAGCTTGAGTTCGATGGAGTTTTGTACTCGCCTTATCATCTATCAAGCGGAGATAACCCATGTGTCTCTCTCATCTCAGAAGTACTCAATGGTACCAACTACAACACCTGGAACCTCGCAATCACCATTGCCTTAGACGCTAAAAACAAAATCATGTTCGTTGATGGTTCTCTTCCGAGACCATATAGTACTCATCCGCATTATAAAATCTGGTCCAGATGCAACAGTATGGTCAAATCTTGGATCTTGAATTCGGTAACAAAGGAAATCTATGCCAGTATTCTGCGATTCAATGATGCGTCAGAAATATGGAAAGACTTGATGACTCGGTTTCATGTCACAAGTCTGCCTTGTTCGTATCAGATCGCACAACAAATTTCGTCACTTCAGCAAGGATCACTAACTCTTTCAGCCTATTACACAAAGTTGAAGACTTTGTGGGACAATCTCGAAGGGTCAGAATGTTCAAGATCTTGTGGCAATTGTCAATGTTGCAAGGATATGTCAATCAGAACAGAGTACAACAAAATAATCAAGTTTCTTGCTGGTTTGAATGAGTCTTATGGGAATGCTCGTGGTCAAATTATAGAAAAAGAGCGTTCCAACACTTCCAGAAGTTTACAATATACTGGATCAAGATTACACACAGAGAAGCATTCAAATGATTCAACCTTCTTCAGCCTTTCAAGTAATGAACTCAGATGGAGAGATTAAACCTTTGGCTAATGCGGCTTACACAAGGACAAAATCTCAGAGACCCATTTGTTCTCATTGTGGATATACAGGGCACACCATTGACAAGTGTTACAAAATACATGGGTATCCTCTAGGTTTCAAGCACAAACAAAAGAACGCTACTGTCAAGCCAACAGTAGGACAACTTGCACTTACAAACACAACTAAAGATACAGTGACATGACTGATCAAGACTCTTTCCAAGGACCAAATAGAAGGGGTGATGGCATATTGTAACACTCAGCTGTCTCATCAAAACCAAGCTGCTTCGACCTCAGGTGGAAAAATCACAGCTCTGCAAGGTATTTCTTTCTTTTCTAAAACATTAGCCTTTGTGGGTATGTTAAAATCTACCGGGAATGCTTTAGTGTCGGATGCTTGGATTGTTGACAGTGGGGCTACACACCATGTTTGCTACAACAGAGTTTTGTTTGAGAATTTATGTACTACCTTGGACAGAACAGTGACGTTACCCACAGGAATGAATGTTGTTATTGCTGGTATTGGTCAAGTCAGAATGAGTCAACATTTGGTTTTGAATAATGTTTTATTCATTCTAGATTTTAGAATGAGTCTTCTTAGTGTCACTCAACTCACAAAGGATGTGAAATGTAGGCTGGTTTTTGATGAAAAATCATGTGTTATACAGGATCCTATGAAGGGGATGATGATTGGACAAGTTGAAGAAATTGGGAATCTGTACATATTGGATAGAAATTCAATGCAGAATAGTAGAGTCATACCTTCGTTTGCGTCTGTAAATGCTGTACTAGATAGAAACCTTTGGCATCACAGATTGGGTCACCCTTCTGCCACAAGAATTGACATATTGTCTAATGTTCTGGATCTAAAGAAAATCAATAAAACTCCCTTTCATTGCTCAGTATGTCCACTTGCAAAACAGAAGAAATTACCTTACTTGTCTCAGAATAACATTTGCTCCACTGTTTTTGAATTGCTTCATATAGATGTGTGGGGTCCTTTTTATGTTCCAACAACCGAAGGTTATCGCTACTTTCTAACAATTGTTGATGACCATACAAGAATGACATGGGTATATCTTTTAAGAGCAAAATCTGATGTTTTGACCATATTTCCAGACTTCTTAAAGATGATCAAAACTCAGTACAAAGCAAAAGTGAAAGGAGTTCGTGCGGATAACACACCAGAGCTGAGATTTGATAAGTTGTATAAATCTAAGGGAATAATGGCTTACCATTCTTGTCCAGAAACACCGGAACAAAACTCAGTGGTTGAAAGAAAACATCAACATATACTTAATGTGTCGAGATCTCTCATGTTTCAAAGTAACATCCCTTTGGAGTTTTGGGGAGACTGTGTATTAACTGCGGTCTTTTTAATCAATAGACTTCCAACCCCTGTGTTACAAGAAAGATCTCCATATCAGGTTCTCACCTCCAAGCTGCCGAGTTATGCAGAAATGAGAGTTTTTGGTTGCCTGTGTTATCGATCAACTTCAAATAAAAATAGAAACAAGTTCCAGCCAAGGTCTAAGGCATGTGTGTTCCTCGATTACCCTCTTGGTTATAGGGGTTACAAAACGATGGATTTGGAAACAAATGAAGTCTCCATTTCTCGAAATGTAACATTCTATGAGGACATATACCCTTTTAAAGACAATCAAAATGCAGGTGAAGACTTCTATGATCTTTTAAATACAAATACAAGTCAGCATTTTTCAGGGAATGAAAACGTGGATGTTTCAGATGAAGAGAACTCCTTAGAAGAAACAAGAAATGCGACTAAGATCAACAATGCACCTGCAGTAAATTCAGGACCAGAGAGAGAAAACTCAAATCAAGCTGAAGATCCTGCAATCATCACTGATTCAGATCCTCATGACACAGAAACAGAGAGTACAGATACAAATACAATTCAATCTCAACCAAAAACGATCTCAGGACCCGAGAAAAGAGTTACCAGAAAACCTGCTTATTTAGAAGACTATTACTGTAACAACAGTAACACGACCATACCATATCCTTTGATTAATCACATGTCATATGCTCAACTTTCGAAAGATTATAAAGCTTACACTTGTGCTGTAACCTTACTTGGAGAGCCAACATCCTTTAATCAAGCTAAAACTTTCAAAGAATGGTTGCATGCGATGAATGAAGAATTGCAGGCTCTGGAAGGATCCAACACTTGGAGCATATGTTCCCTGCCAACTGACAAACGAGCTATAGGCTGTAAATGGGTGTATAAAACTAAACTTCATGCAGATGGAATGCTTGAAAGATACAAGGCTCGCTTGGTGGCTAAAGGGTACACACAACAGGAAGGAATAGATTTCGTGGACACCTTCTCTCCCGTGGCCAAAATGACGACAATTAAAACCTTGCTATCAGTTGCGGCTGCAAAGAAATGGAGCTTGAGTCAAATTGATATATCGAATGCCTTTCTAAATGGAGATTTAGACGAAGAAATTTACATGCGTCTTCCTCCTGGATACACGCCTAAAGAAGGTACGACTTTACCTTCAAACCCAGTTTGTAAGTTGCAGAAATCGATCTATGGCTTAAAACAGGCTTCAAGACAATGGTTTCTAAAGTTTAGTAAGATACTTGAAGCTCTGGATTTTAAAAAGTCACACATTGACCACACTTTGTTCATAAGAAACATCTCTAGAAGGTACATGGCTGTACTTGTGTATGTAGATGATGTGATAATAACGTCAAACAATGATGAAGATGTTATTCAATTAACGAAAGATCTGGAGACAGAATTCAAGCTTCGAAATTTGGGGTCTTTCAAATACTTTCTTGGACTCAAAATTGCAAGATCTAAATCAGGTATCTCTTTATGCCAAAGAAAATACACATTGGAATTGTTGGATGAATCAGGAATATTGGCCTGCAAGCCTTCCACAATTCCCATGGATCCGAGTATAAAACTCTCTCTTGATAGCAAGGAAGAACTTCTGAATGATCCGCAGATGTATAGACGTCTTGTAGGTAAGATGATGTATTTGATCATCACTAGGCCTGATATCACTTACGGAGTTAACAAGCTGTGTCAATACACTTCAAATCCGAAGCCCTCCCATTTAAAGGCAGCTCACAAAGTCTTACAATATTTGAAGGGAACGATAGGACTGGGTTTGTTCTATTCTTCAGTAAATAACTTGACACTTAAAGCCTTTGCGAACGCGGACTGGGCATCGTGTGTGGACACAAGAAGATCAACCTCGGGGTTCTGTGTGTTTCTTGGTAATGCTCTCATTTCATGGAAATCAAAGAAGCAACAAACAATGTCACTTTCTTCAGCTGAATTTGAGTATAGGGCAATGGGGTTTGCAGTCAAAGAGATTCAATGGTTAGTGAATCTGTTAACAGAATTGTAGGTTCAACAAGCTAAACCTGTTGCTTTCTACTGTGATTCGGTTTCAGCTATACACATTGCGAATAATCCTGTCTTTCATGAGAGAACAAATCACTTGGATTTGGATTGTCATATTGTTAGAGAGAAGATTCAAAATGGCCTAATAAAGACTCTACATGTTAGATCAGAAAATCAGCTCGCAGATGTGTTTACGAAAGCCACATTTCCGGCTCTTTTTCGATCTCTTATAAGCAAGATGTCACTCCATTCTATGTACTTGCCATCTTGAGAGGGGCTATTAGAATCAATTGAAAATCTTGGTTCAATAGGATTATATTAAACCAATTGGTTTGTTTCGGTTATTACGATTGCTTTGTATATAATAGCTGTTGATTGTAATTAACAGAAACTAATCATTTCTGTTTTCATTAATAAAAGAATGGTGACTTTTATGACTTCGTCTTCTTCCTTTCATCAGTCACGCAAACCATTTCTCTGATAGATGCATACTCATCTTCGAGGATAAGCCAGGTTTGAAGTAATATACTGACTAGTCGTAGCTTAAAATTTAAGAAAAAAGTTTAGAATTTAAAGTTTTGAACTTTGGATTGGGTAGACGAATGCAGTGAAGTGACAAACAAATAACCACATGAATGATAAAAGACTCGGCATAAAAACAATACACGCCTTTGAGTACCTCATCCTTTCGATGACTCAAGTAGAGATCATATTCTTCCCATTCAGGTTCCACAAGAATGGACTGAAGCTGCTGAATGATATTATCTAGTTCACAAATATTTGCAGATCGTACTTGCCAGTATCCTCATATGTGGACCTTGCAGCCTTCTTCCTTGAACTCCATCGATTTTCGAACATAGAGAAAGAGGAGAAAGCGATAAATCGATTTGAGGTTTCGATTTTGAAATTAAAATTGAAAGTGAGAAAGGGATAAAATCGATTTGGGGCAAAATCTAGAGATTTTAATTTTGTTGGGGGGAAGGGGGGTAAAACACGGCGTTTTGATGTTTCATTAACCCAACTAACGCCCAGTTTAATTACATTAACGATGCTTAGCGTCTGTTAATTTTGACTAATGGTAAACCTAATATGGTGTGGTCAACTACAAGTTTGTGATTTATTTGGAAAGAGAAGAAGTTCGAGCTTAAATTGGCAAAAACGCGTAAGTTCAGCATTAAATTGATCTTTTTCCCTAATTTAATTATTATCTATGTGTTTCAAAATATAAAGGTCTAAAGACTTTTTTTTTGCATATTTTTATACGAATTTTTTATTATCAAACAACTGATTCTATTAACTTAAGAGTTGATTACATCAGCATAAAATAAGATACAAGTCATAAGCCAACAATATATAAATGGTAGATAAGATATATCCAAGTAGAGTAACTCAAACACTCTGGATCTCTTGGATAAGAGCTGAAACTGCATTCTCAAATCTGAAAAAACTCTTGAAGCATTTCTAGTTCCGTCGCCATGATAGGCAGTTGAACACGCCAAATAGCTGATCGATATCAATGATCTTATCAACCTTTGAGAAAGCTTCTCTGAAACAGAGAAGATTGGTAGAATAATACTCTCCATAAAGGAGGAAACGACAAAGTCTAATATTCTCCTAAGAAAACCAAATCTAAACATTGGGCCTAAAGTAATAGGATTCTTAAACTTAACTCTTCTAAGACCCATAGAAATGAGTGTCCTCAAAAGCTCAATTTCTAATAAAACATAGAGAATAAAATTTAACATCACACCTTGAAAAACTGGCCCACCAAAACCGGCCCAGAAAGAGGCCCATTAGAAAATGGCTCTGTGTGGAGACAGAGGGTAGAACCCTAGCTCAAAGAGTGTTGCCGTTTTGGTTGGTGATGTTGCCGGAGATAAGATACCAAACACACGCCACCGATTAAGAATAGCAATGCAGCCATAGTGAAGGGTAAGAGACGATATGCAAAGGCTCTCAGACAAGTCGACAATATGGCAAATGAACAAGGCGGGAGAGCCACCTAAACAAAGGAACAAAGAAAGTGGTAGATTGAGAGATGGAGGATGAACAGAGAGACTCGAAGAAGACAATAATCTCATATCTGACGGAGGGAGTTGGAGGTGTAGATGTTGAAGGTTTTTTCATCCTCGAAAGAAACAACTTCGAACCATAACTTTACCGATCATAACTTCCATTGGATGATGAGACCAAAACGGAAAAACACAAGGTGAGAAGGATGGAGGAGAACAAAGGATAAAAACACACCAAAGAAGAGAAACGAAAACACAAGAGAGAAGACGAAGAGAGATAACAAAGGAGAATAAAAGTAAAATGAATAGACAGTAGAAGAAGAAATCCGCCGCTGGCGGCCAAAGGTACTGCCAGCGGCGGAAGAAAATAGATCTAGGGCTTCCTCGATTATTTGGGAGAGAGTACAGCTAGAAAACCTGGTTATTGTATTGTATACAAAATTTAATGAATGATATTTTATAGAGTGAATTTGTCAAAAATACATAAGTTTTTGAAAAATTAGGTGATTTACATATGTTTTCTGAAAATGAAATCTCTCATAGTTAAGGGTTTAAATGACTAAAGAGCACCTAGTGTAATATAATCTAATATAATTAAATTAAGATAAGAAGATTTGGCTGAGATCTTCAAAGATAAGAGAGAGACACAAACATTAATGGTGGTAAAAAAACAAACTGTAGAACTGAGGAGAAATGTAGAGATGAAGGCGAAAAAGAATATATATTATATTTGGTTGCATTTAAACGGTCGTGGATATAATATCTACAATATGTTTTTGAATATAATAATTATAAGAAAGCTTCATTATTTGTAGTAATCTCCACAAATGAGAATGATGAAATGAAGACAGGGCATAAAAAAGGCCAGAAGGTGGATAAAGGGAAGGGAAAGGTGGAGAATGAAGTTGATCGCATACGTACGTAATTGGTAACTAATAACAAGACAATGGATGTGTTTGGAAAACTTAAAAACTGAAATTTGTTATGTGTGATCAAATTACAAACTCGTGAAAGTTGATAATGTCACAAGGCTGGTAGGGAATGATCTATTTAGAGAACCACGAACAAGGTTGTTGGTAATACATGATACAAAAATGGCAGATTGTGAAGAAGATGAAGCTAGCACAAGTAAATGAAATTTAATACGGTGACATAATACTAGTTAAATGTGTAACATGATTTGTAACAGAACCTCATTCGTGTACACATCTATACACATGAGACGCAGGGAACATTGGATGTGCCCTGTTCAAGTGTAGAAGGTCTTGCTACCACCGAGACAATTAGTGGAGGAACAATAATGGAAATAGATGTGCCTCCGCATGCTATAACCGAAGTGGATTGGGGTGAGGAAAATGTGTTAACAGAGTTCAAAGCATACTGCCAAAAGTAGTGTTAGCTTGGGAAAAAAAAACATGTTGATGTTTATAACTAATATGTGCAGGTACATGATTGGTTATACCTATAAAGATTGACAAGGGGGAAGGGTTGACAAAAACAACGGACGTTGGTCGGCGCTATGTTGTTGGAGTGAATGATAATATAACATGTATATCCAAAAGTCAGTCATATGTTATGGGTGTAGGGCGTTAACTATATTGATACATATGTACTAATTATAATAGATGTGTAAGAGGTTTGTGGTGTTATTACATATAGGGATACACATGTAATAACTAACACATGTTATGGATGTAAGAAATTAGGATGTTGTGGATTATATTGATACACATATAATAAAGTGTTGATACACAAGAGAGAACATTTGTTATGAGTTAAGTTAGTAATAAAGTTAGTAATGTTGTTAAGTATATTATTACATATGTAATAAATTTATTTATACACATGTACAAGATATGTTATGGGTGTAAAATGTGTGATCGATGGTACCAAGATGTGTTTACATACAATGAAATGGTTATATCCTTAAGACTTGACAAATGGAAATTGCCAACGATGAGATAGTTATATCTTACCCCCAACCTAGAATACCTAACAGGACTGTAACATGTAATAGAATTGATACACCGCTACAAATGTAATTGAATGATAACTAAGTCTTCGTCCATTTTGTTGACCGTGTATGTGAATAGTTATCTAGAGTAATCTGCAAATGCAAACACATACATAGATCAGGATACAAGTACACAATTGCTCATGAAATATATATAACAAACGGAAACTGGTGCATCATTATTGAGGGCTATAAAAGATAAAGGTAACAAAACATAAACATAAGGTTTGTTATACAAAAGAACATAAAAGATCCTCGAGTAAAATGCTTGAAAGGAACTCACAAAAGCATACAAAGATTTTATGTTGCTAACAAACCCATACATCATAACGAGTATAGATGCAGGCGAATGATACATAGTTCCATATGAAGAGTTGAAAACAAAAGTCAATCATACTTGGCTGTATCGGGTGGATTAACAACTCAATTGTATACAAAGTCGAGTAGGAAATTAAAAGTAGATACTCATAATTCAACAGATCTAGGTTGGCATTTCAAAAAAAGTAAATTCGCAAAAATAGCATGCTAAGCATAGAAAAATAAAACACATTTGAGGGTACCGACAAACATAGGGAAGAAGATCCCAAACATAACAAAAGCAGAGACAACACATTTAAAATACTTCCCTAGCATTCGCGAGAGAGACTACCGTAACGATACACATGTAAAGAATGCGATACATATGTACAAATTACTTGGATGTGTACAAGTTCAATGACACATGTTCTAATATTACAGGTGTACAAAAACGTAGGCGCAGATTTTTGACTTTCTAACTTGTAGATATGTATCTAAGTCCTAAGCCAAACAACTAGAAATAGTACGAAGCATGATATGGCTTAATCACCCAAATCTAGAGTAGCAAAAACACATAACTCCACATTTCCATTTATAACTCCCAACTGAACAAGATAGAGACAAATCAGAAACCATAAAACTGTGTCGGAATAGTAAAACCCTAGATACACGATTTCAAGTGTTTGTCGTGAAATAAAAAACAATGAAAATGAGAAAGGAAGACTGAGCTATCGGCAATCACAACAGATATAATGTTAAAGAGGACCAATCTAGACAATGATTAGGTGGTTTTCAAAGACAAAAACGTTAACAAGCAGCATGTTAAAAATAATAAAAAACCTAGCATGGAGAATGGCAAATGAATCTCCAGAAATTGAACCTGTGGGGTAAAGGAATCAGAAATCCGAATTTGTTAGACAATGGAATTTGAAGAAAAAGACATGTTTAAGGGCTCTGCTTTAGAAAAAGACATTGTTAAGAGTCTGTGTTTAAAGCAAATAGGGTGTGAGGGAAAAGTAAGATAATGAAATTTGAGATAGCGTCGTTTAGGGATTAAAACTTGAATATCAAATCTAGGAAATGATTCTCTTCTGATAAACACATATACATGGATTGGATTATATATCATTTAGAGAATAGGGGTAAAATTGGAAGAAAAAATGCGCAGTGACCAATGAGAGAGAAGACTGCATGAAAACTAATTTTCTAATAACTTATGGTCATCTATTCAAAATTCTCTATTTCATAACTGGTTCCGAGAGAGAATGAACCAATTGAATATTTGATTGTATCTTAGATTTTTGTATTCAAAACATCAACTCTAACCCTGCACCAAACAAAGAAACAGTTGGATTTCTAAAATATCCAACATACATTTTTTTTCTTCTTGTCAACAAATAACCATTAGATCGAAAATGTCCGATTCATAGTCTTAGTTCTTTAACTAGAGCAGAATGGGATTCACATTCATCACATGATGCCTACTTATATCAAAGATAAGCCAACTGGACCACCTATTTCTTGATTCCGATATACAATTATATCTATATTTTGATTACACAGTAGAAAAAGAAAATAAAAACGATACAAAGCATAAATCACAAGACCACAAATATAGAATAAAACGCTTTCGCGTGATGAACTCCACCAAAACGCTTCATAGTGGTCATTTTGTGGAAGCCGATATCATTAGCTGTACCCCTGTTGTTTCGTATGGGCCTTTGGGCCATCAAGCTATCCTCAAGGCTGTTGGGCCTTTATCAATCAATTATGTTTAAATCTTTAGGAGTTCCTTTGTTTGTTTTTAGTTCCTATGTATGGGCTATAGCTTATTTAGGAATTGGTGTAGAATTGGCTCTCAATGTTTTTTCATATGCAACACCATTCTAAGTAGGTGTGAGAAAAAAACCCGACCCGATTTGTCCAATCCAATCTGACCTGGGTTTTTTGACAAATCGGGTCGGGTTATATTTACCAATTCAGGTTTATCGGAAAAAAATTTTCAGGGAAGGTACTTTGTCTCACTAGCGCTCAGGTTGTAAAGTACTTTGTCTCCTTCATCTTCTTCTTTACCTGGATTTGTCAACAAAATTCGTTGAGGACATTCTCTTGTAATTGCAGATTTGGCCAAACGAAACTCACCCCTTACATTCTCTTCATTGTAGAAACTAAGAAGTAAATCAATGAACACACAAAGATTGAAAAGAAATAACTCTTCTTTTATTTAGTTTCGGAAACTCACTCAAAACCCTAAACTCTCTAATCTCAATCTCTTAAGTTATACCACAACTTGGTATCTCCTTATATAGATTAGTTAAGTTCCTATTACAATAAGGAAAACTATATTTTAGATAACTCTTAAAATATCTCAATCTTAACTAACATATCTCCATAATTTGCTCATCAAGTAATTGATGATAAACTTAATCTAACAATCTCCCCTCTAAGCTTAACATCGATTTCCACTAAGTCTTTAACGCCAATCAAGTCCCTCATTTCCTTGAACTTGATTCTTCCAAGTGCCTTTGTTAGAATGTCCGCCTTTTGCTTGTTCCCGGGAACATGCTCGACTTCTATTTGACCATTCTCAACACATTCTCGTATAAAATGATACCTCATATGAATGTGTTTGCTTCTTCCATGAAAGACCAGATTTTTGGTAAGTGAAATCGCCGATTTATTGTCAATGTATATTCTTGTCTTCTCACTTATCAAACCTGTTACCGCACTTAGTAGCTCTTGAAGCCAAATAGCTTGTTTAGCCGCTTTCGTACATGCCATAAACTCGGCTTCGCATGAAGACAATGCTACGGTATCTTGCTTTTGTGAACACCAAGTGATTGGACTTTCTCTGAGATAGAAGATATGCCCGGTAGTACTCCTTCCATCATCGGGATCAACATTATAACTACTATCACTAAAGCCGACGAGTTTTGGTACCTTGGTCGATGATCTCGTGAACACCAATCTGTATGTAGTTGTACCCTTTAAGTATCGTAAGCATTGTTTCATTGCAGTCCCATGAGATTCTCTTGGACTTTGCATATAACGACTTAAAACTCCCACACAATAAGCTAAGTCCGGACAAGTGTGAATTAGATACCGAAGACATCCCACGTTCTTTCTATATCTTGTAGCATCAATTTCATCTTCCTCTTCCGATTTTGACAGCTTAAGATCCAAGTCCATTGGTATGTGTACAAGATTACACTCATTCATTCCAGATTCTTCATGTATTTTATGTGCATATCTTCTCTGGCTCAAAGTTATGCCTCCATTAAATTGATGTATCTCGATTCCAAGGTAATATGTCAACTTCCCAAGATCACTCATCTCAAATTTTGTTGACATCTCATTCTTGAATTTGTCAATCATCTCTCTATTGTTCCTGTAACAAATAAATCATCCACATAAATGGCTATGAGAAGATAATTATGTGCTACTTCTCTCTTATCCACCGAAGGCTCCTTGGTACATCTATCAAATTTTAACTCTTTTAAAACTTGATTTAGCTTGATGTTCGAAGCTCTTGGTGCTTGCTTCAAACCATACAAAGCCATCTTTAACTTATAAACTTTGTGTTCACTCCCCTTTATCTCAAATCCCTCCGGTTGTGTAACATAAATAGTTTCTTTGAGTTCTCCATTCAAGAAAGCCGTTTTGACATCAAGATGGTAAATTTCCTAGCCATTTGATGCAGCTAAATTCACTAAGAGGCGTATAGTTTCTAACCTAGCTACAGGGGCAAAGACTTCTTCATAACCTATTCCATGTTTTTGAACATACCCATTTGCAACAAGCCTAGCTTTGTGCTTAATGATGCTACCATCCGGATTTCTCTTGATTTTGAATACCCATTTGAGCCCAATTGCTTTGATTCCCGCTGGTAGATCCTCGAGATCCCATGTTTCATTTTTGACAATAGATGAAATCTCATCTTCACACGCAAGAATCCACACTTTTAACTCCTTTGCTTATCCAAAGTTTCTCGGTTCTTCGTTTAAGCATAAGAGTAATTTTTCTCCTTCCCTTTCCGCAAGCAAAACATAATCTTCAAGATGTTTTGGCTTTATGTTTTGTCTTTGAGACCTTCTCAACATTGGATTAGGTTCCTCCCTATCCTCCTCACCGTTGGAATCCTCCTCATTCGCGGATTCCTTTCGGTTACTTGTCTCACAAGTTATGTTGCTTTCTAGTGAAGCTATCTCTTCTCCATCTTTTCTTTCTTGACTTTTGAAAGTCTCAAGTTCAAAACTAAAGCCTTTTCCTTGATTTGAATCCGAGTTGTTGTAGAAGTTCCAATTCCACCCCTTAGTTTCATCGAACACAACATCTCGGCTCACAAGTACCTTTCGTGTAGGAGGGTCAAGTAATCGGTATGCTTTTGATCCTGGCTCAGTTCCGAGATGAACAAGCATCCGAGATCGATCATCTAACTTCCTCAAGTGTGGTGTATCGACTTTAGCATAGCAAATACATCCAAAAACTTGAACATGACTAATGTTAGGAATTTTGTGTCTCATCATCTCATATGGTGTCTTTCCCTTTAAAGTTTTTGAAGAGACACGATTGATAAGATATGTAGAATGTCTTACCGCTTCTCCTCATAAGTAGTTTGGAACACGCATATGTTTCATGATACTCCTAGACATCTCTATAAGTGTCCGATTTCTCCTTTCAACTACTCCATTTTGTTGTGGAGTGTAAGGTGCTGTTAGATGTCTCTTGATCCCGTTTTGTGAACAAAAGTCATTGAATTCTTTTGACAAGAACTCACCACCCCTATCTGATCGAAAAACACATATTCTTTCTCTTGATTCTTGCTCCACTATATCTTTGAATTTCTTGAATTTATCGAAAGCTTCTCCTTTTTCTTTCAACAAACTCGTCCACATATATCTACTTCGATCATCAATAAGAACAAAGATATACCTATTTCCTGCAGCCGTTGATGGAGTTATTGGTCCACAAAGATCTCCATGTATAAGCTCAAGATTTCTCTTTGCTCGGTACAAACTAGCTTGCGGGAAAGCTCTCCTTGTTTGTTTTCTGAGTAAACAAGAGCCACATATCTCTTTGTCAATACTAATATTTGGAAGACCCTTCACAACTTCTCCATTAACCATGCTCTTTATGGTGTCGAGATTCACGTGCCCTAATCTTGAATGCCACCTACTAGACTCACTCAATTTGGTTAGATGCAATTGTGTGATATCTTTTATATCCATAATTACCTTGTACAAGCGGTTTTTTGATCTCTTAGCATTAAGCACGAGTTTCCCCTCATGATCATATGATTACATTATCTCCTCTTAATCTAATATCACATCCTTCCTCCGTTGCTTGTCCAAGACTTATTATGTTGCTCTTCAAATCAGGAATGAAATACACATCCTTCATTATTTTCTAATTTCCATTTTGATCAACGAAAGATATTGATCCTTTTCCTTTGATATCAATGCGTGATTCATCACCAAATCGTACCTTTCCAGAGATAGTTTCATCGAGTTTGTTAAAGTATCTCCTATCCCCGATCATGTGGTTGCTAGCTCCTTTGTCTAAGTACCAAGTATTCCCTTCTTTGTTGTTTGTTTCAAACTTACTTGGTAAACAATTTTCTTCATTCAAAAACACAATTTTGTGTAAAAACAAATCCTCACCTTCTTGTGTTTCGGACTCAGTTTAATCTTCTTGTGCCTCTTGAAGCTTCAGCAAACGATCTGGACACTTAGAGGCGAAGTGTCCGGTTTTGTCACACCGATAACAAACTACCTTAGTGATATCAAAGTTGCCATTATTTCTTCCTCGTCCTCTTCCTCAACCTCGTCCGCCTCTACCCCTTCCTCTTGCGCCTTCACTAGTGTTTCTCGTTTGATTCTGGTACTCCATATACATCAATTGTTTTTGCTCTTCTTGTTCTTTTTGCTCTTCTTGTTTCTCGAGGATTCTTTCCTCATTGGCTTTTAGACGTCCTATGATTTCCTCGAAGCTTGTTGTTTTAAGATCTAGAAGTTGTTCAAGAGATGCGACAATATGAATGTATTTCTTCCTTGGAAGACACTTTAGAACCTTTTTAACTAGTTTAGGCTCCTTAATATTTGCTCCTAGAGAGGAAGCTTTTGAAGTTATCGCGGTTAACTTCCCAACGAAGTCATCGATGGTTTCGGTTTGGCTCATCTTAAGATGGTCAAATTCCGACATTAACGTTTGCAACCTTGCCTCCCTAACACGTTCGGCTCCTAAGTTTCGGGTTTTTATGGCCTCCCACACCTTCTTTGCCGTGTTGAATTCTCCCACTTGAAAGATGAGAGCCTCCGGTATTGATTGAAACAAAAGAGCTATCGCCATATTATTCTTCTTTTTATCAATCAAGCTTGTCTCAATTATCTCCCATACCTCGTGTACTTTGAGACATGCCTTCATTCTCATAGCCCAAACCGTGTAGTTGGTTGCGTTTAACATCGGACACATGATAGAGGAAGACCTCCTTATGGTTTTGTTCTTTTCCGCCGGAACAATGGATTTTTTGTCTCCCATTGTTGTGGTTAGTATACCCCTCTTATGATCAAGACTCTCTCTCAATCAATTTCCCTTTCTTCCTTAGCTCTGATATCAATTATAGAATCTAAGAAGTAAATCAATGAACACACAAAGATTGAAAAGAAATAACTCTTATTTAGTTTGGGAAACTCACTCAAAACCCTAAACTCTCTAATCTCAATCTCTTAAGTTATACCACAACTTGGTATCTACTTATATAGATTAGTTAAGTTCCTATTACAACAAGGAAAACTATATTTTAGATAACTCCTAAAATATCTCAATCTTAACTAACATCTCCATAATTTGCTCAGCAAGTAATTGATTATAAGCTTAATCTAACATTCATATCTCGCGTAAAATTGACGACATTGTAAGATCATCTTCCTGTCTTTCAGTCTCTGTATAGCTCAACCTAGAATTCGATAATTCTGGGATTCTTTGCTTGTAACGCTCTCCATGATTCATTGATTCTATTTTATAAGTTTGGATTGTTTTGTCCAATGCGTGCACATAAAGAGTAAATAAATTGTTCTTTGTGAAAGAGATCGAGAAAGGTAAATTGAAATTTGCAGAAGAAGAGAGTTCCGAACAAGAAGATGATGATATTATTGATAGGTCAAGGATTCTCGCGAAGACTCTACTGGAAGCGGCGCTAGAGTCAACTGATGAAGAACTTGGTGAAGGTGAGGTTAGAGAAGAAGATCAGAAATCGCTTAATGTCGGCATTATTGGTCCACCAAACGCAGGAAAATCCTCGTTGACTAATTTTATGGTTCGACTATTCCTTTTACATTTCTTCATCTTCTTTGAGGATCACCTTTATCTTGACATTGTTGACCAATTGATACGTTTTGTATATACTTTGGTGTAAATTCGTTGCTTATTGGTTGCTATCTTAAGGTTTAAATTGATAGATGAATGAAGTTTGTATTACAACTTATTCCATATAATTTGGTGTTTTGTGCTGTCTTAATGACTCTTTTGTAATTAAAATGCTTGATTTTTGGACTTTTCAAAGTGATTTTATCCATTTGAGGGCTCTGATCTTGCTTATGGTTTTTAATTTTCTGTCGAAGTTGGTTTAACTGTCTCATTATGTCAAGTGCAAGTTGGAACAAAGGTTGCTGCTGCTTCTCGGAAAACGAACACGACGACCCATGAAGTGTTAGGAGTATTGACAAAAGGGGACACACAAGTCGTAAGTTTTTCTCTTATATCTGTTGCACCTGTATGTATACTACCATTCTGGTGAAGTATGGAGAGTAGCTTTTTTAGATTGTTGCAATCATATGTAGATTGGAATATTTTATATTTCTGTTTGGAACAAACTTGCAGTGTTTCTTCGATACTCCTGGTCTTATGCTGAAGAAAAGTGGTTATGGTTACAAAGATATCAAGGCTCGTGTGCAAAATGCTTGGACTTCAGTTGACCTATTTGATGTCCATAGACACCCCTATTCGGTTAGTTCAGAATTTTTATTTTTTTCCGAATAATCTGAATCCTGACCCGACCTGACCGGCTTTTTTAGTTCGGTTATTTCGGATAATTTTTCTAAACCGCTAATTACCCGATTAACAATCAATCCGACCTGACCCGTATGACCCGATTTCCCACCCCTAATTCTAAGCATTAATATGTCTAGTTTTCGAAGACAAAAAAAGAAGAACAAACTAGGCAAGTGAGTAGCACGAACTAATCAAACATTCTAAAACTCAACAACATTCATTCATACACGATTCAACGATGTTCATAAAGTTCAATGAACTAAGTGATCCCTTATATTAAATTAAATTATGAGTGATTAGCTAAAATAGAGATAGAAAATTGTAAAATTACTAAAATAGTGGTCATATTCGAATATACTTAAACAATGTTGTTGAAAGTCTTTTAAAGATAATTTTGCATTTTTTTGCTTTGTAAAAAGTAAAATATTTACAAAAATACCATTAATAAAATATGCAGTGCTGAAAAATAAATACGTAGGTAAGAAGTCTACAACACATGACAAGTTTAATATTTGTTGGCAGATTTTGAAGCGTGACTGGAAGATGATTAGGCAGCTGTTGGCGTGATGCAGCGTCTTACAAGGCCAATCACATTATACAAAATTTTACTTCAAACGTATAAGTTTTAATTATAATTGCTCAACTTTCAACTGCGTTATAAGGCTGGAAATTGGAGCGTTTGAGAATTTTTTAACAACTAGAATTAATGTATATTTTTATTGTTGTGTGAAAAATTTAATTTTATTAAAATATTATAGTTATTTAATAAAATTTCAAATTCTGCTAACATTCTGAATTCATATTTTAAAATTCTCATATATTCAGATAATTCTATCTATCCTCTATCTTTTTTAATATCAATAACTGTTTCTATTCTTTTTATTATATCAATAATTCTATCTATTCTATCAGAATATTATATTAATAGAGTTTAAACTAGAGTTTATGAGATTGTTCATTGATAATATAGAAAACTTTATTTAGTTTTGAAGATTTATCTCTAATTAAAATACAATCCTCAAACGAAAAAAAACTATATATTTTAAATTATGATGGGTGTTTAAAACTACATTACAAACAAATGTAGAGAACTTAGTGGATAAAGTTTTGTTTTTGTTTTAGCTATTTATTTTTAGGTTTATTTTGTAACAATTTTATTTCATTTTTATTCAGATTTTACTTCAAATTAATTATTATATTTTTCTTAATAAAAAAATAATTCTCAATTTACTGCTTACAGCTCACAGTTCTCAGATTATAGTTTACAGCTCTCAGTTTACAACTTACAATTTATAGCTCACAACTTTCAGTTCTCAATATCCACTTCAACTGCTTTCAACTAGAACTATTGTGCAGCTCAACCAATCATGGCTTTAATAAAGCAAAACATATATGTTTCTTAAAGAGTGTAATTATAGGTTTTTCACACAAATTAAAAAACAAAACAAAAAGTCTTTTATACCCGTAATTATTATGGGTAATAATTAGTTAGATTTCATATATCTAATTTTGATTGGAAATATCATACGTCTACAGCTCCCCACCACCACCGTACAACTCTTCTTCTCTCAAGGTTGAATACAAGTCTCCACCACCACCATACGTCTACAGCTCCCCACCACCACCGTACTACTCTCCTTCTCCAAAGGTAGACTACAAGTCTCCACCACCACCGTACGTCTACAACTCCCCACAGCCACCCTACTACTCTCCTTCTCCCAAGGTCTACTACAAGTCTCCACCACCACCATACGTCTACAGCTCCCCACCACCACCGTACTACTCTCCTTCTCCCAAAGTTGACTACAAGTCTCCACCACCACCATACGTCTACAACTCCCCACCACCACCGTACTACTCTCCTTCTCCCAAGGTTAAATACAAGTCTCCACCACCACCGTACAACTAGAGCTCCCCACCACCACCGTACTACTCTCCTTCTCCCAAGGTTGACTACAAGTCTCCACCACCACCGTACGTCTACAACTCCCCACCACCACCGTACTACTCTCCTTCTCCCAAAGTTGACGACAAGTCTCCACCACCACCGTACTACTCTCCTTCCCCGAAGGTAGACTACAAGTCTCCGCCACCACCGTACGTCTACAGCTCCCCACCACCACCGTACTACTCTCCTTCTCCTAAGGTTGACTACAAGTCTCCACCACCACCATACGTCTACAGCTCCCCACCACCACCGTACTACTCTCCTTCTCCCAAAGTTGACTACAAGTCTCCACCACCACCATACATCTACAACTCCCCACCACCACCGTACTACTCTCCTTCTCCCAAGGTTGAATACAAGTCTCCACCACCACCGTACGTCTACAGCTCCCCACCACCACCGTACTACTCTCCTTCTCCCATGGTTGACTACAAGTCTCCACCACCACCATATGTCTACAGCTCCCCACCACCACCGTACTACTCTCCTTCTCCCAAAGTTGACTACAAGTCTCCACCACCACCATACGTCTACAGCTCCCCACCACCACCGTACTACTCTCCTTCCCCGAAGGTAGACTACAAGTCTCCGCCACCACCGTACGTCTACAGCTCCCCACCACCACCGTACTACTCTCCTTCTCCCAAGGTTGACTACAAGTCTCCACCACCACCATACGTCAACAGCTCCCCACCACCACCGTACCACTCTCCTTCTCCCAAAGTTGACTACAAGTCTCCACCACCACCGTACGTCTACAGCTCCCCACCGCCACCCTACTACTCTCCTTCTCCCAAGGTCTACTACAAGTCTCCACCACCACCATACGTCTACAGCTCCCCACCACCACCGTACTACTCTCCTTCTCCCAAGGTTGACTACAAGTCTCCACCACCACCATACGTCTACAGCTCCCCACCACCACCGTACTACTCTCCTTCCCCGAAGGTAGACTACAAGTCTCCGCCACCACCGTACGTCTACAGCTCCCCACCACCACCGTACTACTCTCCTTCTCCCAAGGTTGACTACAAGTCTCCACCACCACCATACGTCAACAGCTCCCCACCACCACCGTACTACTCTCCTTCTCCCAAAGTTGACTACAAGTCTCCACCACCACCGTACGTCTACAGCTCCCCACCACCACCGTACTACTCTCCTTCCCCGAAGGTAGACTACAAGTCTCCGCCACCACCGTACGTCTACAGCTCCCCACCACCACCGTACTACTCTCCTTCTCCCAAGGTTGACTACAAGTCTCCACCACCACCATACGTCAACAGCTCCCCACCACCACCGTACTACTCTCCTTCTCCCAAAGTTGACTACAAGTCTCCACCACCACCATACGTCTACAACTCCCCACCACCACCGTACTACTCTCCTTCTCCCAAGGTTGAATACAAGACTCCCCCACCACCGTACGTCTACAACTCCCCACCACCATCATACTACTCTCCTTCTCCCAAGGTTGACTACAAGTCTCCACCACCACCTTACGTCTACAACTCCCCACCACCACCGTACTACTCTCCTTCTCCCAAGGTTGACTACAAGTCTCCACCACCACCATATGTCTACAGCTCCCCACCACCACCGTACTACTCTCCTTCTCCCAAGGTTGACTACAAGTCTCCACCACCACCATATGTCTACAGCTCCCCACCACCACCGTACTACTCTCCTTCTCCCAAGGTTGAATACAAGTCTCCACCACCACCGTACGTTTACAACTCCCCACCACCACCGTACTACTCTCCTTCTCCCAAGGTTAACTACAAGTCTCCACCACCACCTTACGTCTCCAAGAGTCCCTACTATTGATTTCTGAATTGTTTACTTAAAAGGAAACATGATTGAAATGATTTTGTTTTAAGATTTTTCTTTTGTTATTCATGTTTTTGATCCTTATTTCTCCATCTGTTAAATTTTATTTTGACAATAATATTTGGTCAATTCAAACGCACTTATCGTTTGAATTTTGTTTGTAATTGGCATTTAAATTATATATTTTATTTTTCGAATGGATGGTTAAAAACACCTTCCCTAGGATTTTTGTTCTTTAAACTGTTTCAAAAGTTAAACAACCTTTTAGAGTTTTTCGTGTATATTTAAAACGTTAACTTGGCTTAATTAGTCACTACAAGTATATAACATCACTGATTTATCAGTATATTATATAAATAAATGATACTATATAAAGTACAATTGACAATTTGCGAATATACTCAATTCGTAAAATTGTTAGGTTTAAATCTAATAAATAAACTCTTTTCAAAAATAAATGATACTTACTTTTTCTTGTTATACATTTTTTTTCAGGATAGAGAAGATGATGTTAATGGAAGCATAAACATTTATTCGATAACCTAACAATAATATTTACATGAAAATTGTTGATGTGGATGATTATAGAGTTAGTTAATTGATCAAATATTCTAAAACTCAACAACATTCATTCATACACGATTCAACGATGTTCATAATGTTCAATGAACTAAGTGATCCCTAATATTAAATTAAATTATGGGTGATTATCTAAAATAGTGCTAGAAAATTGTTAAATTACTAAAATAGTGATCATCTTTCGAAATTACTTAAATAATATTAAAAGTTTTTTAAGACAATCTTGCATTTTGTTACTTTGTAAAAAATAAAATATTTACAAAAATATTATTAATGAAATTCGTGATACTGAAATATAAATATGCGGGTAATAAATCAGTAACACATAATAGATTTAATATTTGTTGGCAGATTTAAAGCATGATTCGGAAGATGACTAGGCAGCTGTTGGCGTTATGCAGCGTCTTACAAGGCCAATCACATTATACAAAATTTTACTATTGTTGTGTGAAAAATTTAATTTTATTAAAATATTATAGTTATTTAATAAAATTTTAAAATTCTGCTAACATTCTAAATTCATATTTTAAAATTCTCATATATTCAAATAAGTGTATCTATTCTCTTTCTTTTTTAATATCAATCATTGTTTCTATTCTTTTTATTATATCAATAATTTTATCTATTCTATCTGTATATTATATTAATAGAGTTTAAACTAGAGTTTATGAGATTGTTCATTGATAATATCTAATTAAAATACAATCTTCAAACGAAAAAAACGTATATATTTTATATTAATATGGGTGTTTAAAACAACATTACAAACAAATATAGAGAACTCAGTATATAAAGTTTTGTTTTTGTTTTAGCTATTTATTTTTAGGTTTATTTTTGTAATATTTTTGTTTCATTTTTATTCATATTTTACTTCAAATTAATTATTACATTTTTCTTAATAAATATAAAAAATTATAAAATAACACTCATCTTGTGATCTACAACTCTCAGCGTACAACTTACAGTTTATAGCTCTCAGCTCTCAACTTCCGCTTCAACTGCTTTCAACTACAAACAACTATTGTGCAGCTCAACCAATCATTGCTTTAATAAAGCAAAACATATATGTTTCTTAAAGAGTGTAATTCTAGGTGTTTCACACAAATTAACAAACTAACCAAAAAGTCTTTTATACTCCTAATTATTACGGGTAATAATTAGTTAGATTCCATATATCTAATTTTAATTAGAAGTTAAAATTGGAATTTTACTGTATTGGAAAACTAGAATGACATTCTTTGTGTTACTAATGTTTGAGTACTAGATATAATATGGTTTAAAGACAGCAATACAACTAAACAAATTATTCGTAAAACAATATACTCAGACATAACGAGACGTAATATCATGTATTTCGAACAAAAGAATATGAAAGCATCTTGAAGGTTGTAGGATAATCAATAGAATTTCATACACCCAACGCATTACTATATTCAAACAAACATCTCACCACGTTCTTGTAAAATGTATTTGAAAGTGCAACACACGAACCCAACTTGGAAAGACAATATCATATTTTAAGACCAAACAAATGTGTATATAATGGGTCTTCATGTTCAAGAATACCATAAACGGAAATACAAAGAGTAGAAACCATGGGGTTAGGACATTGCATACTCTATCTCGTTGTCTTGAGTGCCATCGCGGCAACCGTAACAGCTTACCCTTATTCATCCCCTCAAACACCACAATACGATTTCTCCGGCCTATAAACACAACTCACCTCATCCACCTAAGAAAAATTCTCCACACTATTCTCCTTCTCCAAACGTTAACTACAACTCTCCACCACCATCGTACTACTCTCCTTCTCCCAAGGTTGAATACAAGTCTCCACCACCACCATACGTCTACAGCTCCCCACCACCACCGTACTACTCTCCTTCTCCCAAGGTTGAATACAAGTCTCCACCACCACCATACGTCTACAGCTCCCCACCACCACCGTACTACTCTCCTTCTCCGAAGGTAGACTACAAGTCTCCACCACCACCGTACGTCTACAACTCCCCACCGCCACCCTACTACTCTCCTTCTCCCAAGGTCTACTACAAGTCTCCACCACCACCATACGTCTACAGCTCCCCACCACCACCGTACTACTCTCCTTCTCCCAAAGTTGACTACAAGTCTCCACCACCACCATACGTCTACAACTCCCCACCACCACCGTACTACTCTCCTTCTCCCAAGGTTAAATACAAGTCTCCACCACCACCGTACAACTAGAGCTCCCCACCACCACCGTACTACTCTCCTTCTCCCAAGGTTGACTACAAGTCTCCACCACCACCGTACGTCTACAACTCCCCACCAGCACCGTACTACTCTCCTTCTCCCAAAGTTGACGACAAGTCTCCACCACCACCGTACTACTCTCCTTCCCCGAAGGTAGACTACAAGTCTCCGCCACCACCGTACGTCTACAGCTCCCCACCACCACCGTACTACTCTCCTTCTCCTAAGGTTGACTACAAGTCTCCACCACCACCATACGTCTACAGCTCCCCACCACCACCGTACTACTCTCCTTCTCCCAAAGTTGACTACAAGTCTCCACCACCACCATACATCTACAACTCCCCACCACCACCGTACTACTCTCCTTCTCCCAAGGTTGAATACAAGTCTCCACCACCACCGTACGTCTACAGCTCCCCACCACCACCGTACTACTCTCCTTCTCCCATGGTTGACTACAAGTCTCCACCACCACCATATGTCTACAGCTCCCCACCACCACCGTACTACTCTCCTTCTCCCAAAGTTGACTACAAGTCTCCACCACCACCATACGTCTACAACTCCCCACCACCACCGTACTACTCTCCTTCTCCCAAGGTTGAATACAAGTCTCCACCACCACCATACGTCTACAGCTCCCCACCACCACCGTACTACTCTCCTTCTCCCAAGGTTGACTACAAGTCTCCACCACCACCATACGTCTACAGCTCCCCACCACCACCGTACTACTCTCCTTCCCCGAAGGTAGACTACAAGTCTCCGCCACCACCGTACGTCTACAGCTCCCCACCACCACCGTACTACTCTCCTTCTCCCAAGGTTGACTACAAGTCTCCACCACCACCATATGTCTACAGCTCCCCACCACCACCGTACTACTCTCCTTCTCCCAAAGTTGACTACAAGTCTCCACCACCACCATACGTCTACAACTCCCCACCACCACCGTACTACTCTCCTTCTCCCAAGGTTGAATACAAGTCTCCGCCACCACCGTACGTCTACAACTCCCCACCACCATCGTACTACTCTCCTTCTCCCAAGGTTGACTACAAGTCTCCACCACCACCTTACGTCTACAACCCCCCACCACCACCGTACTACTCTCCTTCTCCCAAAGTTGACTACAAGTCTCCACCACCACCATATGTCTACAGCTCCCCACCACCACCGTACTACTCTCCTTCTCCCAAGGTTGACTACAAGTCTCCACCACCACCATATGTCTACACCTCCCCACCACCACCGTACTACTCTCCTTCTCTCAAGGTTGAATACAAGTCTCCACCACCACCGTACGTTTACAACTCCCCACCACCACCGTACTACTCTCCTTCTCCCAAGGTTAACTACAAGTCTCCACCACCACCTTACGTCTCCAAGAGTCCCTACTATTGATTTCTGAATTGTTTACTTAAAAGGAAACATGATTGAAATGATTTTGTTTTAAGATTTTTCTTTTGTTATTTATGTTTTTGATCCTTATTTCTCCATCTGTTAAATTTTATTTTTACAATAATATTTGGTCAATTCAAACGCACTTATCGTTTGAATTTTGTTTGTAATTGGCATTTAAATTATATATTTTATTTTTCGAATGGATGGTTAAAAACACCTTCCCTAGGATTTTTGTTCTTTAAACTGTTTCAAAAGTTAAACAACCTTTTAGAGTTTTTCGTGTATATTTAAAACGTTAACTTGGCTTAATTAGTCACTACAAGTATATAACATCACTGATTTATCAGTATATTATATAAATAAATGATACTATATAAAGTACAATTGACAATTTGCGAATATACTCAATTCGTAAAATTGTTAGGTTTAAATCTAATAAATAAACTCTTTTCAAAAATAATGATACTTACTTTTTCTTGTTATACATTTTTTTTCAGGATAGAGAAGATGATGTTAATGGAAGCATAAACATTTATTCGATAACCTAACAATAATATTTACATGAAAATTGTTGATGTGGATGATTATAGAGTTAGTTAATTGATCAAATATTCTAAAACTCAACAACATTCATTCATACACGATTCAACGATGTTCATAATGTTCAATGAACTAAGTGATCCCTAATATTAAATTAAATTATGGGTGATTATCTAAAATAGTGCTAGAAAATTGTTAAATTACTAAAATAGTGATCATCTTTCGAAATTACTTAAATAATATTAAAAGTTTTTTAAGACAATCTTGCATTTTGTTACTTTGTAAAAAATAAAATATTTACAAAAATATTATTAATGAAATTCGTGATACTGAAATATAAATATGCGGGTAATAAATCCGTAACACATAATAGATTTAATATTTGTTGGCAGATTTAAACTAGACAGCTGTTGGCGTTATGCAACGTCTTACAAGGCCAATCACATTATACAAAATTTTACTATTGTTGTGTGAAAAATTTAATTTTATTAAAATATTATAGTTATTTAATAAAATTTTAAAATTCTGCTAACATTCTAAATTCATATTTTAAAATTCTCATATATTCAAATAAGTGTATCTATTCTCTTTCTTTTTTAATATCAATAATTGTTTCTATTCTTTTTATTATATCAATAATTTTATCTATTCTATCAGTATATTATATTAATAGAGTTTAAACTAGAGTTTATGAGATTGTTCATTGATAATATCTAATTAAAATACAATCCTTAAACGAAAAAAACCTATATATTTTAAATTAATATGGGTGTTTAAAACAACATTACAAACAAATATAGAGAACTCAGTATATAAAGTTTTGTTTTTGTTTTAGCTATTTATTTTTATGTTTATTTTTGTAATATTTTTGTTTCATTTTTATTCATATTTTACTTCAAATTAATTATTACATTTTTCTTAATAAATATAAAAAATTATAAAATAACACTCATCTTGTGATCTACAACTCTCAGCTTACAACTTACAGTTTATAGCTCTCAGCTCTCAACTTCCGCTTCAACTGCTTTCAACTACAAACAACTATTGTGCAGCTCAACCAATCAATGCTTTAATAAAGCAAAACATATATGTTTCTTAAAGAGTATAATTCTAGGTTTTTCACACAAATTAACAAACTAAACAAAAAGTCTTTTATACTCCTAATTATTACGGGTAATAATTAGTTAGATTCCATATATCTAATTTTGATTGGAAGTTAAAATTGGAATTTTACTGTATTGGAAAACTAGAATGACATTCTTTGTGTTACTAATGTTTGAGTACTAGATATAATATGGTTTAAAGACAGCAATACAACTAAACAAATTAATCGTAAAACAATATACTCAGACATAACGAGACGTAATATCATGTATTTCGAACAAAAGAATATGAAAGCATCTTGAAGGTTGTAGGATAATCAATAGAATTTCATACACCCAACGCATTACTATATTCAAACAAACATCTCACCACGTTCTTGTAAAATGTATTTGAAAGTGCAACACACGAACCCAACTTGGAAAGACAATATCATATTTTAAGACCAGACAAATGAGTATATAATGGGTCTTCATGTTCAAGAATACCATAAACGGAAATACAAAGAGTAGAAACCATGGGGTTAGGACATTGCATACTCTATCTCGTTGTCTTGAGTGCCATCGCGGCAACCGTAACAGCTTACCCTTATTCATCCCCTCAAACACCACAATACGATTCTCCGGCCTATAAACACAACTCACCTCATCCACCTAAGAAAAATTCTCCACACTATTCTCCTTCTCCAAACGTTAACTACAACTCTCCACCACCATCGTACTACTCTCCTTCTCCCAAGGTTGAATACAAGTCTCCACCATCACTATACGTCTACAGCTCCCCACCACCACCGTACTACTCTCCTTCTCCCAAGGTTGAATACAAGTCTCCACCACCACCATACGTCTACAGCTCCCCATCACCACCGTACTACTCTCTTTCTCCCAAGGTTGAATACAAGTCTCCACCACCACCATACGTCTACAGCTCCCCACCACCACCGTACTACTCTCCTTCTCCCAAGGTTGACTACAAGTCTCCACCACCACCATACGTCTACAGCTCCCCACCACCACCGTACTACTCTCCTTCCCCGAAGGTAGACTACAAGTCTCCGCCACCACCGTACGTCTACAGCTCCCCACCACCACCGTACTACTCTCCTTCTCCCAAGGTTGACTACAAGTCTCCACCACCACCATACGTCAACAGCTCCCCACCACCACCGTACTACTCTCCTTCTCCCAAAGTTGACTACAAGTCTCCACCACCACCGTACGTCTACAGCTCCCCACCACCACCGTACTACTCTCCTTCCCCGAAGGTAGACTACAAGTCTCCGCCACCACCGTACGTCTACAGCTCCCCACCACCACCGTACTACTCTCCTTCTCCCAAGGTTGACTACAAGTCTCCACCACCACCATACGTCAACAGCTCCCCACCACCACCGTACTACTCTCCTTCTCCCAAAGTTGACTACAAGTCTCCACCACCACCATACGTCTACAACTCCCCACCACCACCGTACTACTCTCCTTCTCCCAAGGTTGAATACAAGACTCCCCCACCACCGTACGTCTACAACTCCCCACCACCATCATACTACTCTCCTTCTCCCAAGGTTGACTACAAGTCTCCACCACCACCTTACGTCTACAACTCCCCACCACCACCGTACTACTCTCCTTCTCCCAAGGTTGACTACAAGTCTCCACCACCACCATATGTCTACAGCTCCCCACCACCACCGTACTACTCTCCTTCTCCCAAGGTTGACTACAAGTCTCCACCACCACCATATGTCTACAGCTCCCCACCACCACCGTACTACTCTCCTTCTCCCAAGGTTGAGTACAAGTCTCCACCACCACCATATGTCTACAGCTCCCCACCACCACCGTACTACTCTCCTTCTCCCAAGGTTGAATACAAGTCTCCACCACCACCGTACGTTTACAACTCCCCACCACCACCGTACTACTCTCCTTCTCCCAAGGTTAACTACAAGTCTCCACCACCACCTTACGTCTCCAAGAGTCCCTACTATTGATTTCTGAATTGTTTACTTAAAAGGAAACATGATTGAAATGATTTTGTTTTAAGATTTTTCTTTTGTTATTCATGTTTTTGATCCTTATTTCTCCATCTGTTAAATTTTATTTTGACAATAATATTTGGTCAATTCAAACGCACTTATCGTTTGAATTTTGTTTGTAATTGGCATTTAAATTATATATTTTATTTTTCGAATGGATGGTTAAAAACACCTTCCCTAGGATTTTTGTTCTTTAAACTGTTTCAAAAGTTAAACAACCTTTTAGAGTTTTTCGTGTATATTTAAAACGTTAACTTGGCTTAATTAGTCACTACAAGTATATAACATCACTGATTTATCAGTATATTATATAAATAAATGATACTATATAAAGTACAATTGACAATTTGCGAATATACTCAATTCGTAAAATTGTTAGGTTTAAATCTAATAAATAAACTCTTTTCAAAAATAAATGATACTTACTTTTTCTTGTTATACATTTTTTTTCAGGATAGAGAAGATGATGTTAATGGAAGCATAAACATTTATTCGATAACCTAACAATAATATTTACATGAAAATTGTTGATGTGGATGATTATAGAGTTAGTTAATTGATCAAATATTCTAAAACTCAACAACATTCATTCATACACGATTCAACGATGTTCATAATGTTCAATGAACTAAGTGATCCCTAATCTTAAATTAAATTATGGGTGATTATCTAAAATAGTGTTAGAAAATTGTTAAATTACTAAAATAGTGATCATCTTTCGAAATTACTTAAATAATATTAAAAGTTTTTTAAAGACAATCTTGCATTTTGTTGCTTTGTAAAAAATAGAATATTTACAAAAATATTATTAATGAAATTTGCGATACTGAAAAATAAATATGCGGGTAATAAATCAGTAACACATAATAGATTTAATATTTGTTGGCAGATTTAAAGCGTGATTCGGAAGATGACTAGGCAGCTGTTGGCGTTATGCAGCGTCTTACAAGGCCAATCACATTATACAAAATTTTACTATTGTTGTGTGAAAAATTTAATTTTATTAAAATATTATAGTTATTTAATAAAATTTTAAAATTCTGCTAACATTCTAAATTCATATTTTAAAATTCTCATATATTCAAATAAGTGTATCTATTCTCTTTCTTTTTTAATATCAATAATTGTTTCTATTCTTTTTATTATATCAATAATTTTATCTATTCTATCAGTATATTATATTAATAGAGTTTAAACTAGAGTTTATGAGATTGTTCATTGATAATATCTAATTAAAATACAATCTTCAAACGAAAAAAACGTATATATTTTATATTAATATGGGTGTTTAAAACAACATTACAAACAAATATAGAGAACTCAGTATATAAAGTTTTGTTTTTGTTTTAGCTATTTATTTTTAGGTTTATTTTTGTAATATTTTTGTTTCATTTTTATTCATATTTTACTTCAAATTAATTATTACATTTTTCTTAATAAATATAAAAAATTATAAAATAACACTCATCTTGTGATCTACAACTCTCAGCGTACAACTTACAGTTTATAGCTCTCAGCTCTCAACTTCCGCTTCAACTGCTTTCAACTACAAACAACTATTGTGCAGCTCAACCAATCATTGCTTTAATAAAGCAAAACATATATGTTTCTTAAAGAGTGTAATTCTAGGTGTTTCACACAAATTAACAAACTAAACAAAAAGTCTTTTATACTCCTAATTATTACGGGTAATAATTAGTTAGATTCCATATATCTAATTTTAATTAGAAGTTAAAATTGGAATTTTACTGTATTGGAAAACTAGAATGACATTCTTTGTGTTACTAATGTTTGAGTACTAGATATAATATGGTTTAAAGACAGCAATACAACTAAACAAATTATTCGTAAAACAATATACTCAGACATAACGAGACGTAATATCATGTATTTCGAACAAAAGAATATGAAAGCATCTTGAAGGTTGTAGGATAATCAATAGAATTTCATACACCCAACGCATTACTATATTCAAACAAACATCTCACCACGTTCTTGTAAAATGTATTTGAAAGTGCAACACACGAACCCAACTTGGAAAGACAATATCATATTTTAAGACCAAACAAATGAGTATATAATGGGTCTTCATGTTTAAGAATACCATAAACGGAAATACAAAGAGTAGAAACCATGGGGTTAGGACATTGCATACTCTATCTCGTTGTCTTGAGTGCCATCGCGGCAACCGTAACAGCTTACCCTTATTCATCCCCTCAAACACCACAATACGATTTCTCCGGCCTATAAACACAACTCACCTCATCCACCTAAGAAAAATTCTCCACACTATTCTCCTTCTCCAAACGTTAACTACAACTCTCCACCACCATCGTACTACTCTCCTTCTCCCAAGGTTGAATACAAGTCTCCACCACCACCATACGTCTACAGCTCCCCACCACCACCGTACTACTCTCCTTCTCCCAAGGTTGAATACAAGTCTCCACCACCACCATACGTCTACAGCTCCCCACCACCACCGTACTACTCTCCTTCTCCGAAGGTAGACTACAAGTCTCCACCACCACCGTACGTCTACAACTCCCCACCGCCACCCTACTACTCTCCTTCTCCCAAGGTCTACTACAAGTCTCCACCACCACCATACGTCTACAGCTCCCCACCACCACCGTACTACTCTCCTTCTCCCAAAGTTGACTACAAGTCTCCACCACCACCATACGTCTACAACTCCCCACCACCACCGTACTACTCTCCTTCTCCCAAAGTTGACTACAAGTCTCCACCACCACCATACGTCTACAAGTCCCCACCACCACCCTACTACTCTCCTTCTCCGAAGGTTGAATACAAGCCACCACCACCACCGTACGTCTACAGCTCCCCACCACCACCATACTACTCTCCTTCTTCCAAGGTTGACTTCAAGTCTCCACCACCACCATACGTCTACAGCTCCCCACCACCACCGTACTACTCTCCTTCCCCGAAGGTAGACTACAAGTCTCCGCCACCACCGTACGTCTAAAGCTCCCCACCACCACCGTACTACTCTCCTTCTCCCAAGGTTGACTACAAGTCTCCACCACCACCATCCGTCTACAGCTCCCCACCAGCACCGTACTACTCTCCTTCTCCCAAAGTTGATTACAAGTCTCCACCACCACCATACGTCTACAACGCCCCACCACCACCGTACTACTCTCCTTCTCCCAAGGTTGAATACAAGTCTCCACCACCACCGTACGTCTACAACTCCCCACCACCATCGTACTACTCTCCTTCTCCCAAGGTTGACTACAAGTCTCCACCACCTTACGTCTACAACTCCCCACCACCACCGTACTACTCTCCTTCTCCCAAGGTTGACTACAAGTCTCCACCACCACCATATGTCTACAGCTCCCCACCACCACCATATGTCTACAGCTCCCCACCACCACCGTACTACTCTCCTTCTCCCAAGGTTGACTACAAGTCTCCACCACCACCATATGTCTACAGCTCCCCACCACCACCGTACTACTCTCCTTCTCCCAAGGTTGAATACAAGTCTCCACCACCACCGTACGTTTACAACTCCCCACCACCACCGTACTACTCTCCTTCTCCCAAGGTTAACTACAAGTCTCCACCACCACCTTACGTCTCCAAGAGTCCCTACTATTGATTTCTGAATTGTTTACTTAAAAGGAAACATGATTGAAATGATTTTGTTTTAATATTTTTCTTTTGTTATTCATGTTTTTGATCCTTATTTCTCCATCTGTTAAATTTTATTTTTACAATAATATTTGGTCAATTCAAACGCACCTATCGTTTGAATTTTGTTTGTAATTGGCATTTAAATTATATATTTTATTTTTCGAGTGGATGGTTAAAAACACCTTCCCTAGGATTTTTGTTCTTTAAACTGTTTCAAAAGTTAAACAACCTTTTAGAGTTTTTCGTGTATATTTAAAACGTTAACTTGGCTTAATTAGTCACTACAAGTATATAACATCACTGATTTATCAGTATATTATATAAATAAATGATACTATATAAAGTACAATTGACAATTTGCGAATATACTCAATTCGTAAAATTGTTAGGTTTAAATCTAATAAATAAACTCTTTTCAAAAATAAATGATACTTACTTTTTCTTGTTATACATTTTTTTTCAGGATAGAGAAGATGATGTTAATGGAAGCATAAACATTTATTCGATAACCTAACAATAATATTTACATGAAAATTGTTGATGTGGATGATTATAGAGTTAGTTAATTGATCAAATATTCTAAAACTCAACAACATTCATTCATACACGATTCAACGATGTTCATAATGTTCAATGAACTAAGTGATCCCTAATCTTAAATTAAATTATGGGTGATTATCTAAAATAGTGTTAGAAAATTGTTAAATTACTAAAATAGTGATCATCTTTCGAAATTACTTAAATAATATTAAAAGTTTTTTAAAGACAATCTTGCATTTTGTTGCTTTGTAAAAAATAGAATATTTACAAAAATATTATTAATGAAATTTGCGATACTGAAAAATAAATATGCGGGTAATAAATCAGTAACACATAATAGATTTAATATTTGTTGGCAGATTTAAAGCGTGATTCGGAAGATGACTAGGCAGCTGTTGGCGTTATGCAGCGTCTTACAAGGCCAATCACATTATACAAAATTTTACTATTGTTGTGTGAAAAATTTAATTTTATTAAAATATTATAGTTATTTAATAAAATTTTAAAATTCTGCTAACATTCTAAATTCATATTTTAAAATTCTCATATATTCAAATAAGTGTATCTATTCTCTTTCTTTTTTAATATCAATAATTGTTTCTATTCTTTTTATTATATCAATAATTTTATCTATTCTATCAGTATATTATATTAATAGAGTTTAAACTAGAGTTTATGAGATTGTTCATTGATAATATCTAATTAAAATACAATCCTCAAACGAAAAAAATCTATATATTTTAAATTAATATGGGTGTTTAAAACAACATTACAAACAAATATAGAGAACTCAGTATATAAAGTTTTGTTTTTGTTTTAGCTATTTATTTTTATGTTTATTTTTGTAATATTTTTGTTTCATTTTTATTCATATTTTACTTCAAATTAATTATTACATTTTTCTTAATAAATATAAAAAATTATAAAATAACACTCATCTTGTGATCTACAACTCTCAGCGTACAACTTACAGTTTATAGCTCTCAGCTCTCAACTTCCGCTTCAACTGCTTTCAACTACAAACAACTATTGTGCAGCTCAACCAATCATTGCTTTAATAAAGCAAAACATATATGTTTCTTAAAGAGTATAATTCTAGGTTTTTCACACAAATTAACAAACTAAACAAAAAGTCTTTTATACTCCTAATTATTACGGGTAATAATTAGTTAGATTCCATATATCTAATTTTGATTGGAAGTTAAAATTGGAATTTTACTGTATTGGAAAACTAGAATGACATTCTTTGTGTTACTAATGTTTGAGTACTAGATATAATATGGTTTAAAGACAGCAATACAACTAAACAAATTAATCGTAAAACAATATACTCAGACATAACGAGACGTAATATCATGTATTTCGAACAAAAGAATATGAAAGCATCTTGAAGGTTGTAGGATAATCAATAGAATTTCATACACCCAACGCATTACTTTATTCAAACAAACATCTCACCACGTTCTTGTAAAATGTATTTGAAAGTGCAACACACGAACCCAACTTGGAAAGACAATATCATATTTTAAGACCAGACAAATGAGTATATAATGGGTCTTCATGTTCAAGAATACCATAAACGGAAATACAAAGAGTAGAAACCATGGGGTTAGGACATTGCATACTCTATCTCGTTGTCTTGAGTGCCATCGCGGCAACCGTAACAGCTTACCCTTATTCATCCCCTCAAACACCACAATACGATTCTCCGGCCTATAAACACAACTCACCTCATCCACCTAAGAAAAATTCTCCACACTATTCTCCTTCTCCAAACGTTAACTACAACTCTCCACCACCACCGTACTACTCTCCTTCTCCGAAGGTAGACTACAAGTCTCCACCACCACCGTACGTCTACAGCTCCCCACCACCACCGTACTACTCTCCTTCTCCCAAGGTTGAATACAAGTCTCCGCCACCACCGTACGTCTACAACTCCCCACCACCACCGTACTACTCTCCTTCTCCCAAGGTAGACTACAAGTCTCCGCCACCACCATACGTCTACAACGCCCCACCACCACCGTACTACTCTCCTTCTTCCAAGGTTGAATACAAGTCTCCACCACCACCATACGTCTACAGCTCCCCACCACCACCGTACTACTCTCCTTCTCCCAAGGTTGAATACAAGTCTCCACCACCACCATACGTCTACAGCTCCCCACCACCACCATACTACTCTCCTTCTCCCAAAGTTGACTACAAGTCTCCACCACCACCATACGTCTACAACTCCCCACCACCACCGTACTACTCTCCTTCTCCCAAGGTTGAATACAAGTCTCCGCCACCACCGTACGTCTACAACTCCCCACCACCATCGTACTACTCTCCTTCTCCCAAGGTTGACTACAAGTCTCCACCACCTTACGTCTACAACTCCCCACCACCACCGTACTACTCTCCTTCTCCCAAGGTTGACTACAAGTCTCCACCACCACCATATGTCTACAGCTCCCCACCACCACCGTACTACTCTCCTTCTCCCAAGGTTGACTACAAGTCTCCACCACCACCATATGTCTACAGCTCCCCACCACCACCGTACTACTCTCCTTCTCCCAAGGTTGAATACAAGTCTCCACCACCACCGTACGTTTACAACTCCCCACCACCACCGTACTACTCTCCTTCTCCCAAGGTTAACTACAAGTCTCCACCACCACCTTACGTCTCCAAGAGTCCCTACTATTGATTTCTGAATTGTTTACTTAAAAGGAAACATGATTGAAATGATTTTGTTTTAATATTTTTCTTTTGTTATTCATGTTTTTGATCCTTATTTCTCCATCTGTTAAATTTTATTTTTGCAATAATATTTGGTCAATTCAAACGCACCTATCGTTTGAATTTTGTTTGTAATTGGCATTTAAATTATATATTTTATTTTTCGAGTGGATGGTTAAAAACACCTTCCCTAGGATTTTTGTTCTTTAAACTGTTTCAAAAGTTAAACAACCTTTTAGAGTTTTTCGTGTATATTTAAAACGTTAACTTGGCTTAATTAGTCACTACAAGTATATAACATCACTGATTTATCAGTATATTATATAAATAAATGATACTATATAAAGTACAATTGACAATTTGCGAATATACTCAATTCGTAAAATTGTTAGGTTTAAATCTAATAAATAAACTCTTTTCAAAAATAAATGATACTTACTTTTTCTTGTTATACATTTTTTTTCAGGATAGAGAAGATGATGTTAATGGAAGCATAAACATTTATTCGATAACCTAACAATAATATTTACATGAAAATTGTTGATGTGGATGATTATAGAGTTAGTTAATTGATCAAATATTCTAAAACTCAACAACATTCATTCATACACGATTCAACGATGTTCATAATGTTCAATGAACTAAGTGATCCCTAATCTTAAATTAAATTATGGGTGATTATCTAAAATAGTGTTAGAAAATTGTTAAATTACTAAAATAGTGATCATCTTTCGAAATTATTTAAATAATATTAAAAGTTTTTTAAAGACAATCTTGCATTTTGTTGCTTTGTAAAAAACAAAATATTTACAAAAATATTATTAATGAAATTTGCGATACTGAAAAATAAATATGCGGGTAATAAATCAGTAACACATAATAGATTTAATATTTGTTGGCAGATTTAAAGCGTGATTCGGAAGATGACTAGGCAGCTGTTGGCGTTATGCAGCGTCTTACAAGGCCAATCACATTATACAAAATTTTACTATTGTTGTGTGAAAAATTTAATTTTATTAAAATATTATAGTTATTTAATAAAATTTTAAAATTCTGCTAACATTCTAAATTCATATTTTAAAATTCTCATATATTCAAATAAGTGTATCTATTCTCTTTCTTTTTTAATATCAATAATTGTTTCTATTCTTTTTATTATATCAATAATTTTATCTATTCTATCAGTATATTATATTAATAGAGTTTAAACTAGAGTTTATGAGATTGTTCATTGATAATATCTAATTAAAATACAATCCTCAAACGAAAAAAATCTATATATTTTAAATTAATATGGGTGTTTAAAACAACATTACAAACAAATATAGAGAACTCAGTATATAAAGTTTTGTTTTTGTTTTAGCTATTTATTTTTATGTTTATTTTTGTAATATTTTTGTTTCATTTTTATTCATATTTTACTTCAAATTAATTATTACATTTTTCTTAATAAATATAAAAAATTATAAAATAACACTCATCTTGTGATCTACAACTCTCAGCGTACAACTTACAGTTTATAGCTCTCAGCTCTCAACTTCCGCTTCAACTGCTTTCAACTACAAACAACTATTGTGCAGCTCAACCAATCATTGCTTTAATAAAGCAAAACATATATGTTTCTTAAAGAGTGTAATTCTAGGTTTTTCACACAAATTAACAAACTAAACAAAAAGTCTTTTATACTCCTAATTATTACGGGTAATAATTAGTTAGATTCTATATATCTAATTTTAATTAGAAGTTAAAATTGGAATTTTACTGTATTGGAAAACTAGAATGACATTCTTTGTGTTACTAATGTTTGAGTACTAGATATAATATAGTTTAAAGACAGTAATACAACTAAACAAATTATTCGTAAAACAATATACTCAGACATAACGAGACGTAATATCATGTATTTCGAACAAAAGAATATGAAAGCATCTTGAAGGTTGTAGGATAATCAATAGAATTTCATACACCCAACGCATTACTTTATTCAAACAAACATCTCACCACGTTCTTGTAAAATGTATTTGAAAGTGCAACACACGAACCCAACTTGGAAAGACAATATCATATTTTAAGACCAGACAAATGAGTATATAATGGGTCTTCATGTTCAAGAATACCATAAACGGAAATACAAAGAGTAGAAACCATGGGGTTAGGACATTGCATACTCTATCTCGTTGTCTTGAGTGCCATCGCGGCAACCGTAACAGCTTACCCTTATTCATCCCCTCAAACACCACAATACGATTCTCCGGCCTATAAACACAACTCACCTCATCCACCTAAGAAAAATTCTCCACACTATTCTCCTTCTCCAAACGTTAACTACAACTCTCCACCACCATCGTACTACTCTCCTTCTCCCAAGGTTGAATACAAGTCTCCACCACCACCATACGTCTATAGCTCCCCACCACCACCGTACTACTCTCCTTCTCCCAAGGTTGAATACAAGTCTCCACCACCACCATACGTCTACCGCTCCCCACCACCACCGTACTACTCTACTTCTCCCAAGGTTGAATACAAGTCTCCACCACCACCATACGTCTACAGCTCCCCACCACCACCGTACTACTCTCCTTCTCCCAAGGTTGACTACAAGTCTCCACCACCACCATACGTCTACAGCTCCCCAGCACCACCGTACTACTCTCCTTCCCCGAAGGTAGACTACAAGTCTCCGCCACCACCGTACGTCTACAGCTCCCCACCACCACCGTACTACTCTCCTTCTCCCAAGGTTGACTACAAGTCTCCACCACCACCATACGTCTACAAGTCCCCACCACCACCCTACTACTCTCCTTCTCCGAAGGTTGAATACAAGCCACCACCACCACTGTACGTCTACAGCTCCTCACCACCACCATACTACTCTCCTTCTTCCAAGGTTAACTACAAGTCTCCACCACCACCATACGTCTACAGCTCCCCAGCACCACCGTACTACTCTCCTTCCCCGAAGGTAGACTACAAGTCTCCGCCACCACCGTACGTCTACAGCTCCCCACCACCACCGTACTACTCTCCTTCTCCCAAGGTTGACTACAAGTCTCCACCACCACCATACGTCTACAGCTCCCCACCACCACCGTACTATTCTCCTTCTCCCAAAGTTGACTACAAGTCTCCACCACCACCATACGTCTACAACTCCCCACCACCACCGTACTACTCTCCTTCTCCTAAGGTTGAATACAAGTCTCCACCACCACCGTACGTCTACAACTCCCCACCACCACCGTACTACTCTCCTTCTCCCAAGGTAGACTACAAGTCTCCGCCACCACCGTACGTCTACAGCTCCCCACCACCACCGTACTACTCTCCTTCTCCCAAGGTTGACTACAAGTCTCCACCACCACCATACGTCTACAGCTCCCCACCACCACCATACTACTCTCCTTCTCCCAAAGTTGACTACAAGTTTCCACCACCACCATACGTCTACAACTCCCCACCTCCACCGTACTACTCTCCTTCTCCCAAGGTTGAATACAAGTCTCCACCACCACCGTACGTCCACAACTCCCCACCACCATCGTACTACTCTCCTTCTCCCAAGGTTGACTACAAGTCTCCACCACCTTACGTCTACAACTCCCCACCACCACCGTACTACTCTCCTTCTCCCAAGGTTGACTACAAGTCTCCACCACCACCATATGTCTACAGCTCCCCACCACCACCGTACTACTCTCCTTCTCCCAAGGTTGAGTACAAGTCTCCACCACCACCATATGTCTACAGCTCCCCACCACCACCGTACTACTCTCCTTCTCCCAAGGTTGAATACAAGTCTCCACCACCACCGTACGTTTACAACTCCCCATCACCACCGTACTACTCTCCTTCTCCCAAAGTTAACTACAAGTCTCCACCACCACCTTACGTCTCCAAGAGTCCCTACTATTGATTTCTGAATTGTTTACTTAAAAGGAAACATGATTGAAATGATTTTGTTTTAAGATTTTTCTTTTGTTATTCATGTTTTTGATCCTTATTTCTCCATCTGTTAAATTTTATTTTTACAATAATATTTGGTCAATTCAAACGCACTTATCGTTTGAATTTTGTTTGTAATTGGCATTTAAATTATATATTTTATTTTTCGAATGGATGGTTAAAAACACCTTCCCTAGGATTTTTGTTCTTTAAACTGTTTCAAAAGTTAAACAACCTTTTAGAGTTTTTCGTGTATATTTAAAACGTTAACTTGGCTTAATTAGTCACTACAAGTATATAACATCACTGATTTATCAGTATATTATATAAATAAATGATACTATATAAAGTACAATTGACAATTTGCGAATATACTCAATTCGTAAAACTGTTAGGTTTAAATCTAATAAATAAACTCTTTTCAAAAATAAATGATACTTACTTTTTCTTGTTATACATTTTTTTTCAGGATAGAGAAGATGATGTTAATGGAAGCATAAACATTTATTCGATAACCTAACAATAATATTTACATGAAAATTGTTGATGTGGATGATTATAGAGTTAGTTAATTGATCAAATATTCTAAAACTCAACAACATTCATTCATACACGATTCAACGATGTTCATAATGTTCAATGAACTAAGTGATCCCTAATCTTAAATTAAATTATGGGTGATTATCTAAAATAGTGTTAGAAAATTGTTAAATTACTAAAATAGTGATCATCTTTCGAAATTATTTAAATAATATTAAAAGTTTTTTAAAGACAATCTTGCATTTTGTTGCTTTGTAAAAAACAAAATATTTACAAAAATATTATTAATGAAATTTGCGATACTGAAAAATAAATATGCGGGTAATAAATCAGTAACACATAATAGATTTAATATTTGTTGGCAGATTTAAAGCGTGATTCGGAAGATGACTAGGCAGCTGTTGGCGTTATGCAGCGTCTTACAAGGCCAATCACATTATACAAAATTTTACTATTGTTGTGTGAAAAATTTAATTTTATTAAAATATTATAGTTATTTAATAAAATTTTAAAATTCTGCTAACATTCTAAATTCATATTTTAAAATTCTCATATATTCAAATAAGTGTATCTATTCTCTTTCTTTTTTAATATCAATCATTGTTTCTAATCTTTTTATTATATCAATAATTTTATCTATTCTATCTGTATATTATATTAATAGAGTTTAAACTAGAGTTTATGAGATTGTTCATTGATAATATCTAATTAAAATACAATCCTCAAACGAAAAAAACCTATATATTTTAAATTAATATGGGTGTTTAAAACAACATTACAAACAAATATAGAGAACTCAGTATATAAAGTTTTGTTTTTGTTTTAGCTATTTATTTTTAGGTTTATTTTTGTAATATTTTTGTTTCATTTTTATTCATATTTTACTTCAAATTAATTATTACATTTTTCTTAATAAATATAAAAAATTATAAAATAACACTCATCTTGTAATCTACAACTCTCAGCGTACAACTTACAGTTTATAGCTCTCAGCTCTCAACTTCCGCTTCAACTGCTTTCAACTACAAACAACTATTGTGCAGCTCAACCAATCATTGCTTTAATAAAGCAAAACATATATGTTTCTTAAAGAGTGTAATTCTAGGTTTTTCACACAAATTAACAAACTAAACAAAAAGTCTTTTATACTCCTAATTATTACGGGTAATAATTAGTTAGATTCCATATATCTAATTTTAATTAGAAGTTAAAATTGGAATTTTACTGTATTGGAAAACTAGAATGACATTCTTTGTGTTACTAATGTTTGAGTACTAGATATAATATAGTTTAAAGACAGCAATACAACTAAACAAATTATTCGTAAAACAATATACTCAGACATAACGAGACGTAATATCATGTATTTCGAACAAAAGAATATGAAAGCATCTTGAAGGTTGTAGGATAATCAATAGAATTTCATACACCCAACGCATTACTTTATTCAAACAAACATCTCACCACGTTCTTGTAAAATGTATTTGAAAGTGCAACACACGAACCCAACTTGGAAAGACAATATCATATTTTAAGACCAGACAAATGAGTATATAATGGGTCTTCATGTTCAAGAATACCATAAACGGAAATACAAAGAGTAGAAACCATGGGGTTAGGACATTGCATACTCTATCTCGTTGTCTTGAGTGCCATCGCGGCAACCGTAACAGCTTACCCTTATTCATCCCCTCAAACACCACAATACGATTCTCCGGCCTATAAACACAACTCACCTCATCCACCTAAGAAAAATTCTCCACACTATTCTCCTTCTCCAAACGTTAACTACAACTCTCCACCACCACCATACTACTCTCCTTCTCCGAAGGTAGACTACAAGTCTCCACCACCACCGTACGTCTACAGCTCCCCACCACCACCGTACTACTCTCCTTCTCCCAAGGTTGAATACAAGTCTCCACCACCACCATACGTTTACAGCTCCCCACCACCACCGTACTACTCTCCTTCTCCGAAGGTAGACTACAAGTCTCCGCCACCACCGTACGTCTACAGCTCCCCACCACCACCCTACTACTCTCCTTCTCCCAAGGTCTACTACAAGTCTCCACCACCACCATACGTCTACAAGTCCCCACCACCACCCTACTACTCTCCTTCTCCCAAAGTTGACTACAAGTCTCCACCACCACCATACGTCTACAACTCCCCACCACCACCGTACTACTCTCCTTCTTCCAAGGTTGACTACAAGTCTCCACCACCACCATACGTCTACAAGTCCCCACCACCACCCTACTACTCTCCTTCTCCGAAGGTTGAATACAAGTCTCCACCACCACCATATGTCTACAGCTCCCCACCACCACCGTACTACTCTCCTTCTCCCAAGGTTGAGTACAAGTCTCCACCACCACCATATGTCTACAGCTCCCCACCACCACCGTACTACTCTCCTTCTCCCAAGGTTGAATACAAGTCTCCACCACCACCGTACGTTTACAACTCCCCATCACCACCGTACTACTCTCCTTCTCCCAAGGTTAACTACAAGTCTCCACCACCACCTTACGTCTACAGCTCCCCACCACCACCGTACTACTCTCCTTCTCCGAAGGTAGACTACAAGTCTCCACCACCACCATACGTCTACAACTCCCCACCACCACCCTACTACTCTCCTTCTCCCAAGGTTGACTACAAGTCTCCACCACCACCATACGTCTATAGCTCCCCACCACCACTGTACTACTCTCTTTCCCCGAAGGTAGGCTACAAGTCTCCACCACCACCGTACTACTCTCCCTCTCCCAAGGTTGACTACAAGTCTCCACCACCACCGTACGTCTACAACTCCCCACCACCACCGTACTACTCTCCTTCTCCCAAGGTTGAATACAAGTCTCCACCACCACTGTACGTCTACAGCTCCCCACCATCACCGTACTACTCTCCTTCTCCCAAGGTTGACTACAAGTCTCCACCACCACCATACGTCTACAGCTCCCCACCGCCACCCTACTACTCTCCTTCTCCCAAGGTCTACTACAAGTCTCCACCACCACCATACGTCTACAGCTCCCCACCACCACCGTACTACTCTCCCTCTCCCAAGGTTGACTACAAGTCTCCACCACCACCATACGTCTACAGCTCCCCACCACCACCGTACTACTCTCCTTCTCCGAAGGTAGACTACAAGTCTCCACCACCACCGTACATCTACAACTCCCCACCACCACCCTACTACTCTCCTTCTCCCAAGGTTGACTACAAGTCTCCACCACCACCATACGTCTATAGCTCCCCACCACCACTGTACTACTCTCTTTCCCCGAAGGTAGGCTACAAGTCTCCACCACCACCGTACTACTCTCCCTCTCCCAAGGTTGACTACAAGTCTCCACCACCTCCGTACGTCTACAACTCCCCACCACCACCGTACTACTCTCCTTCTCCCAAGGTTGAATACAAGTCTCCACCACCACTGTACGTCTACAGCTCCCCACCATCACCGTACTACTCTCCTTCTCCCAAGGTTGACTACAAGTCTCCACCACCACCATACGTCTACAGCTCCCCACCGCCACCCTACTACTCTCCTTCTCCCAAGGTCTACTACAAGTCTCCACCACCACCATACGTCTACAGCTCCCCACCACCACCGTACTACTCTCCTTCTCCCAAAGTTGACTACAAGTCTCTACCATCACCATACGTCTACAACTCCCCACCACCACCGTACTACTCTCCTTCTCCCAAGGTTGACTACAAGTCTCCACCACCACCATATGTCTACAGCTCCCCACCACCACCGTACTACTCTCCTTCTCCCAAGGTTGAATACAAGTCTCCACCACCACCGTACGTTTACAATTCCCCACCACCACCGTATTACTCTCCTTCTCCCAAGGTTAACTACAAGTCTCCACCACCACCTTACGTCTCCAAGAGTCCCTACTATTGATTTCTAAATTGTTTACTTAAAAGGAAACATGATTGAAATGATTTTGTTTTAAGATTTTTCGTTTGTTATTTATGTTTTTGATCCTTATTTCTCCATCTGTTAAATTTTATTTTTACAATAATATTTGGTCAATTCAAACGCACTTATCGTTTGAATTTTGTTTGTAATTGGCATTTAAATTATATATTTTATTTTTCGATTGGATGGTTAAAAACACCTTCCCTAGTATTTTTGTTTTTTAAACTGTTTCAAAAGTTAAACAACCTTTTAGAGTTATTAATAACCAAATTATATTTCTATTAGAAGCGTTATTAATAACCAAATTATATTTCTCTTATAATAAACATATATATTGTTAAATGAATTATTGATTTCTATTTTCACTACGCTTATCGTGGAATTACTTGCACCATCATTATTATTATAGGTTTTTAACTTCAATTAATGGTAATGTAAATAAACATCAAAATAGGTCACATTTAACATATGTTAGTAAAAATTAATTACTAAAATACTTGCAAAGAAAATAGCAAAAATTATTTACTGTTCAAAATACATAACGATCATTTCGGTTATACATGTTAATCCGCACATAAATTTTTATATACCCATTTCATACAACCAAAAAATAGTAATCACTATTGTTTAAATTTAAAGACAAGTGCGGGTACCATCCTAATATCTAATTAAAATACAATCCTCAAACGAAAAAAAATTAAATTATGGTGGGTGTTTAAAATACAAGTTTTCACCACATATGTCTACAACTTCTCACCACCACCGTACTACTCTCCTTCTCCCAAGGTTGACTACAAGCCTCCACCACCACCGTACGTCTACAGCTCCCAACCACCATCGTACGACTCTCGTTCTCCCAAGATTAACTACATGTCTCCGCCACCACGGTATGTCTACAGCTTCCACCACCGTCTGTCTACAGCTTTCCACCACCACTGTACTACTTTCCTTCTCCCAAAATTGACTACAAATCTACACCTGCACCATACGTCTACAACAATTTGTCACTACAAAAAATCATGAAAATAACATCACTGATTTATCAGTATATTATATAAATAAATGATAGTCTATCTCGTTGTCTTGAGTGCCATCACGGCAACCGTAACAGCTTACTCTTATTCATCCCCTCAAACGCCACAATACGATTCTCCGGCCTATAAACACAAATCACCACCTAAGAAAAATTCTCAACACTTTTTTTCTTTTCCAAAAGTTAACTACAACTCTCCACCACCATCGTTCTACTCTCCTTCTCCCAAAATCCAACTATCATTGCAATATTTTTGTATATATTTTAAAATATTTTTGTGTTATAAATATTTATATTTACTACGAAATATATATTTTAAAATATCTTTTTTGTTATAAATATTTATATTTACTACGAAATATATATTTTTATTCACAATCCTAAACATAAAACATAAAACAGATTATAAAAGATTATCTTTATTTATAATTATAAAATTTTATTATATGAAGTTGTGTTTTAAAAATTAGTAATCAACGAGATTTTTCTACATGTCAAATTCAATAATTCAAAAAATTTCAGTATCTTATTATATAAATTTGAGTTTCAAAAATTAGTAATTAAAAGGATTCTTAAATCTTATCTAAAATATAGTATATATATATCCTATGATATAATTTTTTTTTTCTGATCGACAAAGCCCGATCCATAGCCTAAAACTTACCCCCAATAATTTTTTTTAAGCTACCATAATGTAGCGGATAGGAATCAAACCATGGTGCTAAATCATTGCTGGATTATCCTAACCACCAGACTGAAAGCAACTCGGTTCTTATGATATAAATTTAGGTTTCAAAAATTAGTAATCAATGGGATTCTTAAATATTATCTTTAATATATTATGTATATATATATATCAAAAAAAATTATAATGTACGGGTCCATATCTAGTTCTTAATAACTAAACTGCCTTACTAAAAATTTGTTCACCAAGTTATTGTTGAATTGTTGAAGCTTATCCAACATAAATAATATTTGTTCTCGTTTTCAAGAAACTTGAGATAATTTCGTTGTTCTTTTTATTGAATTTAGCAAAATCTTATATATAAAAGCGGATGTTTACTTAATTTTTGGATTTTAGTAGATGTATTATTTTACGAATATAATAAAATTAAGGGGAATAATGATGAATAACTATAAAATATATAAAAACCCTAAAAACAAACCATGCTACAATAAATCCCTATAAGATATATTATTTTACTCATTTTCAATTTAATTAATAATTTTTATTAATTTTTCTTTTGAGTTTTTTCTCCCCACTTCTATTTTTTACATTACATCTTCCTATGAAGAACTAATTCAAATCTTTTTTTTTTAGCATGGACCTTTCCCTAGACCTACTAATATTTAAAATTTTAAAAAATGTCAAATATTACTTTAAAAAATATTATTAAATAATTTTATATAGAACATTATTGTATTTTGTTTATATAGAATTTCTATTTTATATAGAACTTCTATTTTTTACATTATATGCCATAAAATTATATATTTTTTGTTTTTGTGATTATTCTCCATACTATATTATATAGATGTTCTATATTATATAAACGTTCTATATTTGCGAAGAGCAAATCGTTCATTACTACATGAGTAAAATAGTGGATGTACTTAGTTTTTAGGTTTAAATTTTTCATGGTCATATTTTTCATTCTTATTCGAAAATGGTTATTCAATAAATTCATCTTAAAATTAACCCATTATCCCATATCCGGCTTTAATAATAATAATAGATTTAAGGTGGGATTTGTTATATATATATAAATTTATGTTTAGATTAATAGTAATTTAAATTTTTAATCTGTGAGATATTAATCATAATTCTGAATTATTAATTTTTAATATTTGATGTTAATAATTAAATATTATTAGTTTTTTTGACAAAAATAATCTGATCTCGCCCTACAAAAGTTAGACAACATTAAAAAAATTCATATAAAATTAATATGTATTCATTAGTGTCCAAAAATTGCTAGGCGCTAATTATTTGCCAACAACTTTCCGTCTAGCTGCTAGACCTAGAGAGTTTAATTAGAGCCTAGGTGATATTAGACGGTTTAGGTGGTTTTACAATATATAAAATTTTGTTTATCATAAATATGGATCACAAGAATTATAAATAATTTTTTAAAAAAAATATAATATAAACATAAAATTAATAATTATATTTAAAAAAAAAACTAATTGTAATATAACGCTTGATTCTGATTAATAAAGTTTATATTGACGAAAAAAAATTAAAGAAAAAAACTTGTATAATCTTAAAAACTCCACTATGACTATACACTACTAGTTATTAACTTCGCGTACAAAATCTACCGCAAAAAATCTACAGCAGATGGTGTCTTTCACTATAGTTGGATCTTTACAGTTTATAGAAGACATCTCTGTGATTGCATCTTCCTTTGTCTCAATTTGGTTTAACAACTGCAATGGCTTAGCAGACTCTATTATCAAACAGGCATTTTCTTTGACCTAGCCTAATTAATGAAATTCTACTTTTTCTATCCAAAAAATAAAAGAAGCCTCTCATATTGTAAAATTTAGAACTTGTTACAATATATAGCGTTCTATTAATTTACTAACAAAAACATGAATACTAATTTATGATGTCGAACGAATAGCTCCAAAATATAAAAGATCCAGTTTTGAGTATTAAGCTGAGAGAATTGCAAGAGTCAACCTAAACCAAAATGAATCTTACAATGTTTGGTCTGGTTCGGTTCAACATGGTTTTGCAGTCGACTGATTTCTAAGACTCTTACTAGAAAACACAACAAACAGAAGACAAACAAAAGCTTTTCCTTTGGTGGATATATAATTCATAAACACATTTGTCTTAACTTGAGAATTATAAGGAACCATATGCACAACGAGTCACCAATCAATAGTCTAATGAATCTTCACTAACGAGTCACCAATCAATAGTTAAAGTAAGAAACAAAACTCTAATCATCACTAATCAACAGAATATGATGCAAATCAATCTGAAGTTTCTCATGAAGAATAGACACATCAACTACATTCCCTTTTGCCTCCTTTGCCGCCAATTCGGTCACTAGAATTGACGCCAAAAACCTCTTTATGTACTCTCTGCAACAGTCTTTACCTTCACAAACCAACTTTTCTGACGATTCCTCTTTCTCGTACATCAAACTCGAATCATCAAACTTGAGAATGTAAGCTTGATTGCAACCTTCAAACAATCTCTCTCCTAATGAATCAATCATACAATAACTATCTAAATCAGCTTTCACCACGAAGAAATGATCGTTCCAGCTGATGATATAAACCCTAATTTTGCCTGATGAAAAGGCTACTTCTTTCTCCACCTCGTCCCAGATCTGATCAAACGACATTAAACCATCTAACGAAGCAAATTTTTCCGGGCTGAAAAACCCAGTAAATGATTTGTCACTACAAACCCTAATTGGCCGTAAATTCGCTGAAACAATCGTCTCTAGATCGAAATGCTTGTTTGGGAATGATCTGAGATATGATTCTTCATCGCAAAGAGATTGCCATAATGATGAGCCTTGCGTGATTAGGGAATCGAACTCCGGCCCTGAAGGATTGATGAGTTTAGGATTTGTGTGGAACCAATGAGCCACAACCACCGCAACCGCAGAGCAAGCTGCTTCTCCGGCCGCTTCTTTACTTCTCTGATCAATCGAAGCCGTGTAAACTTCTGATTTTAGCTTCGATTTTCCATCTCGGCTTACTAACTCTTTCACGACCCATTTGTTAGCCTCGATCGATAAATCTGTCACCGGAGTTATTGATTCTGTCTCCAAGGGTTTTGTTGAAATCTTTGTTACGTCATCTTCTCTCTGTAAAAATAAACCAGGCCGGTTAAAAATCAAACCGGGGATTAAAATTTCAGATGACCCAATTGTCTCTTCACGTGCCTGTTCTCTTCTCCTGGTAACAGAAAAGCTTAACCGTCGTCTCTTCCACCAATTAAACCCAGCTTTATGAACCGGTTCGAACTGGTTTTCCTCCGAACTTGAAGGTGACGACACGATTTCCACAACGGGACTACCTTCATCAGAACTCGCAGATGAACACGAATCCAAATCACTTCTTTCGCCGCGACGATTCGTCATCTTCGTCGGAATCGCTGTGTCAATTGAGATATGACCAAGTTGCGTAAAGTCGTCTGGTTCGTTTCGTACCTCGGAAAAAGTCACCTTGACCTAATTTAAATAAACAACAGCGTGCCTTAATTAATTAAGGATTAGGAATATATTATTATTATATTACTTTATTAAGACATTAAATAAAGAAAAGTCTTTTCAAATACCGCATGTTTCCAAGACTACTTTAATATTTAACAGAAAAAAGATTAATTTAATATTCACAAAAAAAAAAAAAAAATATTAACTAAAGATAATCATAATTACTATTCTACTTTTTTGAATCGTCAAAAGAATATTAGTTAAGGATTGCCAACACAATTATTGATATTTTAATTTTTTGCATCGTTATTAACTAAGGATTAGAAATAAATTATTAATATTTACTTTTTAAAATACTTTTAAAAAGAAAGTCTTTACATATCCCATGTTGTTTCCAAGATTAATTAAATGTATAATGAGAAAAAGAATAAATTCAAGTTTGACTAATTAAAAATATATTTTTGATTATAAAAAAAAGTGTGATTAAAGTTTTAATTGACCAGCTTAATTACCACAAGAGTTGCTTCCTTTGAAAATAAGGAACCTTTTGACCGAATCAGAAGCTTTCTCTCCACCGTCGAGTCAAGCTTCGACGTTAACTCCGACAAATCTAACGAAGCTTTTCCGATCAATGCCTTTTTGTTTTTCGCATCAAGATTCTCACCCTAAAACCAAATTCAGTTAATTAAATTTTAAATTCGGATTAACTAAATTATTAAAAAAAATTATATATATATATATATATATATATATATATATATATATATATATAATTAAGAGAAAAACTCACATAGAAGACATTGAAGGACAAGTTCCATGGACCAACAATACAACAAACACGATCAAACTCTTCCTCCCATTCCACGTGACTCACACCAATTGTAATCGGTTTAGAACTCGTATAGTTAACCGGTCGGTTCGACCTGTAAAATGGAACGAATCCTAATCCAAAACCGGTTACAGGTCCTTTCCATTTCAACTCCACCATCGCAGATAAATTCTTCTCCGCCGTTTCATTACCTTTAATAGCCGGTAAACCATCAAGTCTCACCGGCTTCACCGTTACATGAAGCTTTCTCACCTTTTTCGCCATAAATTTCTTTAAAAAATTCCTTTTTTTCTCTTTTTTTGTTTGGTATGAAATTTTTTTCTGTTTTCTGATTTGTTTCTTTTTATGTGTTAATAACTTTATATAATGTGTGAATGAAAGAAGACGATAATTCGTTGTTTTATATGTACATATGTATGTAGATACGTATCATACGCATCGTATATTCGTATGTCTTCTAAATAAGGTTTAAGAAACGTAGAGACTATTTTAAAAAGGAATTAAAAAAAGTCGAAAAAATTAGCAACTTGGTCGTATTTTGGTGGCAAACGCAGAAAATCCGCGTTTTGAGCCAATTGAGAAAGCGATATCACGTGTGACTCACACACAGTCTGGCTTCCGCGGTTGAATGCTGACGTGGCTGTTTTTAATTGGTTAAATGACTTTGGTCCTAAGGTTTTAGTTGTTGGCTGTTTTTAATTGGTTAGATGATTTTGGACCCAAGGTTTTAGCTGATGACTCTGTCTCTTTCTTGTACAACTTTTGTAAGAGAAGGGAACTTAGATTCGGACTTGTTTGTCTACAGTTTTTAAATCATATTTATATTTTCTTCAGTTTGTTGAATGAAGTAAGTTGTTGTTCGTCGAAATATATATAATCTTTAGTTTAAAAAAGTATATGCAGGACCACATTACTTTAAAATATTCGAATGAAGCACAATTCTTTGGACTCTACTGAGTAAAAATTTATGTCATCTAATTATATATATACAACATATAGTAATACCGTCTCATTCTAATTGTTAAAATAATTTAATTAATAATTTTGGTATAAAAAATTTAATACTTTTTCATTACAAAAGATAGATTACAAAAGAGTTTAGACTAAACTTATAATAATATTTTGATATAATAATAAATAAATAAATATAGAGTTTTTTTATCTAATAGTTAAGATGATCTAATTAATAATTCTAAAATCAAAAGTTCTACCTTTCTTTGTTATAATTGGTAGATTAATAAATATTTTAAGGAATGAGTTATAGACAATAAATTAATTTTTGTTGATCAAATTATTGAAAAAGTAAGAAAAAAATAAAAAATAAAAATTAATTTTAAAAAACAAAATCTAAAAATAGTGTGTGAATTGTAAGATATTATGATATAAATATTATTTTTATATTATATCGGATCTCAAAATTTTAAAATTCCATTAAATATTTGTTTTTTCTATTTCAAAGGTAATTAATTCAGATAAAGCATCAGCAGGACCATTGAAAATATGCCACGCCAACACGGATAAAGCTACAAAACGCACGAGAAAAGTTGTTTACTCTTATCAAGTTTTGTACATCATTCATCCACGTGTTTCAGACGCCTTCGTTAACTACACGAGCACGTTGTTTTTTTCCGGTTTTTCTGAGATTCCGTTACCCAACATACGACAAAACTTTCGAATTATCATCCAAAGCAGGAAGATGCAGCATGTTGCCAACTCTTTGCCGAAAATCTAGCGGGAGATGGGTTAGCATGGTTTACAAAGTTGCCAACAAGATCGATTGATAGCTTCAATCAGTTGGCCAAGTTATTCATGAAGCAATACGCTATTTTTGTCAATTAGGACACATCGACAACAGAGTTATGTTCCCTAAAGCATAGAAATGACGAAACTCTGAACTCGTATCTCGGTCGATTTAGAAAACTCATAACCAAAGCAAAAGTTGTTGGGTCTAATTTATCATAAGTATTGGGCTTATAGATATTTGAGAATGTGAATAAGAAATAACTTATGAAATGGATTGGATTTTGGGCTAAGTATCAAAATAGATTCATTTAAGTGTATTTAAGTAAGTGGGATTTATTAAATGTCTCACATTGTTTAGCCGAACGTTTTCGCTCTAGTATAAATAACTAAAGGTGATACAAGTGTTCAAATTGGCTAAGACTTATGGTGCATGTGTAAGAGGATGAATCGGACCACACGCGCGCACCACCACCACCACCGCCAGGCCAGGCGCAGGCGCGGGCGCGGGCGCGGGCGCGGGTGCGGGTGCGGGTGCGGGTGCGGGTGCGGGTGCGCGTGCAGGCCGTGGGCCTTGGGCTTTGGGCTTTGGGCTTTGAGGCTTTGAGGCTTTGAGGCTTTGAGGAATGTCTCGTGGTCGAGTGGTCACGCGGTTTGAATTAACTCCGAGCTCGCCTATATAAGGGACTCGTCTCATATGAGGAATTCACACAATTCACAAACATCTCTCTCAAAGATCCTTCACTCTCTCACTAAGCGTTTCTCCAATCTTTCGGAAAACGATACGTTCTAGAGTATAACGTAGTTATATACGTTCGTAGATTCCACAACGAGTGTAGCGTTGTGGTCTCACATCGGTTGTATCCTGGGACTCCAAAAGCTTTGTGTATCCGTCTCACTAACGGGAGCTTTATTGAGTTAAGGACAGAGATCAAATCTCGCCTCCGATTCTAAACGGTTTTATACGACTATTTTCTAAATCGTTTTATTGCTTATATCGTTCTTAAGTATTTTTATTGTATTTACACAATTGCTTATCGCATTTCTTAATTCCAATTTTTGGGTCCTACAAGCTTAACTCAATAAATCCGCTTCTAGCATATAGCTATAATCGGATTGAGATTTGCGAAATTATAAAACGATTTTCGTCGATTTAATTTCTTGTCTAGAAACGTAGTTTCTTTCGAAACGCGGTTTCAAACGGTTGAGTAGAACGCTTTCATAAGTGTCTTTACAAATCAAAATAACACATCTAAAACGGTTTCGGCAAACGCTTGTTAGCGATTTTGAGAAATGTTTGTGTTAAGAAACGGGTTCGGGTGCAAATAAATTTGCAATATTTCCGAAACGTTTTAAAAGACGGTTATAAATTATTGCACTAACTAATACTGTCTATAATTTAAAACGTAAAATTAATAGCTGATTCGTAAATAAATTTTTATTTGACGATTCAAGCATCTCACTCATTTTATTCCATGGATTGTCAACAGATGTCGACTGAGACTGGACATGTTGCAATCACCAAGGAAAATGAAGCTGTCCAAACAACCGTTGTTCAAACAACCGCTGTGAGTGCTGGACTATTGCCGGAAAAATTTGATGGGAATGGGTTCAAGACTTGGCAACAAAAGATGTTGTTCTATTTGACCACCCTCAAGTTTGACAAGTTTCTCAAAGAGGACAAGCCGGTAGCTGCTCTTGGAGCCGAAGATGTCCACACCATTGTGAGCATTGATGCATGGACGCATTCAGACTTCTTGTGCCGGGGTTGGATCTTAAGCCGCCTCGTTGACTCGTTGTATGCTGTGTACAACAATGAGAAGCAATTCCCGACAACCAAAGAGTTGTGGAATGCTTTGGAGAAGAAGTACAAGTCTGATGATGCGGGAACTCAGAAATTTGCGGTGGCAAAATTTCTAGATTTCAAGATGGTGGACTCAAAACCTATCATGGCACAAGTGGATCAACTTCAATTGCTATGCAATGAGATAGCATCCGAAGGTATGAAAATATGTGAACCTTTTACGATTAATTCCTTTATTGAGAAGCTTCCTCCAAGTTGGATGGAATACAAAAACTATCTCAAGCACAAGCGAAAGGCGATGTCTCTTCAAGACTTGATCACTAGGCTTCAAATTGAAGCTAGGAATCGCCATACAACCGGCCTCACCAATCGTGAGGAGCAAGATTCTTACCAAGCCTATCTTGCTCAAATGGCTAAGGTCAAAGGCAAGGCTAAGGTCGGGGAAAAGAGTATGAAACCTTCGGGATCCACGAACTTCAAGAAGCACAATGGGGCTGAGAAGAAGTTCAACGGAACTTGTAACTATTGTGGTAAGAAAGGCCACAAAGCTCAAGCTTGCCATAAGAAGGCTAAAGATAAAAAGTCTACTCATCAAGCTTTCTTGACCTCGGAAGATCTATGTGCGGTAATCACCGAAGATATTCCGGAAGTCAATGCGGTTGAGACCAATCCAAGGGAGTGGTACTATGACACCGGTGCAACCACTCACATTTGCTGTGATAGAGAGTTGTTTAGCACTTATCAAAAGAGTCATGGAGACGAAAGGGTGAAGATGGCCAACACCAAAGCATCCAAGATTTTAGGACGTGGAAAGGTTGTGCTGAAGATGACTTCGGGACATGAGATCACTCTCAACAATGTGAAACATGTTCCCGACGTAAGCAAGAATCTGATTTCCGGCACTCTCATGAGCAAGGCCGGATTTGGTGTTAACTTTGTATCCGATCAACTTGTGATTCGGAAGAATGGGGTGTACTTGGGAAAGGGTTATGTTAAGGGTGGACTTGTCAAAATGAATGTAATGACGGTCTTACCAAAGAAAAATGTAACCAATGTTGATTCCATTAATGAAAATGCTCAAGTTGCTTATTTGGTCGAGTCTTTTAATATTTGGCATGAACGATTAGGACATGTGAATTATAAATCTTTGGAAAGATTGATGAATTTGAGTCTAATACCTAAATGCAAATCGATTAAAGATAAATGTCAAGTTTGTGTACAAGCAAAACTTACAAAACGACCATCCCCTAAACAAGAAAGAACAACGGAACCTCTTGGTCTGATACACACATATTTATGTGATTTAAAGTATCTACCAACTCGAGGAGGAAAGAAGTATTTTGTGACATTTATAGATGATTGCACAAAATATTGTCGTGTTTATTTATTACAAAGCAAAAACGAAGCTTTGGATAAATTTAAAGAATATAAGCTTGAAGCTGAAAATCAACTTCAGAAAACTATTAAAATAGTTCGAAGTGATCGCGGTGGAGAATATGAAGGACCGTTTGATGCATTTTGTAAAGAAAATGGAATAATACATCAAACAACCGCTCCTTATTCACCTTCATCTAACGGAGTTGCTGAAAGGAAAAATCGCACTCTTAAAGAAATGATGAATGCTATGTTGTAGGAATCTGGGATAGCTCAGAACATGTGGGGGGAAGCTTTGCTTACCTCAAATTATATCCTCAACAAAATTCCGCACAAAGTGACGGGGAAAACTCCATATGAATTATGGAAAGGCACTGTTCCTTCGTACAAATACATGAAAGTGTGGGGGTGCTTAGCAAAGGTAGTTGTACCACCGCCGAAACAAGTCACGGTTGGACCAAAAACCGTTGATTGCGTTTTTATCGGTTATGCACACAATAATAGTGCTTATCGATTTTTGGTTATTAAATCAGACATTCCAGATATTCACATAAATACTGTGATGGAATCTCGGAATGTAGAATTCTTTGAGAATATTTTTCCGTCAAAAGATAGAGAATATCTAAAACGGACACGTGATCAAAGAGATGTAAGTTCCTCTCAAAATGAGGCAAGCTCTTCCGGTACTTCATTTAATGAGCCGGAAGAAGCTGAAGATGAACCTAGACGGAGCAAAAGAGCTCGAAAGGAAAAAACCTTCGGTGATGATTTCCTAATGGCTTTTCTTTTAGAAAATGAACCAAGAACTTACATAGAGGCTATGTCTACGCCAGACGCACCTTCGTGGAAGGAAGCCGTAAATAGTGAATTTGACTCCATTATGCAACATCATACATGGGAAATGGCCGATTTACCGGAAGGGTTTAAAGCCCTCGGGTGTAAATGGATTTTCAAAACAAAATTGAAAACTGATGGTAAGATAGACAAGTACAAGGCTAGACTTGTGGTGCAAGGATTCCGCCAAAAGGAAGGTCTGGATTTCTTTGACACCTATTCTCCAGTAACGAGAATAACTTCGATCAGAATGCTAATTAGCATTGCTGCGTAACGAGATCTGGAAATCCATCAAATGGATGTAAAAACTGCTTTTCTAAATGGAGATTTAGAGGAAGAAATTTACATGAAACAACCTGAAGGGTTTGTTGTACCTGGACAAGAACACAAAGTCTGTCGACTTGTGAAGTCGTTGTATGGACTTAAACAAGCTCCAAAACAATGGCATGAAAAGTTTGATAATGTAATGATGTCAAACGGTTTTCACATAAATGAATGTGATAAATGCATATATGTTAAAATTACTACAAATGGGTATATTATTCTATGTTTATACGTAGATGACATGCTTATTATTGGGAGTAGTAAAGATATCATCAATCAAACGAAAACCATGTTATCGGGGCAGTTTGATATGAAAGATATGGGGTTAGCAGATGTGATTCTAGGAGTTAAAATCACTAGACACTCTGACGGAATCATTCTATCCCAAGAACATTATGCTGACAAGATACTTGATAGATTCAAACTCTACTCAAGTGGAACTGCAAAAACACCTGTTGACGCTCAACTTCATTTGACCAAAAATCAAGGTGAAGCTGTATCACAAGTGGAATATGCACGAGTTATCGGAAGTCTGATGTATTTAACAAATTGTACTCGACCCGATCTAGCGCACGCTGTTAATGTATTAAGTCGCAACACATGTAATCCAGGACACACACACTGGAAAGCTATAACTAGAGTATTGAATTACTTGCGGTTTACGAAAAGCTATGGGTTGCACTATGGTAAAGAACCAGCAGTTTTGGAAGGATATACTGATGCAAACTGGATATCTGACTCCAAGAACTCAAAATCCACAAGTGGATATGTCTTTACAATCGGTGGTGCTGCTGTGTCATGGAAATCTTCCAAACAAACTCTGTTGGCCAGATCAACCATGGAATCTGAGTTCATTGCTTTAGACAAAGCCGCAGAGGAGGCTGAGTGGCTTCGAATTTTTTTGGAAGATATCCCTATGTGGGAGAAACCGGTGCCGGCAATACGTTTGCATTGTGATAGTCAATCCGCTATCTCACGGGCACTGAATACGCAATATAATGGCAAATCTCGTCATATACGACGACGACATAAGACCATTAGACATTTGATCTCAAGTGGTATAATCACATTGGATTATATCAAATCAGCTGATAATTTGGCAGATCCTTTTACAAAAGGTCTGACTCGAGATCAAGTATTAAAATCATCAAGAGGAATGGGTTTACAGCCTATGAATTAAAAGATGACGTTTGATGGACACCCAACCTCAATGACTGGAGATCCCAAGAATGAGGTTCAAAGGGACAACTATATTAAACTGAGTCTGCTGAAACGCACTGTGAGATCAATGTCTCAACCCGATTCCTACGATGAATAGAAAGTGCTAGTTTTTTAAGGATAAGCGTTGAGCTTTTAATGATTTCATACTTCCATTCTTATGAAGTACAAAGTAATGCTTTCAACAACACGGTAAAGCTTATGGGAAATCACCTATGTGAGTGTGAAATGGGGCCGTTTCTAGGAGAATGAACGATAAAGGCTATATTCTCCAAGTTCACTCATGAATCTAGGCATGTTCACGGCCAAAATGAACACAACAAGAGAACGTAGTTCTACGAGAAAACCTAACTGGGTTATTCCTGTTGTCTAAGTTTACATAAAACTTCGGGTGGTTCAAGACATCATGTTCACCTCCTGGCCGAGTAAACTCGACAGATATTAACAATGATTAGTTCAAAGCTGAAAAATGCTACCACATCAGACACAGTTAGTTTTCGCATATACTCTAGAGACTTCTTTTTAGCTTTTTCTATCCAAAGAGTCTTTCAAGTCATCCCTGTTTAGAGTCATTTCTATTCATGTGGGGGATTGTTGGGTCTAATTTATCATAAGTATTGGGCTTATAGATATTTGAGAATGTGAATAAGAAATAACTTATGAAATGGATTGGATTTTGGGCTAAGTATCAAAATAGATTCATTTAAGTGTATTTAAGTAAGTGGGATTTATTAAATGTCCCACATTGTTTAGCCGAACGTTTTCGCTCTAGTATAAATAACTAAAGGTGATACAAGTGTTCAAATTGGCTAAGACTTATGGTGCATGTGCAAGAGGATGAATCGGACCACACGCGCGCACCACCACCACCACCGCCAGGCCAGGCGCGGGCGCGGGCGCGGGTGCGGGTGCGGGTGTGGGCTTTGGGCTTTGGGCTTTGGGCTTTGGGGAATGTCTCGTGGTCGAGTGGCCCGTTCATTTTGGCCCATCTCTTAATATTTTCGGTCGAAGACAAGATTTGGTCTTAATGACAAAATCAAAACCGAAGATCGAGTTTAATTGCAGTCGGTTAATGACGAAATTGTAACTGTCTTCGTATTAATGTCATGCAATCAAAAACGCAGAATCTTACCATTAATTGCACGCGGTTTGAATTAACTCCGAGCTCGCCTATATAAGGGACTCGTCTCATTTGAGGAATTCACACAATTCACAAACATCTCTCTCAAAGATCCTTCACTCTCTCACTAAGCGTTTCTCCAATCTTTCGGAAAACGGTACGTTCTAGAGTATAACGTAGTTATATACGTTCGTAGATTCCACAACGAGTGTAGCGTTGTGGTCTCACATCGGTTGTATCCTGGGACTCCAAAAGCTTTGTGTATCCGTCTCACTAACGGGAGCTTTATTGAGTTAAGGACAGAGATCAAATCTCGCCTCCGATTCTAAACGGTTTTATACGACTATTTTCTAAATCGTTTTATTGCTTATATCGTTCTTAAGTATTTTTATTGTATTTACACAATTGCTTATCGCATTTCTTAATTCCGATTTTTGGGTCCTACAAAAGTAAGTGAAAACATGGCTATTGAGGTCATGCATACTAGGATGGTCAGCGATGAGGCATTAAAGAGAGATCTCTTTGTAAAACGACCCGCTACTGTGTCCGACACATTATGTAGGTCGGCCAGACATGCCGAGTATATCGAAGAAGAAAAAAATCTTGACTAAGATTTAGAAGGCCTAAAGGCCCAAGATGTTAAGGAGTCAAAAGAAGAATACCAGGAACCGAGATAGCATTTCAACAAAGGAACAAGACGAATGGCCAAAGCGTTCCAAGTCGGAGAAATTCCTCGCCAAGGCAGAAAACTATGGAACAACACATATAACCGTGACGAGTTTTGTAAATTTCATAATCGCCCAGGACATCCAACTTCAAAGTGTAAGCATATGCATGAAGTTCTCGCTGAGAAATACACTAAGGGAGAGGTAACCATCTCGGAAGATGAGACTCAAAATTTCCGCATGCAAAAGTGCAAAGAAGCTGAATTACACGATGGAGTCGTTAACCTGGTAAAACCAGCAGATGCCGAAACAGAATCACCGAAGAGAGTAAGGAACATAATTGTTCTCCCTGATCTGGAGCCAGGTATAACAATTGTAAACGTCATCATGGGAGGATTGAAGTCTTGTGACAACACGATCAGGTCAATTAAGAAGCATGAGCGAAAAGTGGTCATTGCGGTCAATCATAAGATTGATTCGGGAGAAAAGCTATTGAAAATTGAAAGCTCGGATGTTATCTTCTCGGAAGAAGACCTTGATGGTGTTGACTTTCCTCATAATGACCCATTTGTGGTAAAACTTCGAGTTGCTGCTTGCAATGTGTCTTGGATATTGATAGATACGAGAAGCTCAGTCGATTTAATCTTCAAGGCAACGCTAGACAAAATGGTAGTTCCCAACGTGAAGCTGAAACCGGTGGATAGAACACTAACCGCCTTCGACGAAAGCTCCATTCATGCCCTCGGTATTGTTAAGTTGGCAATCTCGGTCGGCGACATAACAAGATGAATCAAATTCCTGGTGGTGGATAAACCTCTGATTTATAACATCATACTCGGAACTCCATGGATACATTCAATGAGAGCCATCCCTTCAAGTTTCCATCAGTGCATCAAAAAATGTCCAAGACTTGTTTCATTGCTGAGTTGAAGCTTCACAATAAAAGTTGTATAATCTCGGCATATGTCAGTGGAAAGGCCATGACAAAACTTCATGCTCACGAGAAGCCAAACTCGTCAACAGTGGAGCTTGTAAACATTGACCTAACTGATTCATCTAAGTGTGTTAGCATCGGGATTAGTCTGGATAAAAGTATCCAAGAAAGGCTAATCTAGTTGCTTGAAAAGAATGTTAAGACATTTGCATGATCTATGCATGATATGCTCGAAATAGATCCAAAATTCGCAAGTCATAGGTTGCACGTCAATTCGACATACAAGCCGATCAAGCAAAAAAGTTGTAAGCTTGGTCTAGAGAGAACAAAGGCAGTAAACGACGAAGTAAAAAAATTAACCGAAGCAGGGTCAATTGTTGAGGTTCAATACCTCGATTGGCTAGCTAACCCAGTTGTGGTTCCGAAGAAGAAAGGCAAGTGGTGAGTTTGTGTGGATTTTACCGACTTAAACAAAGCTTGTCCGAAAGATAGTTTTTTTGTTGCCGAGTATTGATCGAATCGTTGAAGCTATCGCGCGGAATGAGCTTCTGTCTATCATGGATACGTTTCCAGGATACAATCAGATAAGAATGCATCGCGACGACCGAGAGAAGACATTGTTTATAACTGAACGAGAAACGTATTGCTATAAGGTAATGCCCTTTGGACTGAAGAACTCAGGAGCCATTTATCAACGTCTCGTTAATAAAATGTTTCTCGAGGAGCTCGGACAAACTATGGAAGTTTATATTGATGATATGCTCGTAAAGTCAAAAAGAGCAGAGGACCATGTAGAACATTTGGGTCGTCGTTTCAAGACTCTAAATGAGTATCAGATGAAGTTTAACCTGGCTAAATGCACATTCAGAGTGACCTCGGGCGAATTCCTCGGATACATCGTCACCAAAAGGGGAATAGAGGCTAATCCTAAAAATATCATGACAATTAAAGAGTTGTCATCTCCCAAGAATAAGCGTGTAGTTCAGCGCCTCACGGTACATCATCTCCTTGAATCATTTTATCTTTCGGTCAACCGATAAGTGCCTTCATTTCTACCAATTTTTTCGTTGAAACAAAGAGTTTAAGTGGGATGAAGAATGTGAGAATGCTTTCTCCAAGTTGAAAAAGTATTTATCCACACCTCCTATTTTATCTAAACCAGAAGAAGGAGAACAACTCTACTTACAAATAGCGGTCTCGGCTTCAGCAGTCAGCAGTGTGTTAGTAAGAGAAGATCGCAGAACTCAGCATATGATTTTCTATACGAGTAAGTCTTTGGACGGAGTAGAATCTCGGTATCCGTCAACAGAGAAGCTCGCTTTAGTAGTTGTAGTCTCAGCCAGAAAACTGCGGCCATACTTCCAATCGCACATGATCGTCGTGTTGAAAAATCATCTGCTACGAATGATACTTCACAGCCAAAACTAGTCTGGCAGACTTACTAAGCAGGCAGTCGAGCTTAGTGAGTATGATATAGAGTATAAAGGAAGACCAAGTGCAAAGTCTCAAGTGCTAGCTGACTTTCTAATTGAACTATCACCCGAGTTAGAACATGTGGAGACGAATAAGGAGCTTCAAAGTTGGAAGTTGTATGTTGGCGGTCTTCCTCACAGCAAGGTTCCGGCATTGGGATTCGTTTGGAAACACTAACACATGAGGTTATAGAAAAATCGTTCCTTTTAACTTTTCCAGCGTCCCATAACGAAGCCGAGTACGAGGTCTTAATTGTCGGCATCCGACTTGCAAAAGAAATCAGAGCAGCTCAAATTGAATGCTTTTGTGATTCATAGTTAGTAGTTGATCAGGTCACTGGCGGCTACGATACTAAGAATGATCAAATGGAAGCATACCATTCGAATGCTTTTGAACATTTTTGTTCTCCACAGCCAATTAACACCCAAATAAACCCCTCTAATTCATTCTTTGTTTGTATACGTCAATCGTGATCTACTGGACCAAATGTCCAGACCACAAATATATGTTGGGAGATCGAGTTAAACCAAGTTTAGATTGACCGAAATTATGAATCAAGAAAACCGTAAATGTGAAAAAGAATACTTTGAGACGAATGTAAATTTCTTAAACTAAGCTATTAACAAATCTACAATATCTCGATATTGAGTTTTGATCTCAATTCATAATTTCTTGGTCAATCTCAATTTGGTTTGGATCAATCTTTCAACAAATAACTAGGCTTTGTTAGCTGACTCTAGCTGTTCAATACATGCCTAAGGTCCAAGGAGACAATCCATATTTGTGGTTGTTTAAACCAACAACATTTGACAAAAAAAAAAAAAAAAAACTAAACCACGTTAAAGAAGATGAATAAAAATATAATATTTTTAATATTCGGTGCAATACATTGAACAAGAAATATAATTCATTACAATTTTTTAACCAGAAAATGGTGAAAAAGCTTCAGTTTCAGAAGAACATTTGCTCCATATTTCGTTAGTTTTGATTCTAGCTTGAGAACTAAAATTTTTGAGTTGATAAAACTGAAAAAACAACTCCATCCATTTTGTGTGACATTTTTTGCCAGCTTTCACTATCGGTCGACAACAATCTATCGAGAGACTTTTGTTGTTGAAAACTTGATCTCTTATTTCACTGCTACATTTATCCTCAACAGGTCCCATCTCTATTCCACATTTTATAAGATTTACGAGTTGTTCTCTCGTTTGTTTACGGATAACGTTCAGATTGTAACCATTCGGACTCGGCCAATTTGCGACCACCCTATCAAACATTTCGACTATGGCCTTGTCAATGTCGTCTTCTATGGCCGAACTTGTATAAGATAACGAAAGCAAAACCATGACTGAAAAAAATGTAATCAAAATGGTCTTAGACTCCATTTTTTTCTTTGGTTTAAGATCTTTTGTAGTTTTTTGTTTGGTGTCAATAATTAGGATTTATGAGTGTATGGTCGATTGTTCATTGTAATATTTGTAACTGTTTATAAATAAAGAAAATAACATTTGTTTATTTAATTGGCATCAATAATAAGTTATAAATCTAGTATCAATAAAATTAACATCTAAAATAAAAAAAATAAAAATTAATATCTTGTGACGTTTTACGTATTACGTAAATACGGTTTGTTTAATACTTTTCAGTTGAAAGTATTGATGAGATGTATGATATCAAGGTGGTTTTTGGGAAAACGGAATGAAGCAATGAAAATGAACACAAAACACATACTAATTAATCAATTCATTAAGGAGATTCTCTCCCAGGCACTATTATCGAAGACCTCTTGCTATTTGTCACCGCCTGCGATGATTTCGGATCTTCTCTCTTCTCTTTTTCGGCTACTTGTGTTTTCTTCTTTGCTTTTTCTTTTCTGTCTCTAGAATCCTTCTGTCGGGTTTATCAGATTCGCTGACCGCTAGGTCTTCTGATGAACCAATATGGCGAGCTCGATCTACCTTGTCTCTGGAATCTTAGATTTGTGAACTTCAGCTGGTTAGATGGCGAGATTTTATCACCTTTTCCAGTCTTCGTGGGTTTTCCGGCGTAATAGTTACCCTTTCTCCGGCGAGTTTCTTCTGCCGACGAATCATCTCAACAGTTTGAGATCTACCGCTCTTCTCCTGTCTCTATCCCCAGATCAACCTCCTCTGGCTACCAATCTGTTTCGCCATAGATAAAGCGGATCCGTTGATATCGCCTATATGTTGACGAGGAGCCTCCACCGTGAACATGACCACAAAGACAGATTCATAAGTCAGCCTACTAGATCCTTCTACAGCATTGTGCTGGAGTTCTTCTGCCGCCTGACAAGGCATGGATAGATGGCGGCTCCCTAAACTCCAAACCCTAATTGAGGAAGGGTCAGAATCTATTTTGTTTTTATCAGATTTTTGGCCTTTTGGACCCAGTAGTTCCACAATCTACTCCAACTTTTGGAGTTCCCTAGTAAGGCTTTTAATTTCTTATCTTTGTATTTTTTGGCCCTTTGAGAAGACCTATTGTATGCTGAACAATTGTAAAATCTTTGCATCCAAGTAATGAAATATTTCTAGACGTTGGGCAATCGGGTTTGACGATGTGGCTCTTTCATTGAAAGAAGTAAATCAATATAGCATACTGAAGTTGAGCTCATAATATACGTTTTCTTCGGTTTCCTTGTTTGCTTTCAATGTTTCTACCCTTGTTAGGGCCGATTGATACACGGAGCAAGGTGTGCGTGCAACCACCTCAACCCATAAAAAATTAGTTCAAAAACAATTAGATTGACAATGCCCAATTTATAGTACAAAACCTCTTTAAACACCTCCACAATATTATGGAGGAAAAACACAACTCATTGGATTTTCGTTTTATAATTCTCTTAAAGTTTAGATATAAGGTGAAAAGTTTTTTGCATCAAAACTTTTGCAGAAGGACCCCATGAAAATTTTAAGCAGGTCGCGACCTTTGTAATGAACATGTCGTCAGCTTCCAGATTCTACCGTCTTCTTCCTGAAACGAAGCTTCCAACGTTTCTAAAAACATTGGAGAGATCTAAGCAGATCAAGAGCCAACTCCAACGATCTGTTTGTTTGTCTCCTTCAACGTTTGTAGGGTCACAAAGATTCTCGTCTTGTATTGAATTAAAGAGTACTCCATTTGTTGGGTCACAATATTCTTCGATATGATCTTCAATGACTTCACTAGGTTCAAACTCAGCGCTGCCTTCGAACACCTCATCTTGGCACCACATTCAATATTCTCAAAATCGTGGGATTTGCTGCTGAATTCGAACTCTATCTCTCTGCTATATTCAGATGGATAGAACTCTATAAAACGTGAGTCAAATATAAATAAATGTTCCGTTTGTAATTTGGAAACATCACCTACGTAGACCAAGCCCTCAACTGGATAGCCATCAGCCTGAGCAATAATGCGACGACACAATAGTCCTGAAAAACTTTCTATGACCTGATGGTTAGAGGAAATCACAACGCAAACCACAAAGCCAATGTAAGGTTTACCGTTTGGACGAGTGGTCAAGGAATTTCCTCGGCCTTGGTGATCGAACTCTATAGGCACTTCTCTTCCAGGTAAGAGTGATGATCCAGGGAAAAAAGATTGTTGGACAATTGCTCTCCGTGCTTGTTGATCCAATTTAAAGCAGTTGGTGAAATTAAGGCATGCCAATGGAGTGTTTAATGGGCAAAATACTGTCTTCAATGATTCACAATGGTCTGCCTTTAGAGATTAGATTGAGCCAGGAAGTTTTGGTAATCCGTGAGGCTTCTGCATCCAGATAGATTAAGGTTTCGTAGCAAATGAAGAGCTTCAATGGAAAATGGAATTCTTTCAATATTAGAATTGCTTAGCTCTAGATGAGTCACACTATTGGTTAGATGTGTAATCTCCTTGAGCTTTACTTTGCCACTTATATCGAGATACTGAAGACTTGACCAAAGCCTAACTGAAGGAGGCACATCTTCAACTGAAGTCTCTGATATATAGAAATTTTTAATGCTTGTTGACATAACGGGAATATTTCTCAATCTTGAGCATCCTCCCATATTGACATATTTAAGGGATGCCAAGTTCACGTCAACTGGAATGACTTCAAGGTTTATGCATTTACTCATCGACAATTTATGTAGTTTATGCAGAAGCCAGCAAGAGGATGGAATCTCTACCAAACTCTCGCAACCACTCAGATTCAAATCCTCCAAATTGGTAGCATTAGTAAGATCCGGGATTTCCTTTAAATTCCTGGAAGCTAACAAATCCATCTTCTTGAGATTAGTAAGCGACTGAATATGGAACAAAAACAAAAAAGCAAAAGAGCATCATATACCTTGACAAGAAACTATTAGATGGTGATATATATCACAGCGGAAGTTGCGGTCACTCTAATCTTAATATATATGATCTAAGAGCCACTCACTTATCCTCAATTGGTTTTTAGTTGGAATTTCGAAATTTATCATGGTATCAGACCCACAATCCTAACCCAACAAGGCATGCATGATGATTGGCCCTTAGGTGTTTGGAGATGTTAACTTATACCACCTAACATATTTTATGGACTTCCAACTCAAAACCAATTGACAATGAGTGGATCATATATATTAGGTTATAGCGATCCTAATTTCCAATGTGAGATATATCACAATCTAACACGCCCTCTCAAAAGGATATGTGGTATAATTTAACATCTCGAAACACTATAGTAGACATATTCATCATGCATGCCTTGTTGGGCCAAGATTATAGGCTTTGATATTATCATAAATTATGGGTTTTCAACTCAAAACCAAATGGTGATGAGTGGATTGGCCCTTAAATCTTATATATTAGATTAGAGTGACATCAATTCCCGATGTGAGATATGTAACCATCTAACAGAAAAGTCATCTATCCATGTAATTAAAGTACAGCACCAACCTCAGTTCCTTGCCAGAGGTACTCGAGCTGACTACCTTGCATTTTAAGTTCGATAAGATGTTCAAAATGAAATGTAATAGGCAGACTCTTGCTTGGGTATGCCTCCCAATTCAGTAACTTTAGACGACGCGGAAACTCGATCTCATCAGGTATATCCATTCTATATTTTCCGTCATCTTTACCTTTGTAGACTTTGAGGAATCGAAGATTAGGCATTTTCTTAAAAGCTTCTTGCTCATCGATAATTCATTGATTCTTGATATATCAAATGATACACCAACAACATTTCTGGTACCCTGAACCAAATTTCGAGATTGTTATCACGATAGGTGGGATTTGTTTATATTCACCAACAAAGAATATAACAAACACAAGAGAAAGTACTTACTTTTTTATCTGCAAGGACATCACATATATCTGGAGCAGCCGTTAAGATTTTGCGATTCCACGGCTCTTGTCTTTTAATAGCATTTTTACCAACTTGTTCTAGTAATCTGTGTATCTCTATTCTTTCCCCATATGCAGATATCCTTATCAGAGATCTGTTTTGAAGGATTTTCAAGCCATATTTGACATCCAAGTCACTGTCATCGGACATGCTTTCCACAAGATCAACATCTTTATAGTTGAAGAAGACTGCAATGTGGAGAAATAGTGTTTGCCTATTTTCGGTTAAATTTTCATACCTGACTCTTAATACATCCTCGATATTTCGATGAAGAAAAGTTTCAATATTGTGAATTACACGTTCCCATTCGTCTTCCTCCTTCCCACGTAAAAGTGAACCCATGACAGAAAGACCCAACGGAAGCTTACCACAAATTTGTGTTACTCTTTGTACCAAACCACGTAGTTTCATTTGCCAATGCCATTAACTGTTTTATATTGCTCACATTATCAAGAATGATGAGTACTCTCTGCTTGCATAGCCTTTTTTTCTATCACACCTGAATGGTGTATCCTGATACCATCTTGGTTCAATATATTTGAAAGAAAGTGTTCTTGTAAACGTAACTCATCAAGACCATTATAATAACTTCCACTAAGATTGTCCACGAAACAACTGAGTTGAAACCTATTAGAGAATCGACTTTGTAAAGCTTTGGCAATGGTAGTCTTACCGATCTCTGCCGGACCAGTAATTGCAACCATCTTAACTCCACCATCATCCAAATCTAGAAAAGACTCCAATTTTCCCAAATGAGTTTCAAGGCCCACCATGCCATCAAAAACATTATGAAGTGTAGCATTCGGTTTAGCTGAAACGTCTTGAGCAATCATCTTGATCTTATTTGCTTCATTGTCCCTAACAAAAGAGAAAGAAAAAAGAGTACAGTTTCCATTAAGTAGTAAACATACCTTTTTCTGTTCTTAATCATTCATGATATGCATTATTCATACTTATTCAACAAAAACATTGTTTCCAACATTTGCATCGATAATATTCAATTCATTATTGAAAGCTCATAAACCCCAAACATTAACATGTAATATATGCGATTTCTTAAAGGCAGACTCTAGTGAAAATGTTGCAGAGTTGGACACTTAACCCAGTTTTCTCCAACATCTCCTTGTTTATCATTCGAGTTATAATCACCAGTATTCCCATAAAACTCAGATTAGAACTTAAACCTCCACTAACTCGTTTACTCTCTCTGCTGATTAAAACTTAAGAAATAAGAAATCAGATCAAGTATTAAAAGACTAACCATCTGAAGAAGTCTTCTCCAGCAATGTTGCCTCCAGTTTTGTCTTTCCTCGTGTGTTTTAAGTTCACAAGTTTTGTCGAAAGCAATCCCAAATTTTCCACTCTGTTTCCGCACATCAGATGGATCTACTCACATAGAAGATAGTGAACACTATCTGTCTCATAGTTTTCTTGCAGTTCAATATCTCCAGCAATTCATCCAAACACCATCTCGATGATGCATATTTTTTGGTGAGAATCACAATCGAGATCCTTGATTCTTTTATTGCTTCTATGAGTGAAGGCCCAAATGTTTCGCCTCTCTTAAACTTTTCATCATTAAACATAGTAATCCCATTGCGGTTAAACTGTTCACGTAAGTTACTGAGAAGTGTGTTACGGGCGTCAGGCCCGTGGAAGCTCGAGAACACATCGAATTCGTAGTTGCGAGATGCAAATGTGGAAGGAGAAGCCATGAGAGACATGCTCAGAGAGATGGATACGTATAATCTGAGTTTCCCGTTAACAAAATAAATCTGACTTTCCAAAAACTATATGAAATTTATATTAAATCTTTACTAGTCTTAAAATTTTATATAAATTTATATATAAATACTCGAACCCAATTTTTACCCGACCCAAAATATAAAAATACCCAAATATCCATGTCTAATTAAGCCATATGAAGGTGAAAATAGGCCTCCATTAAAGCTTGACTTGGGAGAGAGATGAGAAGTCTCCTCGAAAAGTAAATGAAAGTCTTAACAAATATGAATTATTACTGGACCACTTGTTATTGTTAAACCGGGCCCAGCAGCTGTTATTGTATTTTATTGTCTTCTTCTATTAATTTAAAATTTTGAAATTACATCGCCAGCAATAATAGAGAAACCAGTAACAAAGCAGAGTCCAACATAACAAAATACATAAATTTAAAACATTTGGGTGGAGAAAGGCAGACACATCAACTTTTTTGTATCGAGCATGGAAAGTTCGTGAATCTGAACAAGATTCTGATTTAGTTTAAGTTCTGTTGCCGTATAAATCGGTCGAACAAACAAATGAGCCCTTTGACCCAAGAATTTCAAGCTTCGGTAATGTTCTTCTGGGACAGAGTAATTCACAGAGGGAAGGTTCTCTAAAGACAGTTTAGCCTTAATTGCAGTCTTAATTTACAACTAATAAACATTCAGTCACAATCCCGATCGATGATCCCAACCCAGATTCCATTACTCTCTTCACGGATGCTTCATGGCATAACGGTAAGCAAACCGTTGGTACTGCTTGCATTCTTGAGAAGGAGAATCACCAATTGGAAAGCTTCACTGAAATCTTCAATTCGGTCGGATCTCCACTCATGGCGGAAGTGCTGGCCATCAAATCAGGGATTCAGAAAGCTTTTGCACTGGGCTTCACTCAAATCGAAGTAAAATCCGATTGCCTAACCTTAATCAATGTCATCTCAAAGGGCATGATAATCTCGGAGATCTATGGCGTTTTCATTGATATAGCCAATCTTCTCCCTCTTTTCTTATCAATTTCATTCAAGCATGTTCCAAGATTGGCAAATTTGTTGGCCGATGGAGATGCAAAGCTTGTTTTAAAACTTTTTCTTTTGAACAATGTAGTTTAACTTTTCTCATTTTGGTTTGAATGATAGTAGTTCCTTTGTCAAAAAAAAACATTCATGTTTTTCAAATTTACTAATTAACATAATTTTTTCACATGTCAAATCTAACGATCAAAAAGTTTTTCTGTATTTGCATATTAAAAATATCTTATTATATAAAGTACGGTTTTTCAAACTTACTAATTAACTGGATTCTTCAATGTACGAATAGAAAATTTTCCATATTATATTATAAATAAAATAAAATAGATTTTTAAAAGATATTTATCTCTATCTTGTTTTAAATATTTATATTTACCACCAAATCATTATCCCTATTCACAATTCTATTATATAAAGTTGGGTTTCTAAATTTAGTTTTCAACTAGAATGTTCTACGTGTTAAATCCAATAATCCTAAATTCGGCAATATTTTTATATATTCTTGGGTTTCTAAATTTAGTAATCAAAGAAATTGTTCTACGTGTAAAATCTAATTAACAGTATTTTTAATACAATTTAAAATATTTTTTTGTTTTAAATATTTATATTTACCACGAAATATATATCTTTATTCACACTCCTAACATTAAAATGATTATAAATAATTATTTTTATTTGTAATTATAAAAATTTATTATATGAAGTTGAATTTTAAAAGTTAATAATCAACGAGATTTCTCCACATGTAAATGTATACTTTTCTTACTTTGTTTAGAACTCTTCTCCACATGTTGTTTCCAACCAACCCAGTTTTTTCGTGGAATTTCAATTTCGCATGCTTTTGACAATATCGGTCTTTCCGCCGTCAATAGTTTCCGCTCGACTAAGAGTCTTCGTTTTTGGATTTCCGGCGACGCCGTTTCTTTGGACTCCGAAATTATCCTTCGAGATTCATGCTAAGAAGAATTAGAAAAAATCGAGTTACATCGAAGAAATGCTCTTTGAAGAAGTAGAAGAAGATGAAGAAGAAGAAGAGCAAGTTCTTCCCGAAGAGATACAAGACGGTGCGTTTTGATTCCTTTTTTTGGTTATTTGAATGTAATCTTATGATTCTCTGTAGCTTGAGTTCGATTTAAATCATATATATAATCAATTTTTGGTTTTATAGAGTTACTAGTGGATGATGAATTCGGCGATGACTTTGATCTCGACGAAGAGTTTGATGTAAACGAAGAGGAACTCTATGTGAGTCTACTTTTTAATTGGAGAATATTAGGAAAGATAAAAACTATTTGCATTTCTCATTTCTGGATTTGATCTCTGAAGGCTGGAGATGGAGGTGGAGGAGGAGGCATTAAACTTGCTGGAACAGTTTGGGACAAAGAAGCATTGACATTAGCTGAGAAAGTCTGTGAGTCTTTTAATGGAGATTAAGAAAAGAAGATAACATTTTGGTGGAAGAAGAAGGAACAATGAAGTTTTGACAGATTCTGTTTCGGGGAGATTAGAAACGACGTGGAGGAACATAAGACATGACAAGTGAAGAGAATTTTCCCGGGGAAATTAAAAATATAATTTTTAGGGTTTTACAGAAGTTGCAGAGATGAAAAAAGAAGAAGAAAGAAGAAAGAGAGGAATTGGTTCACGCGGTATGGTTTGGTTTGACGCGTCCCTTGGTACAACGTAGCAAACCAGCGACAGGGGGAAATCAAGTGTTTAAAGTTAAATAGGGAGAAATTAGTTGATTCAAAAGATTTAGGGGGAAATAGAGAGAGGCCCAAAATTCGTGGAATTTTGGTGCTATATGGAATTTTCGATGAGGATTCTGATCGTTGACCCAAAAAAAAACATGATGGCATAGCATGAAATAAAAACTCAAACATGGCATATTCTGCAATTTTCCCTACATTAAATTACATACAATTTTTTGAGGCAAAAAACGACTCCATTTGCAATATTATGCATATTATAGCAGAGACCGGAGCATGAGCCGTAGCTGCAGCTGGAACCGCTGGTTTACAATGGTAACACTTAGCAAAGAGACCAAACGTATCAACTTGTCGAAGAAAGTTGGTAACACTTGCCCATCCACCAAAGCCGAATCCAACTATAAGAACCCAAATCACCACAAAAATGTTCAACTATTATAGAAATTTTAGTCAACAATTACAAATAGAAATTTCGTTTCTTTAAACGAAATGCAATTAGTAAACCAATTTAATTCCGGCTTGGAATTCAACTTCAATATATTCTGGTTCACTTAAATTGACCGGTTTGATTTGCAACATTTAATATATAAACCAGAAATTGAATCAGCAATATGAGGGTTGCAACAATTTCAGACATAAGACACGATCACAAAATGGCTTAGAGACAAAGATTCTTCTCTGTTTGTGTAATGTATTTTCTATATATTGATATTGGTATTTGCATGGTTGAATGTCAATTTTCTATAACTCAAATATTGACAAATAGTAAGTTGAGAAGATGACTCCAAAAGCTTAGGTTAAGAATTGAAAGCAACGCCCGCGTGGAAAAATAAAGTCTCAAATTTGATTGAATTGATGGGTTGGTCTGGTCAAATATAAACACACTGCCATATTCACACTTTGCACTCTGGTCAATTTCGTCTCCACTTTCTTTCGCACCAACTCTCAGGTCAGCGTTTACTTCTTATTTCAATGCAGTAACGTCGTCTCTATATATATATTTTTTATAAATGTTAAGCTGATAAACATAATAAATACAAGTGATGTAGTTAATTTGTTACATCTCCATTGTTTTTTGATCGATAAGAGTCGATCCATAATTTAAATTTTTTAACTAGAGCACAGTGAAATTCGAACTCAGTACCTAGTGCCTAAAAAAATCAGGGACAAATCAAATGGACCACTTGTTTTTTGGCATCTCCATCGTTCTTCTAGTAAACAAATATATTCTTATATATTTATTTTTCTTTGGTCAGAATTTTATCTATTATAATCAATTTCCAGAAAACGTTATATATATGGAAGAAAATTTAGAAGGTTCTACCATTTGAAATATAAAATCTTGAGAGTATTAGAATCTTTATGTGTTTCGAACTAGATATATAAGTTTAGAGTATTAGAGCATTTCCAATGGTGCTCTAAATCTTTTTCTAAATTCTATATTTAGAGAAAAAATGTCTCTAATGGTGTTCTACTTTTCGTTCTAAAAATAGAGATCTCTATATTTTACTTCAAATTTGAAAGACTCTATTTTTTAGAGTATAACTTTTGTTTACAAAATAGTCTTTTAATTTTTATTTTTTTGTCACTCAAACTTCCTTCATTAATTTAAATATCAGATATTACAAAGTAATATAATAATTCAAAATTAAATTACATACAACTTTTTTGAGGTAGAAAATGACTCCAATTGCAATATTATGCATAGAAATTTCGTTTCTTGAAACGAAATGCAATTAGTAAACCAATTCAATTCCGGCTTGGAATTCAATTTCAATATATTCTGGTTCACTTAAATTCGACCGGTTTGATTTGCAACCTTTAATATATAAACCAGAAATTGAATCAGCAATATGAGGGTTGCAACAATTTCAGACATAAGACACGATGACAAAATGGCTCAGAGACAAAGATTCTTCTCTGTTTGTGTATATGAAGATGACACAGACATTTCTTTGTGCAACTAAAATTCTCAGTAATGGAAACAGAAAATAAAAAGACAAAAAGTATGATATTGATGTATGTGGTGGGAGTGAAGAAGCAACAATTTCAACTATTAACATCTTATCGAACAAATAAAAAATTAATAATTTTATGTGGTTGAAGTAAAGAAGCAACAATTTTGATTATGACTTTGTTTGTCGGCAAAATGAATTCTTCTCTTTATAAACCAACCATATTGTCTATAAGGGTAGTGCAAATTTAAAAGTTCAATTTTTCCAAAAGAAAATTGAAATGTGCAGGATACAGAGTTCTATGTTCCTCCTCCTAACTATCTTCTTGTGTTTCAGTTCATGTTATTTGGTTCGAGCCCAAATCCAAACAGAAGCCATTACTGATCCCGACAAAGGTTTGTCTTCGACAACTTAACATTATTATATCCAATCACTAATAATATAATCGATTGCATTGTACACTGTTGATGATTAAATCCCATCACAATTGTAATACTCTCTTTCTTCTTTGTCTTTCCTCTTTTGTTTCTCATTTTTCTTATAATTTATTTTGGGAAAGAAAGAGTATTAGTTAGATGGTAATTAAATTAAGCCTAAAAATAATAATGCATAGTTGAAGTGATATTGACCTGTGGTAGGTGGTAAGTTCATTAAAGTAATTCATTATCTTGTGACCCAATGTTGACAAAAAAATAAAATAATAATCTATCGATGTTCCTTTTTTGAAACCGATGTAGATCGTGCTTTGAAATCCATCTTCGCGTCATGGAATATTTCGGGGAGCATCAACTGTAGTTCCAACAATACCATCATCACATGCAACTGTACTTTCAACAATTCCAGAATCTGCCGCGTTACCGTAATGTAAGCCTCTTTTCCTCATTCTCCTCTTTTCCTCATTCTCCCAGTTCTCCCACTGTAATGTTTCATTCTCATTTTGGCTGCTCTTGTTCTGATAGGAGGGTTTATGATATGAATGTTGAAGGACATATACCTGAAGAGCTCTGGACCTTAAAGTACCTCACATCTCTGTATATCCACTTACCCATTTTACTTATTCTTTATAACTTATATATCACACATACTGATATAACTTTTTCAGGACACTGGGTAGAAATCATCTCACAGGCTTTCTGTCCCCTGCAATTGAAAATCTGAATCGATTGCAATATATGTAAAAGCCTCTGAAACCTTTTTCCTTCTTTTTTTTCTTTCTTTAGACGTTCAACTTAAAATTTCTTGACCTTTACGCTCAACTCTTTAATGAATTAGAAATTTTGGCACTAATGCTTTGTCTGGCCCAATTCCTAAGCAAATCGGTTTGCTTACAGATTTAACAGAACTGTAAGCTTAGAGTATTTCTTCGTTATTCAAATAGCATGATGTCTTCACATTGCTTCTAGAGAATCTTGATGGTTTCTTATATATACACTCTGCAGTTATCTTGCTACAAATAACTTTTCCGGTTCTATACCACCTGAGATTGGGAATTGCACAAAACTACGAAATATGTGAGTGTCTCTTTCAAATCTTCAAGTGATATAATTTATGTCTTTATTTCTTGTCTATTAGTGGATATGAATACTTAACCTCTGAAATCGTTTAGTGTCCACCGACCACAAAAGTCTCATTCAGTTAATTATTTAAAGGAATCACTTACATGTATTGAAGGTTCATACATACTTCTGGGCTCAGCGGAAAAATACCTTCATCGTTTGCTAATCTTGTGAACCTCCAATCAGTGTAAGATTAATTTTTTTTGAATATAAGTGTTCGGTTTTAGATTTTAGTTGCAGCTATCTTTTGTAATCTATTCACTACTTTATTGCCTTCATGTTTTTTTTTGTACCAGTTTGATTATGGATGTGGAACTTACAGGTCCAATACCAGACTTTATAGGATATTGGACCAAACTTACTACATTGTAAGAAGGTTTCTCATTTACAGAGTTATAAAATGGACTCGTTCCATTGATCTTGTTTATGCATTTTCTGTATTACTATTACTCTTACTTGAAATTTCTTCATTGCATTTAATTTTAGGATTAATTAGTAACATTACGTGTTTCTACTGCAGGAAAATTGTGGGAAGTGGTTTGAGTGGTCCGATACCATCGTCATTTTCCAACTTAACTTCTTTGGAAGAGCTGTATGTGTTGCATTGTTTTCAGAATCATTCTTGTTTACCGTTTTTACTTTTCTTTTTCTCCACATAATTCATATTTAAATGTAGGAGGCTTAGTGATATATCCAATGGAGGCTCTTCTCTTGAATTCATCAAAGACATGAAATCTCTAAAAATATTGTAATAAACAACTTTCACTCAACTTTTACACCAATTTTGTTCAGATGAATTAATGTGCTGATGAATTGTTTCTTCCTCCTTTTTTGTATATAAAAATTGATATATATGTCGCAGGGTATTAAGGAACAACAATCTCACTGGGACATTACCATCTAACTTTGGAGAATACTCAAATTTGGAACAAGTGTAAGTACATATGCGTCAATGTGAATGAGATGGTTTGATTATTGACAATGTAACTCATGTCTATTTCCAGTGATTTAAGCTTCAACAAACTATATGGACCAATTCCACCTTCACTTTTCAATTTAAGTCGACTTACTCACTTGTAAGATGATTTGTTTTTGTGCTTCTTTTGAGTCTACATGGATAGTTGTTAGAAGTAACATGTTGTCAATTCATATTAGGTTTCTGGGAAACAACACGTTGACTGATAGCTTGCCCACTATAAGGAGTCCGTCTTTACAAAATATGTGAGTTTCACTCTTAATGACACATATGAGACTAATTTCCATGATAATCAGGAAATATGTATAACATATTATGTAGATTCTAAATATATTTCGTTTATGCTTTTACAGAGATGTCTCGTACAATGATTTGTCTGGAAAACTTCCCTTATGGCTCAGAGCACCAAATTTGCAACTGTAAGTAAACAAAACATTATATCTCATTTTATCTTCAATCACATCACTTGCTATATTATAACTAGATTTGGACTGTGCAATGCATGAGCTTTTTTCTAATAACATTATATATAATATTTTTGAAATTTATATGTTCTTAAAAAGTAAATTTGAGAAACCCAAATTTATATAATAGATTATATTGTTGGGAATAGTAAACAAAATTGTTTGTTATTTTTTGCAGCAACGTTGTTGCTAACAATTTCACATTGGAAGATCTTGACGACAGGTGAATTCTTAATCATTTTTCTGGTTTTGATTTATTAATACGTTTCCATTTTTGCTTAAATGTTTTTCTTTTTGTTAAAAGTTATTTACCAGAAATACACTGCCTGCAGAAGAACTTCGCCTGCAATCGAGACCAAGGAATGTGTAAGTTATAACAAAACCATAGTTCTCCATATGTCGAGAGCAAACACTTGCTTGAATGTTCTATTTGAATCTTTTATTTTGCTTAAACAATTTCTCTATCCATTGGTTTCTAGCCTATAACTTTTCGATCAACTGCGGAGGCCCAGCGATAAACTCTAGTAGCGGAACACCATTTGAGAGGGAGAATACAGATCTTGGACCAGCTAAATTCTTCGTGAGTGTTGATCAAACATGGGCAGTCAGTAATGTCGGACTTTTTGACCAAAATAGCGACAATATATACATTACTTCTTCAACATTAAAAATAAACAACACTTCAGAGACAAGGATTTTTCAGTCAGCACGACTTTCTGCATCTTCTCTTCGATACTATGGGTTGGGGCTACAAAACGGAGGCTACACCGTGACACTTCAGTTTGCTGAAATACAGATTGGAACACTTGAAAATTGGATAGGAAGACGGCGGTTTGATATTTATGTCCAGGTCTACACTTCTTGATCGCGTTTTATAGTCCACAAGTTACTCATTTTTTGCAAGTCCAAATTTGGTTCTGGTAAATTCTAAGATTGAACTCTTTTGTCCAGGGAAAACTTGTTGAAAAGGATTTTGATATACGTAGAACAGCTGGTGACTCTTCTTTTCGTGCAGTTCAGAGAGAATATAAAGCAAATGTATCACAAAAGTACCTCGAAGTTCATCTTTTCTGGGCTGGAAAAGGAACATGTTGTACTCCTCTCCCAGGGACTTATGGACCATTAATATCAGCCATTAGTGCAAAATCAGGTAACACAAATGGTGAATTCAATTTTTGCCTTACTTTCATTAGCTTGTGATGCTGTTTATTGTCTAAGTGTTACATATTTGTGTTCAGATTCCACACCAACAGTGGATAATAGGCCACCAACAAAAGAAAATAATTACAGGACAAATACTATTGTGGGTGTCATTATTGGTGTAGTATTTTTGAGTGTTTTTGCGGCTGTAGTTATGTTCATCATCCAAAAAAGAAGAAAGAAGTACACAGATGATGAAGGTATAGATGTTATATCTAGAATACAACCAAGCTTTCAAACTGGATATTGCCCCGTATAGAACTTGAATACAATCTTTGAAATTGGCTGATTATAAGAACCAAATTGTTTATGGCAGAAATACTAAATATGGACGTAAGACCTTACACTTTTACTTACTCGGAACTTAAAAGTGCAACTCAAGATTTTGATCCTTCAAACAAGCTTGGAGAAGGAGGATTTGGCTCTGTTTATAAGGTAATTAAGTCCCATACCAAAACATATGTACTCTTCTGAGATACTAGGAAAAGAAGAGAATATGTAATACCTTTTAATATGTTTTGTTTCAATTAATAAATTCAACAGGGAAACCTTAATGATGGAAGAGAGGTCGCGGTGAAGCAGTTGTCTGTTGGATCCCGGCATGGGAAGGGACAATTTGTTGCCGAAATTGTAGCAATTTCTTCAGTTCTACATCGCAACCTAGTAAAACTCTACGGGTGCTGCTTTGAAGGAGATCATCGTTTGCTTGTATATGAGTTTCTTCCAAATGGAAGTCTTGATCAGGCATTATTTGGTAATGATGAACATAAAAATGGCTTATCTATATTGCAATTTAAGTATTCATTCTGCTCTTAGTTTGAATGATGCAGGGGATAAGTCTTTACATCTTGATTGGTCAACTCGTTATCAAATTTGTCTGGGAGTAGCTAGAGGTTTATTTTATCTCCACGAAGACGCGAGTGTTCGCATAGTACACAGGGATGTGAAGGCGAGCAACATTTTACTTGACTCTGACCTAGTCCCAAAAGTGTCTGATTTTGGACTTGCAAAACTATTTGATGACAAAAAAACCCATATAAGTACCCGAGTGGCAGGGACAATGTAAGATTTTCTCCCAAAAACTAACATTAGGTTTGCAAATCACAACTATGGATGAATAACACATGTTATTTGTATCAATGCAGTGGGTATCTTGCGCCAGAGTATGCCATGCGTGGACATTTAACAGAGAAAGCAGATGTGTACGCCTTTGGTGTTGTGGCTCTTGAGTTAGTGAGTGGAAGGAAAAACGCTGATGAGAAGTTGGAGATGGAAAAAAGATATCTTCTTGAATGGGTACATCCTTACTTATTCATATATGGGGGAAGTTAGAGATAGTTATAAATGGAAAATACCAATAATCCTTGTATTTCTTGTACTAAGGCCTGGAATCTACATGAGAATAACCGTGACGTTGAACTAATTGATGGTGAGCTAAGTGAATACAACATGGAAGAAGTGAAACATATGATTGGCATTGCTCTACTGTGCACACAGACATCTCATGCATTGAGACCATCAATGTCACGAGTGGTGGCCATGCTGTTAGGAGATGCTGAGGTCAATGATGCAACCTCTAAGCCAGGCTACCCAATTGACTATACATTTGATGACACCTCAAGCTCCTCCTCTTTCAGCAACTTTCAAACAAAAGGCACAAGCTTCTCCACGATCTTTGTGAAGCCTTCCCCTGAGGTATTACCCGGAGACACCAGCTCTAAGCCAATGCTTGGATTCAATATCAATGAGGGAAGATGACAATCTAGTGCTCTTAGTTTCAAAGTGATCCCTTCCAACGTCTACTGTTTTGCCCTGTCAAGTGTACCAAAACACATGGAAGTACCTTGATCCTTTCTTCTTCATTTGTATCCATTATGTATGCCATATACCTATCATACAGGGCCTTATTACAACACACAGCATTCCTTTCTGGTTTTATGGAATCAGGACCACTCACTCACCAGCTTTCTCTACTTTAGTCTTTTGCTTCCTTCTCATACTTTTGGATCTGTCAATCATCCGCTAAGGAAAGGATTCAAAATGATAGTCAAACGAGTGAAGCCATTATCAACTTACAAGGACATAGACTGAAAGCTCATGCCAGTGGGGATTTCAAAGTTGTGTTACAAAAGCTCTGAAACCTGGTATTGACGCAAAGCAATTATTTACAAACTTTCCCAGGAAAAAATAGATATTAACAAGTAGAAAGCCATACAAACATGCCCAACGAACACCGCGTATAAATGTCTCTTTTTATTTGCTTCAGCTTCCTCTTGGGCAGCTTTCTCTTTAGCTAAAATTAATTACAAATATCTAAAGGATAAATTAAAACTTTTGTTAGGCTATATTAATAAATACCATTCTTCACCGTAACACTTCAGTTTGCTGAGATACAAATCATTGATTTACTTTATCGACCGTAAATAAACTTCGTAAACGTTCTCTCTCTAAACATCGAAGAAACTTTTCACGCCTTCTTCTCCTCACGCCAGTGGAGCTCAAGCTCGCTGGCGTCGGACCTTGCTTTTAAGTTTCGTTTGCTGTTCAATAATCTCTTCTCCTCTCAGTTCTGCTTCTGTCACTTTTCCATTTTTATCCATGACCATCGCTTTTCTCCTCACTCACCGGAAGCTAAGACTGGTTTTGTTGATGCTCGAAGCTCTGTCTCCAGAGGACGAGATTATCTTCTTCACCCTCAGCACTAGTTCTCCCCGTCGGCGTTGAGGTTGGTGTGTCCCTGTATGGTCCGCTTCTTCATATTGTTGTTACTTGTGATGTTATTTTGGTTTCAAAATTTTCCAGGGGTTGTACACCTACCGAGATCGACTTTTCCATCCTCCACCACCCTGCGCGACCTTGAATCTCTCGGAGGCTTTACCTTTCGCCTTCGGTGAGACTCTGGCTAGTTCATGCGCCTCATCTCCCACCATTGTTACAGCTGTTCCCTCATTATCTCCTCCATGCCGAGTCTCTCGACAAGATGGCTTCGAGGAAGGGTCTCAACATGGCCGAAATAGTCTCCTTCACTGGAAAACTTGTTTCAGGTGGACGGAATGGCGAAGGTTGACCGGCATTGACGGCAATGCTGCAGGCGGCGCCAATCCTTCTTCCCAAAGAGGACTATTGGTTAGGGTTTCAGATTTTACTCATGGGCCTGGTAATGGATCATGGGTTTGGGCCTTTTACTCAATTAAACTTTCATTTATTTATTGTCTTTTAAGCCCAATTGTTTTTCTAATGAGGACAAATGGAACCCATTAGGCAAAAGACAGAATTTGAATGGAAGATATAGGATTCTTAGATCTGTTAGTCTATTTTCCCCTAGACGAAACTTAGACAGTATTGTTTCGTCTTTTCGGGATAGAATATTATCTAGAACCTCCGATATGGAGATGTGTTTCAAAAGCTCTATGGCATTAAGAGCTTAGTTGGTAGTTCAACTGCCCTTAGCGGCGACAGAACTAGGATTAGGCGTCGACTCTCGTGTTCGAGACTCTTTATCCAACCTCTATCCAATTTTTCCAGCGCGTCAGAGTCTCCTCCGCCTGATTCTATTTAGTCTATATTTTAATTTTCTATCGATTATGTTGTACTTCATTACTGGATTTGGGATTGTAATTCTGAATTTCTTTAATAGAAGAAGCAGTTTGACAAAAAAAAAAAAGTAGAAGCTTGATTGACAAAAAAAAAAAAAAAAGTAGAAGCTTAGATAGAAAAATCAATGACAATAATGTATAATTTTCTTTCTTTCTTTAAAACTCTTCTCAGCCACTCGTACTGGAATAGTATGTTATATCCAATAATATCACTTAATATACACTTTCTTCAGCTTCAGCTTGAGCTTGGTCGTTGCTAACTGAAAATTATCTCTCTCTATTACCATGGGGAATTGTGTATCTTTCCAAATTTCTTGTGATCTAACGCTGATTAGCATCATTAGATACGTATGTGGTAAATGTTATATTCGAAAACTCAAAGAGAATCTCAGATCTCTAAAGAGGGAAATGGAAGATCTCAAAGCAAGTCAACATGAGGTGCAGAACAAGGTAACAAGAGAAGAGGAGACAGGCCACCGACAAAGGCTTGAAGCTGTTCAGGTATGGCTTACACGTGTTGATAGAATTGATGCAGAGTTTAATGATCTATTTAGTACTACCCCGGTTCAGCTGAAGAAGTTGTGTCTTTGTGGTTTATGTTCAAAAGATGTATATTCGAGCTACAAATATGGGAAATGGGTATATTTGTTGTTGGAAGAAGTTAAGAAACTTAAATTAGAAGGTAATTTTGTATTGGTGGCTGAGCCAGCTCCTGCATCTAAAGTGGAGGAGAGGCCTACTCGGCCTACTATTGGTCACGAGATAATGCTCGAAACGGCGTGGAACCGCCTTATGGAAGATGAAGTTGGAATCATGGGTCTTCATGGTATGGGTGGTGTAGGGAAGACTACCCTTTTCAAGAAAATACACAATAAGTTTGCTAAAATGGCTACTAGGTTTGACGTTGTGATATGGATTGTGGTGTCTCAAGGTGCAAAGATTTCGAAGCTTCAAGATGATATTGCAGAAAAGCTACACCTTTCTAACGAGGTGTGGAGGAACAAAAGTGAAGGTGATAAGTCTACTGATATACACAGAGTTTTGAAGGGAAAGAAATTTGTTTTGATGCTAGATGATATATGGGAGAAAGTGGATTTAGAGGCCATCGGAATTCCGTTTCCGACTAGAGAAAATGGATGCAAAGTAGCATTTACCACCCGTTCTCTAGAAGTATGTGGACGGATGGAAGCTCATGAAACAATGCAAGTTAACTGTTTGAAACCAGAGGAAGCATGGGAATTGTTTAAAAAGAAGGTTGGAGAAAATACATTAAGAAGAGATCCTGTTATTGTTGATCTAGCAAGACGAGTCGCTGGAAAATGTTGTGGTCTGCCACTAGCACTCAATGTCATTGGTGAGACAATGGCATCTAAAACCACAATACAAGAATGGGAGCATGCGATTGATGTTTTGGTTAGTTCCGCGGCAGAGTTTTCTGACATGGAAAATAAAATTCTTCCAATTCTCAAGTATAGCTATGATAGCTTAGGCGATGAACATATCAAGTCGTGTTTCTTGTATTGTGCTCTATTTCCAGAAGACTTTAAGATAGAGAAAGATGAGTTGATAGAGTACTGGATATGTGAAGGATTCATCGGGGAATACCAAGTTATATACAAGGCGATGAATAAAGGTTATGAGATACTCGGTACCCTTATTCGTGCAAATTTATTGATGGCGGTTAGTACAACAAGTGTTGTAATGCATGACGTAGTTCGTGAAATGGCTCTTTGGATTGCATCCAACTTTGGGAAACAGAAAGAGAATTTCGTTGTACAAGCAAGAGTTGGATTATGTGAAATACCTAAAGTCAAGGATTGGGGTTCTTTAAGAAGGATGTCATTAATGAAAAATAAAATTGAAGAAATCACATGTGGTTCCAAGTGTATTGAACTTACAACTCTGTTACTCCAAGGTAATAAATTGAAGAGTCTCTCAGGTGAATTCATCCACTCAATGAAAAAGTTAATTGTTTTGGATCTATCACGTAATCGCGACTTCAATGAACTTCCAGAGCAGATATCAGAACTGGTATCCTTGCAGTTTCTTGACTTGTCGTGTACAAGTATAGAGCAACTCCCTGTTGGTTTCCAAGATTTGAAAAGGCTAAGTCATTTGGATATGAGTTATACAAGCAGACTTTGTAGTCTGGGTGGGATATCAAAGTTGTCAAGTTTAAGAACTTTGAAGCTACTAGCATCCAATTTTCATGGAGATGTAAACTCATTAAAAGAGATGCAGCTTTTGGAGCATCTACAAGTTCTAACCATAACAATATCTGCAGAATTGGGTTTGGAACCATTATTATGTGATCAAAGGTTGACGAACTGCATCAGTCGTCTGCAAATCCGTGGTCTTCATCAGAAGCCATTCAACATATCATTGTTGCTTATGGGTATGAAAAATCTTCGTGCGCTCAGGGTGGAAAGTAGTCATGTCTCAGAACTTATGACAAATATAAGATCAACAGAAAGCACAAGTCCCTGCTTTAGTAACCTCTCCATTGTGGTTTTAATTACCTGCAGTGGCATTAAACATCTGACATGGTTATTGTTTGCTCCAAATCTTGTCTACCTACACATTGACAATTTGAAAGAACTAGAAGAAATTATAAACAAAGAGAAAGAAACTAATCTTACAGGTATTACAACACCATTTCAGAAATTAGAAGGATTATGGTTGGGAAGTTTGCCTAAGCTGGAGAGTATCTACCAGAATCCTCTTCCCTTTCCATTTTTGAGAAGTCTTGATGTAGGAGATTGTCCGAAGCTAAAAAAGCTTCCCTTAAATTCTTCAAGTGTCTTGCGAGTTGAGGAATTTCGAATAGATATGAGTCTTCAAGAACAAAAAGATGAACTCGAATGGGAGGACGATGATACGAAAAATCGTTTCACACCTTTATTCTATTAGGTAATCATTGGTCTTATTCTCTTATGTTCTCTTTTCTTTCATGATTACTCCAGGTTAGCATAAGTTATATATAGGGCTGTTAATCATTATCCGTTATCCGCCGGATATCCGTATCCGTATCCGAAATTTGATCCGTAACACGGATATCCGGACTAAACGGATACGGATACGGATAATAGATTTTACTATCCGCCGGATACGGATACGGATACGGATATGATAAAATAATGGGCCGGATATCCGGCCCATTTAGGAAATATATATTAAAAAAAAATGGTGGTGATTGAATAGATAACCTATATTTGATGGCATAAATTTGCAGAAATTCAAATTCAATTCTTGTTCGAAATTTATAGTTTTAATTTTAGGTTTGTCGGTTCTATAGTTATTTCAATTATATGAAATCTCTACTAGTATTATTTCGAAAATTTCAATCATTTTTAAATATAAATGTTTAAGATAATATGTAAGTGATCGATATGTGAGATTTGTCAAAAAAAAACATAAACTACTGCAAAAATTTTAGGAAACAAAATTTTCTACGTGCTATTTCACTTGACTCCTTAATATATATTTTTAACATAAACTAAATGGGCCGGATACGGAGCGGATATCCGGTCCATTTAGGAAATATATATTTAAAAAAAAAAAACGGATATCCGCGGATATCCGCCCGGATATCCGGTTTTTAACGGATATTCGGACCACGGATATCCGGCCCTTCCGGATACGGATACGGATAACGGATTTTACTATCCGCCGGATACGGATAAGGATACGGATATGCCAAATTGGGCCGGATATCCGCTCCGTAACACCCCTAGTTATATATATATACCCTAGAATAATATGATCCATTTGCATCACAATAAAACATGCGTTCTATAAGTAAGATCACTAACTTTGTTCATTTTTCCTCTTTAGTAGCTTTAGTTTGGATCTGAATCCGTCATCGGCTAAAGCACATCTTGACGGGGTCTTCTTCTTCTATTGCTTTCTATTAATACATGTAATAAGTTCTACGATTTATGTGATAGCATTATTGCTTTTGATGTTAATTCTGATCTTGTCTAGACTGTGAATTGTTGTCCACTTGGATTATGCTTTTTATTTTCTAAACTTTGGCTAGTGGCTTTGTGATGGGAAGCAATATGGATGGGCCAATTTTGCTTATATAAAGAAGACCACATCCGTGTCCTCTGCAATGAATGAGTTATTCCCCACATTAAAAGAAGAAACCCAAAACAAAAAACTAAACGGAGATTGCATCAAAGTTATTACATTCCAACCTAAGTGATTTTTGGTCTGGTAATTTCCACTATAAAGGACGTCGTGAGTTCAATTCCACTAAAAACTATAATCCTTATTTTAGCATCCAACCAGCAATCTAGTGGGTTTAAAAACTAAAAATAAATCTCACACCCTTATTTTGAGTGTTATAACCCTTATTCGATCCACTCGCTGATCTAGACCAAAGAAACTTCTGGGCAGTGGCCGGAGCAGAGCTAGGGTTGACGAGTGTGGCGCCTGAGCTATCAAAAATTCTACCTTACCGACCTAAGATGACATGATGGGAGGAGTCAGAACGGACAATTGAGGTTCTCGACTTTCAAGAGGTTTGTAGGAGATTGACTAGAGAGGGGAAATTTAACACCAAGCGAAACCCAAGTTTTTTGAGAGCCAGTCATCATTTTTAACAAGTAAAAAAGAAAAATATCAACCAAACATATATATGTTTTAGTCATATTGTAGATATGTGTTTTTCCATCCACAGATTTTTTTTTTAATTCATTTTCCATTTAGTTGAAGAGACTAAAATGCATCTGTCAATACTTCAAATTATTTGGAGACTTTTTATGGTATAAGTTATCTCTAAAACCATCTCCAAAAAAGACTTGAATTTTGAGGTTTAAAGGTTGTTTCTCTCAAGAAGATAAAAGACCTCAAAAATAATTATTTATAAATTAATGTAAGTTTAGCGTTATATTCCTCATTATTAATAAAAAATCTATGACATTTATAAAAAATTTCCTAATTTTATGTAAAAATTAATGTATATGAATATTTCTGTTTTCAAAGTAGCGTGTTTTTTGTAATATTAGTGACAACGTAAGAGACTAAAATGATTTAAAAATATATTAATAAGATATTTGAGTGAACATACAAATTATAAGGACCAATTTATAAATAAATAAAAAGGAACATCAAAGTTAAGGTTTCCAAGTTGCTTCTCAAGATGCTCCAAGATTTCTAAGGAATATGGTCAAGATTGTGTAAGCAAGACAACACAATTCACTAAAAAATGTATTTCAACCACATTGAGTGATTTAATTTTTAAATAAATTTATTACAATCTTTTAATTTTAGAAAAAATTAAACTATTCACTTTTTTCTAACTTAACTCAATTTAGATTAAGATAAATAAGATAACCAATGTTGAGGTAAATGATTAACAAATGACTGATTCCTGAAAAATCGTTTAACATTGCGGGTTAGAAAATATACTTTGTAATTCAACGCTCTAGGGATCCAAGAGAGTTCTAAGTAGAGGACTGATAGCGAAAGCGCGCGAACTATTCGAGGAAAAGAGAAAAGGTGGTCCAGCTATCAGGATCAGCTACCATCTTCAGAACATCTACACAATCTACAACGAATGCGGCTTCTAAGATATGAAGGGACATGAGAGAAGACATCGCCTATAACAAAGCATCAATCTCTGAATGCTGAGGTGAAAGGCTTCGACGAGTACCTCGGGCTCCAAGATATGCACCTCCAAGTCTGTCACTAAAACAATACCAACCTAAGCCTGAGAAATACTCAGAGTCTTTCCAAGACCCATCCACAAAGCACTTGTAACCAGTCGAACCCACCACCGGTCGATATAACATATCCTTCTCCACACAGGAGCTCTGAGAACACCTAGACGATTCCAACGAGTTAACAACATCTTACCTTACATTCACCGAGAACCATGCTAAAGCCTTCTCTTCCGCGTGACTTACAATTTTCCCAGGGTCTCTATCAATATTTGAAAATACCTTCTCGTTCCTCGCCTTCCAAATAAATCATAGCAGAAAGAGGGAGTCTCCAAAACAGGAAATCCATATTAGAGAATATCGACGACCCCGGGAAAACATCCACAGCAAATGGAATCTGTGATAAGGCCCAAGTTTGGACTGCACGAGGGCATTCAAACAAAACATGGTTAATTGTCTCATCCTCTACACCACATCGACTACACAATTGCGAACAATTAATGGCCCGACGAACCAAATTAGTCCCAACAGCCACATGCCACATAAAATGTCTGATCTTGCGAGGACATTTCTCCTTCCATACCCGGCTCTGAAGAACTGTCAAAGTCCACTACAAGAAAACAAGTATTTTGGGACTGAAAAATGTGACTAATTTTTCAGTCGCACATTTAGCAACTGATTTGACACTGATGTGAGACTAAATTGGGACTTCAAGAAATCAGTCTCACTTTTGCGTCTGAAGGACTGAGTTATACATCAGTTGCACATTTGCGACTGATGTAAGACTCATATGCGACTAAACAAATCAGTCGCACAATCAGTCTCACATGTGCGACTGGAGGGAGAATGAAATATTAGTCCCAAATGTTCAGTCACACTTCAGTCGCAATGTATTAGTTACAAACGTTTTTACATTTTGTACCTAAAAAAGTGTGACTGATTATTCAGTCTCACTTCAATGGCAATTCAGTAACAAATATTTTCTATATATACACCACCAATTTCACTTCCCAAACACACTAAACATTCATATAAAAAAGTGGTTTTAGGGAAAAATAAATGGTTTTGCAGCTAATATGCGACTGATAGCCTATTTAGTCTCATAACAATTGCGAAAAAGTGTGACTGGTCTGCAACTGATATGTTTATATGTCGGTATTTTAAGAAACATAGCATACAAAATATTTCCAAAATTTCAATTTCCATAGATACATGATGTTTTTACATCATATTATCCAATTCACATAGATACATGATTTGAAAATCAGTCCCACTTTAGTTGCAGATATTTGCAACCAACTTTTTCACAAAACTGTTTGAGTTACGCGGTTAATCTTTCCCGAAAAAATTTGAGACTGAATTGTGACTCCCTTTAATTTTGAGTCTGTCTCATTTTTTTAGATAATATCGATGACCCTTCTTTTTCCTCGTGACTGACCAGTTTCTTCTCTCATTTTTTCGATTGAAACCGATTATATTCCAAAAATCTCTTAGTTTTTCACAAAATCAAAAGCAAATATATGTCTCGGGTAGATCTAGATTAGGGAGAGGAGGAGGAACATCCAGGAAAAGTTTTCAAAGCAGTGGAGACCATTCAACTTCTCCGGTGATTCCGGTGGCTCCAACGGCGAAGCTACCGGTGGTTTGACCTCACGCCGGTAGTCCAAGTGGCTTTGCTCTGGCTAATTTCTCTTCTCCTTCGGTTGGAGAAAATCTAAATCGTCAAACAATGGAGGAAGGATTTTCTTCACAACAAGGCCATGAACCACCTCTAATGACTCTAGAAGACATTCTTTGAGATCCAAATCGAGAAACAAACCATCGCAAATTGGATATATGTCCAAAAGAAGGAACAATTTGGTATGAAATTTATACAAATTTTTTTTCCCGATTTTAAGTATATTATTAGTTGAAGTAGTGTAGATTTGGTTGAATTATGTGTTAGATTAGGTTGATGGAATTTATAATTGTTAGATTTGGATTTTTTAGTAGATGTATATGAATTTTATTGAATTTATATGAATTCCTATGAATATTTATGAATTATTATGTGTTTTGTAATTTTGTTATGAATTTTCAAAATTATAAATGTGTTTTCTGTATTTTTATAAATATTTTGGAAATTTTAATGAATTTTTATGAGTGTTTGTAAGTTTTAATGAATTTTTTTCAAATTTTGGAATTTTTATTAAAAAATTTGAAATTTTTATAAATGTTTATGAAAATTTGTATTAAAAAAACTATTTCTAAATTTTTTTATGAATTTCTAAAAAACATTGTGCATATATTTATGAATTTTTAAGTTTTATATAAATTTTTATGAATTTTAAAAAGTATGACTGTTTGTTTATTTTACATGTTTGATCGAGACCGAGAGAGTGATATTTCGAGACATGTCTCAAAAATTTTGAGGGATGGTATGACGATACATATTTCAGTTGGACCAATACGTCTCCAGAAGTACAAGATTGTTTGTCGTAAAATTCGCGGTAAGAAAATTTTCTTTTTTTTTTAACTGTAATTTCTTTAAAGTTTCTATTTACTAACACATTTTTCTACTTTAAAATTTTTGCAGCAAATGTTTTACTGGAACCCCTCCATTAACCAGACCGTGCGAGTAGAGTTCGATAAAATTGGTCCTAAGTAGATGAAGGGTGTCGTGTATGAGAAACTTTATGAGTATTGGGCGACAGAGAAGGCGCAAGAGAAGAGCCAGAAAACCCGCGCCTCTCGGTATTCTGATCGTAATGGCCTTGGACCGCATAAGCATGTTGCCGGACAGAAAATTTTCTACCGTTTTCAGTGCGAGCTGGTAAATATTTTTCTTATTAATATAATTACTAATTTTTTAATTTTATTATTATAAGATATTTCTTTTACATAAAGATGAATTGAAGCGACCGGCTACAATCAGTGAAGTCTTCCTGAAGACGTATACTAGGTCATCGGATGGGAGCTTTGTGGACTTGAAGGCGAAGCACGTTTCTGAGACATATCATCAGAAGCGTAGCAACTTCATGCAATCGCAGATGGACAGTAACACCCATCTATCAGATGGTACTTCTCAAACGGTACAGGTCATTGCGGAGCATGAGAACGAGCTTTTCCTTAAGGTAAAATTGTTTACATTACTTTTCCTTTTAATTTATTACTAATTTCTAATATTATTTTTGTTTTTCACTCTACGTTGCCTGACTGTAGAGGCAACGTGTACGGTCTTGGAAATCTCAGCCAGAGATATTGTACAAGCAAGAACAAGGGATCACCGACTCTACTGTCACATATACGATTTCAGACTTCGAGAGGTAGTTGACATCTGCAAAGGAAGATATGGCGGTTTACAAGCAGAACGTGCTGCAAGAGATGGCGAGTTACAAGGATAACATCACTTTCTAAAGCAGCAGAATTTTGAGCTCCTAATGTATCTGAAGGCGAAAGACTCGTCTTTCCCTTCTCACTTGAAGACAATGCCTCCTACTCCTCCGCGGTACAATGGTTCAGGGTCTCCTTTTCCAACCAGACCGACCAACCAATTTCCAGATTTTAGCGACATGCTCTGATTTCTTTCGCTTTTGTTTTGATATGAACCTTTTTGTATTTTAAATTTTGCGTTTCAAAACAATTCAGTTTCGATTATATAATTTTATTTTAAAATCTAAATAATTAAACAAATTAAATGTAAAATAAAAATATAAAAAATAAAACACAAGTATGACTGAACTGCAACTAAAATGTGCAACTGAAGTGCAACTAAAAGTGTGACTAATCTGCAACTCCAAAAGTGTGATTGATCTGAGACTCCATAAGTGTGACTGATCTGCGACTCCAGAAGTATGACTGATCTGAGACTGTGTAAATGTGACTGATCTACGACTCCATAAGTGTGACTGATCTGTGACACAAGAAGTGTGACTGATCTGAAACTACATAAGTGTGACTGATATGCGACTCCATAAGTGTGACTGATTTAAGATTCCACAAGTGTGACTGATATGAGACTCTATAAGTGTGACTGATCTGCGACTCCCTTCTTTGTCGCTGATTGCATGAGTCTCAATTCAGTCACAAATTGAGACTAGGTCTCTAGTTGCAACTTCAGTCGCACTTTAAGACTAATTTTATTGAGTCTTAAATCAATTACAGTTTTGAGACTAAAGTGCAACTCACTAAAAGTGCGACTCACCTTTTGCGGCTTCAGTCTTAGTTTGGAAAAATGAAACTGATTGTGTAGTCGCAAAAGGCATGTTTTCTTGTAATGGTCGGACCAAAACTTCTACATGCGGAGTTAGAGAGATTGCGCTCCGCCCAATAACCAGATTTAACTAAATATCGCCCAAATTTGGTAAAGTGCCAACCGAACCAGTCCTCTCGGGGAAACCGAGGGAGTGGAATTCCTAAAATTAAGCTGGCATCCAAAGGATTAAACAACTGACAAACCAAAATAGAGCGCCAACCCTGAGATTAGGAATCAATATGGTGATCTACAATAAGATTTGGATAAAATGCAGAACCAGGCCCTCTCGCACGCCTTGGGATAGAGTCTAGAATCCAAGGGTCTTGACGTACCAAAATAGAGGACCCATTCCTGACTCTTGTAATCAATCCCTTCCGTACCAAATCTCTAGCAGAAATAATATTTTTCGTGCCATAAGATGATGGAGTATAGACCTTATGAGGCTCCAAAGGACTTGAATCCTTAAAATATCTTCCCAAAAAAACTCTTGAGAACAGAGAGTCAGGAAATCAAGCAACCTCCACAACTGCTTAGCCAAAAGGGCCGTATTTAACTCCTCAATAGCCCAAAAACCGAGACCACTTTCCTGTTTACCACAACAAAGCTTGTCGGCTAATGAATACCTTTAGAGCTCTTAAAATTCTTCTACCAAAAATCAGAAATTGCAGAAGTAATCTTCAAAGTTAAGACCATAGGGAGACGAAAACACAACATTACATAAGACGGCAAAGCAGTCAAAACCGATTTAATAAAAGCATCCTTCTCCCTTTGGATAGGAACTGAGACGACAAAGAACTAATCCTGGCATTAATTTTATCTCTCACAAAAGCAAAGACCTTCGACTTGGCACCGCCTAGCCCTTCTGGGAGTCCTAAATAGGAACTCATGAATCCCAAGAATATCTTGAACCTCCCGTTTAGCTATCTCCGACACCTGATGACCAAACTGGATATAAGATTTTGCAAAATTAATTTGTTGACCAGAAACCTTTTCATAATTTTTAAGAATGTCTAAAATAACTGACGACTCCGCCTTGTCAACCTTATAGAAGAATAAACTATCATCGACAAACAATAAATGAGAAACATAAGGGCTCTGCCAAGCAATAACAACTCCTGCAATTACCTTTGCCGCCTCATTACACTGAAGCTGAGAAATGAGGACCTCAATATAGAGAATGAAGAGGTAAAGTGATAGCGGATCCTCTTGACGTAATCCCCGCTGCGGATAGATTCGTCCATGAGTTTGTCTGTTAATCAGAACTGAATACCGAACAGACCTAATGCACTGCATCACACAAAACACCCAATGGCGATGAAAACCAAGTCTAAGAAGCTGCTCTAGGAAATCCCACTAGACCCTATCATATGCTTTGTTCATATCCATCTTAACAACCATAAATTTACCCTTAATTGAACATCCATTTAAAACTTAAAAATTCCAACTAGGAAAAATGTATATAAAAAATCTTCACCTTCAAAAAACGATAGAAGCACTAACTTTGGTTGAATTAATGTTTTAAACCTCTAAATTTTTATGATTTTCAATTTTAATCCTATTTTTCATAATTGATTGAACAGGCCAAGTTAATCCCATTACCCTCCATGAATTTATAGGTTGCATAGATATCCAGTTCGAAATCAAAAATTAATTAACAGCGATTAACAAAATTTACACGGTTTCTTATAAATCACTTAACACTAAAGTGAATTTGGTATATTCAACACAAATTGAAGATTAAGAAGTTAACAAAAACTAGAGGCTTAAGACATGTGAAACAAAATTGATAGTGTTAAACAATTTTTGAAATGTGATAGTTTTTTGACATTTTTAAAAATTTAAATTTGTTTAGTTTATATTTTACAATAATTTATAGTGGAATTTAAAATATATTTTAGAATAGTAGTACAATATTAGTAAATATTAAAATCTTTTTCAAATTTTCATAATTGAAAATTTAATACAAAATAATGTCAATTTTAACACAATCATTCATTGATTTACACCCAAAGATTCTTTGTCTCCACTTTAAGGGATCAAAACATGGAAATCTGGCCCATCCTTAATTAAGATAATGAAGACTAGTCACACAATAACAATAATAGCGACAACGAATACTAATAACGATGACTACTTGTCCACTTTATTTTAATCCCACTCAAATCATATCGTATCGATTAAAGTTATCGCTGGCCAGATCCTCGACCACATTCATTGAATTCACACAGCCCCACCATTCATTATTTTTTGTTTGGACACAAACTAAAGTAACATTAAAGTCAATAAACCTCATGTTTCACACAATCTGATTCTCTGTCCCCACTTGCAAATACCATTAAAGCTCTATTTATTTATCACGTATGTAATCCGATCAACGAACACCATAGGCTTCGAGCCAGATGATATTCAGATTAATGAGCTATAAGATCCGACTAACCTCAAAGCTATTTTTGGGATTTGGCTCGAAGCTTATGGTGTCGGTTACAATCGAATTACACCCATGTGGGCATATAATAAAGCTGTATATATAACTTTCAGATCTCGAAGAATGATTAAACTTCGAATTATACAACGAAATGAGAATTTTATTTAGTACTCATTAAACCATCCCAAAGGGCATTACATAACTTAGTACAATGCTCATAAAGATTGTAATACAGTGCCTGGAAAAACAAACAGAGACTCTGGCAAAAAGCTAACAACAACAAAAAACTCTTTAATAGAGTTGTTGCAACAAAAGCCAGAGCAAGCTCTAAAGAAGAACCAAGGCCTGAAACCCAACCTGAACTTGTACAAAATCAGACAAAGACCCTTTTGAGGAAAACCAAACTTAACAAAGACAAACGACACAGAATAGGCTCGTAAAAGACATCAAGCAAGAAACAGGAGATGATAAACCCTAAAATCTCGTAAACCCGGTAAAATATTGTCTCAAGCAACACATGATCTTCTGGTTTCGTGATAAGCTAAAGTTTCCTCTAGCAAAAAAACCATTGCCTGGAAAAAAAAGAAACCGGAAGGGTGTTGCTTGGAAAACAAGGAAAGAAAACCAGGAACCGAGCTGAGTCGAGAGACGCGTAGATCACAGAGCCTGAAAAAGAGGTTGACACTTGATAAAAGAACTTGGTCGGACTAAGATACCTTTCAATATAGATGGAGAAGTTTAACAGTGGAGTTTTGTTGATCAAGAGAGGATGTCGCATCTGTAAAGGCGCTCGAGTAAGAAGTCAACAGTTGAATTGGAGATGGAGCGACATTGTTGGAGATTTAATCCCAATAGTGTCGAACCCAACCTCACAATGGCTGGCAAGCTCTTGTCTGAGACCATAGAGCACCCTGCCAAGGATAGGATTTGCAGTTTGAGCTTGTCAGAGGAAGCCAATGCTTGAATTCCATAGTCTGAGATTGAGCATTTCGAAACATCCAAATCACTGAGGATCTGGCAATTTTCTGCAATGGAGACCAGGCTGGCATCAGTGATCTTGGTACATCCATCAATGTTTAAGACTTCAAGACTCCAACCGTTAAGAGCAGAGATGGCAGAGACCACTTTGTCAGTCACATTGGAACAACCACTGAAGTTCACCTTAACAAGACTGTCCTGAATTAGATGTAGGAAACCAGACTCTGTTATCCCCTTAAGTCCACATAGATCAATATTCTCCAGCTGAGGGCACAACTTTCCTAGGGCTGCGAGATTTCCATCACCAAAGCCAGGGCAGTTACGAATAGACAGAGATCGCAGACCACTGCGATTAGGTGAAGCAGGCAATCCTGTGGTGAGATCTCTAATGCCCAAACAGTTCACAAGACCGAAAGTCTTCAACTTTTCGCCACAGTTCAAAAGAGAACCAAAAAACCCAAATTGGGTGACTCTGTGGCAATTTTCAAGCTGAAGACTCTCAAGAGACAAAGAACCTTTTGCAAAAGAGACCAAACCATTGTCGGATAAGAATGGGGATGTACTGATGATCGCCTTTTTCATGTTAGGACAACCTTTTCCCACGGATTCAAGGCCCAGGTCAGTCACTCCCTGGCAGGATGCGATGATAACAGAATTTAATTTTTGCAGTCCGACACCATTTCCCATGACCCAGAATCCCTTCTCAGTCACATGTGGCAATCCAGCAAGCACAAGATCGGTGATAGACAAGCCGTAATGACCCACAACAGCAAGAGACACATCAGTGACATTCAGAAACTGCAGCTTAAGCTTTACCAAGGAAACGGTGGTGTTAGACAGTAGGGCTGTGATTCCTTGATCCTTGACAAGAGGACAGTTTTTAATTGAGACTGACTTCAGCTTAGAGCAGGATCGTGCAATGGCTTGCAGACCCTCATCTCCAATTCTTGGACAAGCCTCCAAAGTAAGCTCACTCAAGTTAGGGCAGCTCCTAGCAATCGCTACCAAACCCTTGTCCGTGATTGTAGAACACCGGTTCAGGTCCAGCTTCTCAAGTTGTGTACAACCCTCAGCAATCTCCATGAGGCCATTGTCAGTAATGGTAGAAAGGTTCCATAGAGAAAGAGAACCGAGAGAAGGGCAGCTACGACCAATGGACTTAAGACCAATATCTGAAACCTTGGAAGCAGAATTGCTACCCCTAATAGACAGTTTGCCTAGTCTCCCACGACCAGCTGTTCCAACAGCGATTGCAGCTAGTCTAACATCTGTTGCCTTCTTCCCATCTAAGCTCCTAGATAAGCATCCTTCACAATCATCACCATCTTCGGTTTTTTTTGAGGGAACATCTAGCTCCTTTTGTCGGATGCTAGTTACAAGTGTAAGCCAGTGTTTTGAGACGGAAGCACACACACTCCTCTCTTGGGAACCAGGCAAACGCCTGAAGATCTCAAAAAGGCACTCATCTGGGAGAACATCAATGGAAACTGGCTTTTTCTCAAAACCACTGAAGATCGATGGTGCAACAACGCGTGACCTCTTGCAAGGAGGGAAATAAACATCGACGAAACTGCCAAGAGACAGCAAAAGGCTAGCATCTTTAGGATTTGGGTATATTGTTCCACGACGGTAAAAATCATTTTCACCTGTAAACACAAAAGGAGAGATTTTATAAGCAAAAGTTATCATCGATCGTAGTTTCAACAACAGGAAACAAACATACAAAACTTGAATTCTTTAAAATGATATAACTCTTAAACCAAAAAGATCTATATTCAATAGCTTCACTGGTAGATTTGTAGCTCGTCAAAGACCACAAAACTAACACTCAGATCTATCGATTTCCATACATCTAGGAAGAATCAATTCATCAATAAACACAATCCTATCAACCAATTCTAATTCATCTTGCTTAAAGCATGGATTTTTACCCAAATCTAATTCATCTAGCTTAAAGCAGGGATTTTTGCCCAAATCTAATTGAAAAATGAAACTTTAAATACCAGCTAACATATAAAATTTCCAGCTGAAATCGATCAAACCCAGAAGAGATCTCGAAACTTACCAGCAAAACTACAGATCTGAGACATGATTTCAGCTCAAAACTCCCAGGAAAAACAAAAGTGCTTGATTTCTCAAGCAAAAACCCTTGGGAAAGAGCAAAAAAGAAAGATCCAAAGAAGATGAAGAAGAAAACAAACAAATCAGCTCCGATTGTATCAAAGAAAGAGAAGAACATGAAGATCAAAGATTGAAGATGAGAGAGCGAAGAAACCCTATCGGATAGGGCAAAAAAAAAGCAAAGAGAAGAGAGAGAGAGAAAGAGAGGAAAAATAAAAATGAAAACGAAATGATCGGTCAGTAAGAGGTCAAGATACGAGCTTTATATACTTAGTTGAAATTCACATGCAATGTATCTGTTCAAAGAAATCGGATTTTTGTAAAATTAATTTTGTTTTATTTTTTATTTTATTTTGTTTTATTTTTTTATTATTTTTCCAGTCCACAAACGCAAAAGTTGCTTACGAATAGAAGAACAAATTTACCTTTCAGAGCGCGTTAAGGCAAAGTAATGAGGTGTGTTTGGATATTGAGTTATTGCCTTATTGGAATTATAAATAGTTTTTGTTTGGTTCCTGGAACAACCCTTACTTACTCATGTAGATTTAGAATGCTTATGTCGTTTTTAAAATATAATTTAAGTGAATTGATATATTTTAGTTAAAGAGATAATATTTTATAAATTTTAATTTGGTGTTATATGAGATTTGGATTTTTTTGGGTCAAAATTTCAATTAATTTAATGAAATATTGACGGAAAAATTTAAAAGTAATTCAAGATTTTTCATTAGTAATATTGCTTTAAGAGATAAATGGACTAATTAATTGACAAAAAAGGACTAATTAATATGTTTGACCCATTGTAAAAGTAAGATTTTTGAATGCATTCTCCAAACCAAAGAAAATTGTCACAGAGATTCTTTTCTTAATTTACTGAAAATGGGAATAAATTCGGTGTAGAAAAAAAAGTTGTTACATAGATTTTTTTCTTTATTAATAAAGTAAATCAATTCAACATAAGAGAAAACTTTCGTAGAGATTCTTTTCTTTATCGATAAAGCAAATCAAATCAGCACAAAAGAAAATTATCATAGAGATTCTTTTCTTTATCGAGAAAACAACTCAACTCAACACATGAAAGAAAAAGAAATAGATCTCTCTATGTGAGTAAATTATGTTGATGGATATGAAAGTTGAAGAAGTTAAAATAGTTTCATATGTAAATGGGTCATAAGGTGAGCATAGAGGCCCATAAGAAGTTAGGTGAGGTATGAGACAAGACTCGGCTTCAAATGGATAGAAACATTGAGACTTCGATTTGAGTCACGCTTAATGGGGAAGATGAAAAGTCTTCGATTTGATTTTCCTCATTTTTCTTCACTATCTTGTTGAATCTTAGGTTGTGGAAAGAGTCATCACGAAGGTCTCGCTAAGCTGAAAGATTTAGTTCCAAGAAAAAGATGAAGATGATGAAGACAATCAAGAAGAAGAAGGAAAAAGATCCTCCAACCCAACTTCTCGATGGGAGCTTCTAGGGTTTTACAGCTCTATTAGATTCATCTTTTAAATCCAAAAAATCAAATGAGAATCAATACGACCATAAAAACAAAACAAAAAACAATCTAAACCAAGTCTATTTGTAAATTAAGATATATGTTTTTTATGGTCCACCAACTTGATTCATTAAGATTTAATGTTTAAAGCGTACAAACTTAAGGCAAACTTTGCTAATACAACTACAATATGATTTTCTTCCCAAGAGATAATTTTAAAGGTAGTAAAATCGAAAGAGCATGAGTAAATGTTGAGGTCCAAGGCAATAATGTGCACTTAATTAAGACGGAAAAATTCAGGTTCTAAGGGCACAAAGTAAAATAGATGAATCTGATCAGACCACCAAGGCTGTGACATTCGCTCAGAACTTTCTCCATCGCTGATTGAACAGTAAGGGCTTCGGCGATTAGAGGACAAGAGATGTTTTGAGCCATTGCTTCGTTGGTGAGTGTTAGAGATGTGTCGTCTGATTTGAAGACTCAACCCATTCTGGTGGCGAGAAAGTCTGATTTATATGCTCTACCTGTGTGGTAGATGATTTTTGGCATATGGCATTATGATCAGGGTGGATTTGACGGCTCAAGTATAGACAACTGAACATTTCAAATTTAATTAATATTAAATTAAATTTTTTTCTGAAAATATGTTACATGTCCTACCTAATAGCATATACATCTCAATTTCGTTTCCACTTCAGTGCAAATGATAATTTAAAAAGTAGAGATCTCGGAGTTAAATTCGGGTTATGGGATCCTATGTATCGATTTAATTCTTGACAACAAAATATTTGCAAATTTAGTTTTAAACATTGCTCAAATCCATAAAATATCTAAGTAGTCCTGCTAGTAGGTAATACTTTTGGTGAACACATCTATATATATGATGCTCACTGAATCTTAAAAAGCATGCACACCATCACTAGTTATCACTTCACAAATTAAATACAGACGTACATCTATATATCGATTTTGTTGTAGTCTACATTATTCTTGGTAATGGCCACAATACTTTTTAGTCACACTCCTGTTTTTTTTTCTTGAAACACAAAATATCTCTTGAAGTTCTTTTAGAGGCTCTCATGGTATTATGTGGCTTATCTTAATTGGTAACTTAACATATATTCGAACAACTTGACAAAAAAAAACTACACCATTTGTTATTGTTTTTTATTAAACACTATTCATTTGTATATTGCATATAATTATATGTGAACAAAAATATGTAAAAGCAAAAAGTTGAAGACATATTGGTCAAGTGAATATGCCACTTTGTTCTTCAGGAGCCGATATTGACCTCAATCTCTTTTTAAATAAACAATCATTTTGCATTTCAATTAGATATTAAGAACCATACAAGAATTAAATTGTTTTCTATGCTAAAGAGATTGGACTTTAAAACCCAATCTCCTTTGTGGATTAAAGAGAAGCTAAGAGAAAGAAAAATGTACACGCATTACAGAAATGAATTATTGTATTACACACACACAAAGAATTTTTACTGCAGAATTATCACTTTTTATTATCAAAATTAAATATTTTTTTGTTGGTGATGGATTTGAGAGACCCAATACATAACTTTAAGTCCATAAATTATAATTTATCTAAAAAAATAGCAAGTATTAAAGAAAAGAAAGAGAATCAAATCAAATGTCGCCCGGTAATTAACACTTTAAAATAAATTAATTAAGATGTTATATTTTATCATAATAACACATATTTTGTTATAATATATTTTTTAATCGTATTATTATAATATTGTGACACTTTGTAAATAATTACAATATAATTTTCAAAAATATATATTTGCAACTAAAACATCATAATAATGAATAAATCACATAACAATTTTGTCAAAGCGAGATCGTAATAACTTATTTAAAATTTACAAATTTGTAACAATTAAACTCGTAACAAAACCAATCTATAAATATCACAAATTTGTTATTTGTAATTTTAATCACAAAATTCCGTTGTAATTTTTTTTTTATTCTACATTCTTTCTTCGCCTTATATGGTGTCAATAGCTTTTGTGGCACATGTAAAGAAAACATTAAAAAAGAAAAAAACAACTTTCTTAGTAAGTTCCACTAAACAAGTTGGGTAATAAACTAATCCAACTCTATTTTATTTTCGTATAGAAATTTTGCCACCGAAATTAAATAAACTAAACTGTTGTTTCATCCTTTGTTTCCAACTCATAAGGCATGGAACTCCCACATGGATAGATCTCATAAAGTTTTAGATCCAGCAAACGACATTACTAAGTAATTTAGTTATTTACCGGTTTCAGTAAAATCAAGTTAATGATAAAACGAAAAGTATTTGTTTTTCCTCTTTTATATTTTAGACTTTAGATTGATGAACTACAAAACTTCAACGAGTTATTTGTTAATTTTGAATGCGTAAACAAAAACAACTTTCTTTATTGTTCATCTTCTAGGTTGTGTTGAGTCTTTTGATTCTTAATTTCTTTGATTGGTGAAAGTTATTAAGGGTGAGGTTATAATTGGAGACCATTTCTTCATCCATGGAAATTGACTTAAAACCCAGAAAACTACTTTCTTTATTGTTCATCTTCTAGGTTGGATTGAGTATCTAATTAACATATATATAATTACTTGGCTGACATATATGTTATCTTTTTAACTCGATTGTCAACCATAAATATAATCCCACTGCAATTATCTCCACAAAATTGTAAATATACAAATAAACTTTTAATTACATGCTAATTTATTTAACGCTAATAAAATTATTATAGCGGCAAGTAGTCTTTAGTCTAGTGTAAGGTGGTAAATCCACATAAAACATGCACATTTGCACAACTAGGGATCGAGGCTCACCGCCTACATTATATATAAATTTGGCTAATAGGTCAGATTGTTATGACCCAATGTTAATAAAAAAAATTATTATAGCGACAATAAAACTATCACACAACAAGTAAATACCACTAACTTTGTTTCAATATATAAGATGTTTTAAAGAAAAATTTATTTTATTTACATGTAAGTGGCATTTAGTCTAGTGTCAAGCGGTAAGTCCACTAAATACAGCGCACTTACACAACCAGGGATCGAGTCTCACCGTCTACGTTATATAGGAACTTGACTAATGGGTCGGCCAGTTATGACCTAATGTTGAAAAAAAAAAATGTTTTACATAAGTCTTTAGAATTTAATGTATTTGATTATTAATATTCTGTATGAGTAAATTTATTATATTATAATTTTAATTTTTTAAATATGTTTGTTTTTACCTAAAAAAGGATAAAATTTATATTCTATCAACAATAAATCTTGTACATTTAATGCTTATCAGAACATTTAATGCGTGTTATCATTTAACGCGCGTTACAAGCATATTCAATATGTGTTATAAGCACATTAATGTGTGTTGTGAGCACATTTTCTCTCCTTCAAAAATATCGCTTGTATTAAATGACTTGTCATCAAACTTATTTGTCTTTCTTACCTATATTTTATATGTTGATGGTCCATAAATCTTTTTGATGTGCATCTATAATTACTTTTTTAATTCAAAAAATCAGATGACTATTCACCTAATATCTAATAAGTATGTGAATATTTACCTAAATGACTATTTATTATATTTTAACATTAATATTGGCATGCAAGTGACTTTTAATCTAGTGGCGGGCGGTAAGTCCATGTAAGACATGCCTATTTACATATCAGGGATTGAGTCTCACTGCTTACATTATGTAGGAACTTGGCTAATGAGTCGGTCTATTGTGGCTCAATGTTGAAAAAAAAACATTAATATTGGCATTCACATTTGATATACTCATGTATGTGGACAAGGTGTCTTATATTTTCAGATTTGTTAGACTAATTATCTCATAAATGATCATCCACAAATGATATATTATTTTTATGTGAATATAATAGTCCTTTTCAATATTTACAAGATCATAATAAATTTTGTAATATATTCTTCAACTTTATTTCGATATCTACCCATGTGGGATAAAATCGAGATAGAAAATATCAGATTTGGTGAATTTGCAAAACCTTCCTTCGAGATTGAATTTGCAAATCGACTCAGAAGGTTCCCTGACTACCAAATACATATAAAAAATTCTTTATCACAAATCCACCTGTAAAAATAATGGTCATATCGTAAATGATTAAAATTCCATTGTCCATTATTTAATATATACAGATTTTTTGAAAGAGAAAATGAACAAAAGACATCCAAGTGGTCGTGGAAACATTATCTATCTCATTTTTATTGCTTAACCAGTCCATGTTTATGGATACACACAAGATTTGATTTACAATCAAAAGATATTATGATCAAAGCTTCTGCAGATGGAACACATAAATTAATCGAATAAAAATAACGATATGAATTGACAAGGGTTTGTCAAAAAAAAATTGACTAAGAGCTTATGGTTAAGTGGTAGGAGCGAGCCTAGAACTTTAAAAAATTCGTAGGTTCGATTTCTCTGTTATGCGAAACTAAAACATATTTTTTTAGTTACCTCTACACGGATATAAACTCATGTTTTCGCCCAATTTGAATTCCTAGAAAGAAAGTCTATCTATGGGTTGCATTTCCCCAAGAGAATAGTCCACACCCTTTCCATAAGGTCTATAACTCCTAAGTTATAAAAAAATAATTAAAAAAAATAACGACATGAATGAAATATATGTAAACCCTATAATTATTTGAAATTAAAATTATTTTTATGCAAAATATAGTGAGAAATAAAAAAGAAATTGTTCACTCATATGGTGGTTTTCTTCCATTTTATAGCCAATTTTTTCTCTTTTTATGTGTGAATTGAAAGCCATCAAACAATAAGTGGTAATTAAGAATCGACGTTTTGGTTGTTTTTTTTCCAACTAGACGGTGAAAAGTCATTCTTCTAACATCGAAGTAAAACAAAATCAGTTTTTAACTTTAAAGAACAAGGAATGAGAGTAAACTCAAATATGTTGAAAAGACTCTTGAGTCTATAGCAAAGTCTTCTAAAAAGGGTCTGAACAATCGCCACTCATCTGGGTTGTTATCATCTTTGTCATTTATGAACTATCTCACGCCACCACCACCTTCAAAATGTTCAGCAAAGTTAAGCATGTCATCATCGCCCACATGATACTTTCAACTTTAAAGTGTAGTGACGATAGACTTTTTCTGGAACCCCATACATGATCCGTCATGTCATTTGTGAAATAAAATCACCCTAATTTTAAAAGAAATTCTCAATTCTTGCAAGATCCATCTATAAAACATCGATAACCTGCTAAAATTGATGATACAATTAATGGTCTAGAAATTATATCTCCGAAATATCGCACACATTGTTACTTAGTTTCAAGAAAAATTCGAGCTCAGGTAAAGTATCCTCTCGGTTCCAAGGTTTTTTCACTCTACCATATAGTTTATTGTCACAAACATTATAGATAATATATATGACTACACTGCATAAAAAGAATGTTTTCTTGTAGATCTAACTTCTGTACCAACTGTGCTATGTATCTGTCGTTCAGTGATTGGATAAGTTCAAAATATATATTAAGGTGTTAAATTGCGGAAAGAAAAGACAACAAATCCAAAAATAATAACAAATAGTGCCTTAATTATTTTAATAATCTTGATTAAAAAGCAGCGAAAGCTTAAACTAATCATAATCTCCCTAAGAAGAGGTTCATGCATATTGAGTTAGTGACACCATATGAAAATGTTTATGAATAAAATACAACATTTTAGTGGGTCGGTTCCGCAATACATGTCACAAGTATTTGTTTAAATACTAAGATGATTTAAACGTATTCTATGAGCATATAACATTTACAATAACCAAGTAGTGATGATTTAATAGTTTAAAAAAGAACATATCATTCACAAAAGTTTGCGTTGAAAGATAAAATAAATAATTTATTACTCAATCTCACATATTTTAAAGTTATAACTAAATTACAAAAACTTCACTCATCTACTAGATAAAAATTTTGGTGTTACATAAATGCTATCAATATTCAAGAGTTAGCCATTAAGATTGTAAATGCCAGAAAATTTGATCTCTGTCTCTAACTATATGAAACTTGGGAAGTAAACTTTACACACATGAAATCTTTAATTTAGATTGTATCCACATGGACTTTTTTAAAAATTCAGAAAATATCCCCATCGTCGTTAAATGCTTTATTATTTTTATCCAATATTTTAAACTTAACCATTTATATCTATTTTTTTGGTCAATTCAAGTAATATTACCAAGACAAAGAAATTTTACAAGAATAAACCATTACCTAATTCTCTAATACTACGAGAGAAAGCATCAATTTTATGATTTAGAAATCTCAGAATTACATGAAAAAATAAAAATCGCAAAATAAATTTTAACCATTTATATCGATTTAAATAACCTTATTATACTTTTTCACGATCTTTAGATCATACTTTTTAGTTAAAAAACTACTTATATAGTTTTTGAAAATGGACACAGAAACATTATATTGTTCACTACATACTATTCTCTTCTCTTTAAACAAACTGATTTCATTCATTAAACATTCGGGAATACATCAACCAACATAAATGAAATCGATACAAAACAAGAATCCAAAATAGCTAATGATAAAAGATAGAATGCATTTATGTAGAGAAACTCAAACACATTGAAGTTTTTGGATAGAGTTTGGAATTGTGTTCTTGCCTCAGGTGAGGCTCTTGAAACACTCCTGGTTCTGTTGCCATAGAAGACAGTCGAACACATAGAAACCTCATCGAAATTGAAGTTCGTGTCGAGCTTTGAAAGAAATTCTCTGAAACTAGAGAAAAAATATCAAACCCTTCTCTTCACAAAGAGATCTGCAATTATGTTTAAAAGTCTCCTAAGAGAGACTATCCTAACCATTGGACTGCTAAATATGGATATTCTAAAACCCAAATGATTGGTTTTGTCCTCTAAAGCCCAAATCCAATTGAGCATTATAGAAACAAGTTTTGAATATCTCATTAATGAAAACCAGACCCACAAAAAGGGCCCAAATCCAAATCCAAATTGAATTGAAGTTGTGAGAAAACAAGGGACAGAAACCCTAGTTTGGGATTGAGCGTCGCCGAGTTTTGAAGAAACATTACCTGAGATTTGTCGTTGAAACAGGAGATGGCCGCCACTTTCAAAGAAGAGGTTGTGACCAGCTCCAAATCACAGGGAGACACTGGGGTTGAAGTGCCAACCACACGTCACCGAATTGAACGAGTAACGCAGCCACGGAGGAGAAAGAAGATGAGTTCGGCTATGACCCCACGACGAGTCTTTGAGAATCCAAGTACAAGAACAGAGATGGTGGTGATCACGCTAGGACCAGGTCGACGGAAATGAAAGCTGGTGAGACTCAAAGCAAGTCTCGATTATGGCGAAGAGTAGTGGTGATGGTTTTTTCAGAGGTATTTTTGTCCTCGAAAGATAGAGTTTTGATATAGACCATCAACGGCTAGATCCTCAACTAGAAAAAGAGAAATGAGAAAAAACAAAAAAAGCAAAAGCATAAGAGTTGAAATCATAGCAAAATTCGCCCGATGTTGGCGAGGGCTGCCACCTCCGGCGTCACCGGCAACGGAGCAAAGATGGGTAAAAAATGTCTCGATAACTGGGTCAAAGAGAAAAGCTTCTCTTTGTCTCCTTATTAATCAGAATTCTTACACACTTCTCTTTGTAAATAATTCAATTATGATTTAGAACTTTTGTGCTAAAGTGGGTTTGAATACGAGAGGTTGGTTTGAGTTTGAACTCAGAGTCCTTTTTGATTAACAAAAACAATTTAGAAACAGTAAATTTTCATGTGTATACAAACTTAATAGATAGTTTTCGTAGGGAATTATAACCCGTCGACCACTATTCAACTTAAATTTGTTGCATTTCTATCAATTTTGTTATTTTTTATTCGTACAACATAATCAGGCAAGTTTTATTTATAGAACTTTTATTGTTGTTAATTATTTTAGGTATATAACTTTACTACTATCAGTATTTGGTGCAAAACCTTTATTTTGTTTTATGCAATATTTTTGCCAAGATTTTGATATGCACTAATCACATATTTGTTGTTTTGTCTTCATTAGATCAACGTGTAAGGATTTAATAAATTCTAAGTTTGGACTCGATAAATTGACAAAGTCTAAGTCAAATTTGGTGTCTTTTTTGGGGCTTAATTGGTTATTAAAAACAGCCCTTTCTCGTGTTTTATTTCTAGCACTAAAAAAAAAAATTTGTGATGGCTTTGATGAAATCAACATCGAATTGGAGAACATGACTCCTCTTGTACAACGTTTTTATTGTTTTTCTTAGTTGTATTCTTTCTATTAAAATACTACGATATCTTATATTATTAATTAAGGTATTTTTAAATTATTATATACGATTTATGTGATTCATATGTGATGTTTATTCTGGTGACAGGTGGTAAGTCCATTAAAGGCAGACATACTTGTATATTCAGGGATCAAATCCCATTACATATATTATATAAAAATTTAGCTAATGAGCCGGTCAGTTGTAGTCCAGTGTTGACAAAAAAAATAAAAGAAGATTTATGTGATTCTATTCTTAATGTTCGATTGATTTGGAGTTGATTTTTTCTTACCAAAATGTTTATTTTTTTACATATGGGGACCTTATAAATGATACATTTTGATGTGATATTTTTGAGATCGTGGATTTGATATGTTTTCGTTGGACCATTTTTTATCTGCATATCAAATAAAAATTAATAGAATGGCATAAATTCACATTAAAAATTGGGATATTTCTAAGATATTAATAAAAGTCCATGATTATGGCCAATTGGTTTTAAGTTCTACGGTTATAAATTCTATACTGTTAACATTTAGTGATGTTTTGAATATATTAGAATGACTTTAATTTCACATTAAAAATTGAGATTTTTTGAGATATTATAAAAGATTCATGAGTTATTCCATTTGTAGCCAAATGATTTTAAGTTGTACGCTTACAAATTTTATAGTGTTAAGATTTAGTGACTTTGATTAACTCGTGATGATGAATTGATTCATTATGCAGGCACCTAACACTTCACTAACAAACCAATTCTAACAGTTCAAACACCTAACACTTCACTAACTTTAAAGTACAAAGCTAAAAACACTTATAAATGTGATTTTTTTCCAATCTAATTGCATAAACAATAGTAATGTTCTAATTATATACAAAACCATCAATCAAACCCAATAAACAAGAGGAAAAACAAAAATGTCATTAAATCTAAAATATCATGTAAGAAAACTCCAAAAGGAATATAAGCATGTGCATGAGATTTTTGCAAATGATTTTAGATTTAAAGAGTATTTTAAGTGTTTAGCACGTATATATACTCTCTACAATGTTAGAGAATTTTTCTAGGATCATGTATTTCAGAATTTGTGGTGAGAGTCCAATATAAGTCGATAAGATTTGGTCCAAATCAAGCCCACAAAACATTTGGGTGGAATATACTCTTCAAAAGCTGGTATAAATGTTTGAGTGCCCTTAGATTATTGTATTGTATTGATATGAGATATTTTACACACAATGTGACGTATTTTTTTTTTTCCGCACATTTGACATATCTATAATCCATGTTTAAAGCCAAATAAAATAAAATTATAGTCCATTATAAAATATAGGTTGAGAAAAAATAAATAAGAATTGTATATTTTTGTTGGATTTGAATTGTATTATCTTACAAAGAAAATCTCAATTTTTTTGATGAGGTGAATCCGAGAAAAGTTTTTCTAAGTGTGCAGTTATTTCTACTTTAAATTTTCAATATCTTCCAAAATTAGGCTATCTAAATTACAAATAGACAATTACAAAGCTGATCTGTAAACCCATGTTAGAGGAGTAGCTTGTAATTATTTGTTTGTAAATTATTCGCCACCGTCGAGTTACTCCTAATCTGATAGTTAGGATGATCCAACTAAAGACTGATGTACTATAGTTTAATTTGTCCCCGTTACAATTGTAGATTAAAAAGAGATTTTATGATATGGATATGGATTAGACATTGTCTGATTCAATTGTTAAAAAAAAAAAAAAAATTTCGCCACCAAATTGGCTTCCTATCTCTATATAATGAAAGATCTTTGTTGACACAAATAAATAAAGACCTCCAAGATCTTAGTTACTTAGAAAGAGAGAAATCTCATATGAGAAACTTAATAAGTCATCATAAAAAGATATTTGTTAATAAATTTCAAGCGAGTAGTTCTGAATATTACCCACTAACAAGATGAATGATTGATTAAAGATATAACTCTTTTAATCTAAGCCTTCCTACATAGTCAGAAAGCACTTAAGCTACAACACATCATTGATGAATTTTTCTGTGAGTTCTTGAGGAAGTCCCATGACTGTATCAACTCCTCCAACCACAGAATCCACAAATGGTGAAATGAGAGGATGCTCCAACATTAAACCTCCAGCAACCTTAAAAGTTACTGCATCATCAATAAGATCATCAATAACTTGTTCTGGTATTTCATGAAAATAAACTTCTGCTTTATCCCATCCTCCTCTTCTAACTCCAGTTTTCAAGTTTCTTACAATAACAGATCCTACAACACTTCCATGTGAACCAGAATAGCCTTTGATATATTCGCGAGCTTCTTCTTTACTAGTTGGTTTCTCTCTGATTACACCTTTGTACACAACAACTGTGTCTGCTGTAATCAACAGAGTTGGTTGAGGGTCTTGTGCAAACTTCTTTTCGCCTCCCAATTTCGATATAATCTCATTTTCCTTTGCTTCAGCAATAGCCACAACCAAATCTTCAGGCTTATCTTTCCTAATAGCTTTCTCATCAATATCTGCAGTCACAATAGTAAACTCATATCCCATTTCAGCTAGAATTCGCTTTCTCGCCATTGACTGAGAACCCAAAATCAACTTAAATCCTTTCTCCATTGCCTTGGTCGCCATTTCTAGTGTTGTACTCTAACTGCAAAGAGTGAATAAGAAAAGTTAACAAAACAAAAAGAACAGAGATCATAGAATTTCTTCATCCTGATTCTTCAAAATCTTCTCTAGAACATACATTATCCAACAAGAACAAGTAACATAGCAACATATGATAAGTAGATTTCTATATGCTAATGAAGCAATACAGAACAATATCCTATTCACAGGCTCTATCATCAACTGTAACTTATAGAATTCTCGTTTCACACATCAGCTACAAAACAAAACCAAATTACACACAGTGGACAGGAAGAAAAAACAATTTTTTCTGCAATAGGAAGTGTGATTCAATGCACATTCAGCAAATTTGGATCAAACCCAGAAGAACACACACAAACAAAAACCCTCAAAATTCAAACTTTCAGAAACAAATTTGCATCTATGGTGAAGATTCCGACAGAGCCAATCTGTGAAGATTCAATTAAAGAAGCGTCAATGGAGAGAATAAACTAAAAGAGAAGTGAAATTCACATCTCACAGACGAATAAGCTGAGAAATTCATAATCTTTTTCTACAATTAACGATGGAAACTGTAAACAATTATCTAACGAAATTAGGGTTTTGCAGATTAACCAGATTCAAACTAACTCAAGAGATTTTGTTTAAGAGGTAAACATACGATTTTGCTTGCAGATGAAGATTGAGAGGAGGGGAGGAAGCTTGAAGGAGAGCTGTAGAATTGGAGATAGCCAGTGAGATACTGAGAACCTGAGAGATAACGGATGGGCTTTTAGTTTGGGCCGATTTATTATAAAGAAATTTGGGAAAACGAATCATCAGAAAAGTCTAAAGATTTACAAAGGGTGTGAATGGTAAGACAGTTTTAGTTTTTTAATTTTTGGATTTCAGTTTTTAGATTTTGATTTTAGCTTTTGCATTTTAGTTTTTATCTGTAAAAATTCAAAAAAATTGTTTTTTATAGCTTTTAGGAAAACAAAAACCAAAAATTTGAATGATAAGATATAACGTAAAAAAAAATTATATAACGTAAAATCACGATTGACTAAAAAGTAGTTTACCAGAAAAAAAAATAGAAACTAGTCCATAAACTAGTTCCAGTAAAACCAAAGTAACTGCAAAATATTGTCTATTTTAAGAAATATATTATGTATACTTTCCCTCTTTTAATTTTTCATCTCACTTTCCTATTGAGTTTCCTACCCAACTCTTTTCCTTTAGTTAAATGTTCTAGATAGGGAAGATGTATTGAATCATGAATTGTAAATAATTTTAACTGTTACTAGGTTTTAAATGATTTTAGAAGAATTTGGAGAGTTTCTTATGATTTGTTATAAATTCTTCCAAAACTTCAATTAAAACTATAAGATTTGGTTATTTATGTTTTTAACTAAGAAAATTAGTATTGCTTATAATCACATACGTAAAATATTTTCAAACAATAATAGATTTAATTGTGTTTTTAACAGTCAGAAGTTCAATAACATTAGATTTTAAAAGTTTTTAAACATTCATGTTTAAGTAACATATGATTTGTCACTTTAATACAGATCACTTAAAATTCAAAGTTTAATACACTGAAATCAAATTCTTTACAGTTTGGATATGGTTCGAGTATTTTTAAAACCCGAACCAAAAAAGAAATTTTTTACATGTATTTAGACCTGAATTCAAGTTCTTTAGATAGTTAATAATTACTAAATGAAAGTACCCAATAATCAAATCAAACTCTAAGCAACACGTCTGAAGATTGAAAGTTAAAAATCACATAAAGTTTGACTGAAACAACAAAAAGTATCAAGAGGTAAAGAAATAAAGTTCCTCAAAGAATCAATTTGAGCAACTGATGATTCTGATATTCGAGTTTGGGGCTGCAAATTATAGAGTCTATTTCATCCAAAATTTTATTTAATTCTTTTCTGGTGCTTGTTTTTATTTTAGATTTTTCGAAAATATTTTATCTTCTGCTGATTTATCTTCAGAGATAATTTATCTTTCGCCGATTTAAATCTCAAAAATTTCTTATATTTTGCAGGTTTTGTAATCTTTAATGTTTATTTTTTATTTACCTCTAATAATAAAGTTGACAAGACAAAATAAAAATTGGTTTGTATGGTTTATGCCATTAGCAGGTCATGTTAGTGTGTTGCCATTATTATTTTTTTTGTTTGTAAAAATAGTGTATAGTCATTCTTGTAATTTATACTTTAGATATCCATGATATGTATGCATTCTAATGACATTAATTAATTATATCAATCTTGTAAGAGCAAAAATAGTGGAATGACCAAGTATACATACTTGAATCAAGAGAAGTAAAAACAAAACAAAAACAAACTCAATGAAAACTAAAACAAAACGGTTTTATTCAAACATACATCAATATTTTATTAAATTATTTCATTAATCAGATTCATTTTTATCCAGAGTAACAACAGCATACTTGACTACAACGACCTCCTATATAATTATGTTTCTTACAAAATGCAATGCAGACTTCGGTGCCCGAGGGTTGTTTTTCACACATCTCTGACCCGAAGAATGTTTGCTCAGGAACGTTTTTTATTCCAAAACCTGTTTAATATGAAACCAATACATATACATTTATAAAAAAAAAGATATTTCAATGGTAGAAATAAAATTAAAAAGAGAACATAGTAATAAGCCATTACCAGAAGTATTATCAGATGTTGCACGACAATGGACACAAGATCTGACAAGTATAATAGTGAAAAAAATGAGACTAAATTCTTTTTGTAGATAGCCATTATACCCTATTATTATCTTTATCTATTTTTAATTTTGTGGCTTTCTGTTCACTCATGCTTTGATATATATATGTAAAAAAATTTTAACTAAAAATGTATATTTTTGGTCAAAGATGAAAAAGTACATAATTTTCAATTTGTTTCCTCATATATATAGTCAAAAGTAAAATAAAGAATAAAATCTTCTCACTTAAGTTCAATTTTAAATATATTGTGATATGTTTCTCTATTTGTATGTTTTTAATGAACAGAATCTTATAAAATATATTTCAATATTTTCTTCATTTATTTTATAAAACAAATAAATGAAATTTGAAATATATAATTATAAAACGTGTGTATATAATGTTTAAATTTTTATAAGATATTTCCATATAAAATAACTCAAAACCTAAATTCTTAATCTTAATCTCACAAGTTATGTCACAACTTTAAAAATTCCTTATATATATAAGATTAATTATATTCCTAATAAGAAACACATATAATTTAGATAACTCCTAAAATATAACAATTTAATCTTATCTATCAATAGCTTAAACCTTAAGCTTTCTTATTCAAGCTTATCTCAACAATCTCTCCCATAAGTTTGAAATCGATTTTCTTTATGTCTTGTACGCCAATGAAGTCTCTCATTTCCCTGAACTTGATACTTCCTAGTGTCTTTGTTAATATGTCCGCCTTTTGCTTTGTTCCTGGAATATGTTCAACTTTTACTAACCCATTTTCAACACATTCTCTTATGACATGATAGCTTGTGTGAATGTGCTTACTTCTTCCATGAAAGACGAGGTTCTTAGTGAGTGCAATGGCTGATTTGTTGTTTATTCAAATCAACACTTGTTCACACGTTCTTCCAATGAATTCACTTAACAAATCATGCAACTAAATTTCTTGTCTAGCGGCCTTAGTTCCAGCCATGAACTCGGCCTCACAAAAAGACAAAGCAACGGTTTCTTGTTTTTGAGAACACCATGTGATTGGACTTTCTCCCAAGTAAAAGATGTGACCCGTTGTGCTCTTTCCATCATCCGGATCCACATTATGACTATTGTCGCTATAGCCTATTAGTCTTGGTAATTGAGTGATCGATCTTGTGAAGACCAATCTGTGACTTTTTGTTCCTTTTAAATACCTCAAGCATTGCTTCAAAGCAACTCCGTGTGACTCTCGTGGACTTTGCATATAGCTACTTAATACTCCTACACAAAAAGATAGATCCGGTCTTGTACGTATCAAATACCTTAGACAACTGATGATTTTTCTATAGGATGTTGCATTGATTTCTTCTTCTCTTTCGGCCTTGAAAGCTTCAGACCAGAATCCATAGGTACTTGTACCGAATTACAAGTATCCATTCCCGATTCTTCTAGTATCTTTTATGCATATCTATTTTGATTCAAAATAATTCTGTCTTCAAGTTGTTTCACCTCAATTCCAAAATAATATGTCAATTTTCCTAAATCACTCACCTCAAACTTTGTTGACATCTCTTTCTTGAACTCATCTACGGTAAACTTGCTTCTTCCTGTTACAGATAAATCATCAACATATATCGCAATGACGAGAAGATCTTTCTTTACTTCCTTGCGATACACAAATGGTTCTTTAGAGCATCTCTCAAATTTTAGATCCTTGGGTACTTGATTTAGTTTGATATTCCAAGCTCTTGGTGCTTTGGAATTTCTCTTGATCTTGAACACCCATTTAAGTCCAATTAGTTTAACTCCTTCCGATAGATCCTCCAAATCCCAAGTCTCGTTTTTAACTATGGACCCAATCTCATCTTCACAAGCAAGTATCCATACTTTATGTCCTTTTGCCTCCATCGAATTCTTTGGTTCATCGTTTAAACACAACAATAACCTTTCCCCTTCTTTTTCTGCAAGTAAGACATAATCATCAAGATATTTTGGCCTTGTGACTTGTCTTTGAGACTTTCTAATTGGAATGGCTTCGTTGGTGCTTTCCTCGGCTTCACAATCTTCATCAATCGATTTATCGCCATCTTGCTCACTTTCTTGATCGTTGCTTATGCTGCAAGCTTTGTTACTTTCTCGTGAAGCTTTGATGCTTTCTCGTGAAGCAATCTCTCCTCCATTGCTTCTTGTTTATCGATTTTCTTCACCATAGCCGGTCTCAAATTGAAAGTCGTGATCTTCACTAGTTTTTGATTTGTCTTTACTCCAATTCCAACCTTTAGTTTCATCAAACACAACATCTCGACTTATAATGATTATTTGTGTTAGTGGATCTAGTAGACGATAGGCTTTCGAACCCGGTTCAGTCCCAAGATGAACTAGCATTCGAGATCTATCATCAAGCTTCTTCAAGTGTGGTTTATCAATATTAGCATAGCTAATACATTCAAAAGTTCGGAGATGGCTAATGTTAGGCGTTTTCCTTCTCAACATCTCATACGGTGTTTTGTCTTTCAAAGCTCTTGTAGCAATTCGGTTTATGAGACAAGTTGAGTGCCTCACCGCTTCTCTCCATAAGTAATTTGGTATGCGCATATGCTTCATTATACTTCTAGAAATCTCCATTAAAGTCCAATTTCTCCTTTCCACTACTCCATTTTGTTGTGGAGTATATGGTGCGGTTAAATGTCTCTTGATTCCATTTGAACCACAAACAAAATTAAATTCTTGTGACACAAATTCACCACCTCTATCCGTTATAAAGACTTGTATTTTCTCTTTCGTTTCTTGTTCCACCAACTTCTTAAATCTCTTGAACTTCTCTAGTGCATCACCCTTTTCTTTCATCAAGATCGTCCACATATACCTAGATCGATCATCAATAAGTACAAATATGTACCTATTTCTAGCAGCTGTGGTTGGTGTTATCGGTCCACAAAGATCTCCATGAATCAACTCTAGATTCTTACTTGCTCGAAAATCGGTTGCTTGTGGAAAATATTTTCTTACTTGCTTCCCAAGTAAGCAAGATCCACATACCTCTTTATCGATGTTCATCTTTGATAAACCCTTCACACAACTTCCGTTGATCATATTCTTCATTGTCTCGAGGTTTATATGACCTAATCTTGAGTGCCATCGACTAGACTCACTAGTCTTAGAGATATGAAGCCGTGTAATATCCTTCACATCCATATTTACTTTGTACAATCGATTTCTTGATCTCTTAGCTTGGACAATCAATTTTACTTTTTGATCATGCATAAGTAAATCTTCTCCATTTAGTCTTATGTCACAACCTTCCTCCATTGTTTGTCCTAGGCTAACGATGTTGCTCTTTAGATCCGGGATGTAATACATGTCTTTCATCTCCTTTTGGTCGCCGTTACCATCAATAAAGGATATAGATCCTTTCCCTTTAATGTCTATACGAGAATCATCACCAAACCTTACTTTTCCAGTGATTGACTCATCTAGTCTCTTAAAATACCTCCTATCTCCAGTCATGTAATTGCTAGCACCATTGTCAAGATACCAAGTATTTTCTTCATTGATATTTGATTCGAACTTACTTGGTATACACTTATCCTCATTGAAAAACACAACTTCATATAATAATAAATCGTCTCCTTCTTGTGTTTCTTCATTATTGTTGTCTTCTTATGTCTCTTATAGCTTAAGCAATCTATCCGGACACTTGGATGCAAAGTGTCCGTATTTATTACAACGGTAACAAATTACCTTCGTGATATCAAAACTACATTACCTCTTCCTCAGCCACGTCCTCGGCCACCTCTTCCTCTCCCTCTCCTTCCTTCACTATAGTTTCTCGTTTGATTTTGTGACTCCAAATACATCAACTTGTTTTGATCTTCTTGAGCTTCTTCATCTTCTTCGAGGAGTTTTTCTTCATAGGCTTTTAGACGACCTACTACATCCTCAAAGCATGCAGTTTTAAGATCTAAGATTTTCTCAAGAGATGCTACCATATGGATGTATTTCTTTCTAGGAAGACACTTGAGAAACTTCTTCACCAACTTTGTTTCTTCGATTTTTTATCCTAGAGAAGAAGACTTAAATGAAATAGCTGATAGCTTCCCCACAAATTCATCCATTGTATCAGTTTCTTTCATCTTGAGACGGTCAAATTCAGACATCAAGGTTTGTAACATTGCTTCCTTAACACACTCAGCTCTTAGATTTCGAGTTTTGATAGCCTCCCACACCTTCTTTGCCGTGTCTAATTCACCAACTTGTAGAATGAGATCCTCCGATATAGATTGCAATATGAGTGCCATCGCCATGGTATTCTTCTTCTTGTCATCAATTTCTTTCTCAACTACTTCCCATACTTCATGTACATTGAGACATAACCTCATCCTTATGGCCCAAACCATATAGTTGGTTGCGGTTAACATTGGACATGTTATTGAGGAAGAGCCTCCTCCGCCTTTGTTCTTCTTTGTCGGTACTATAGCTTGGTCGTCCACCATCATTCTTGGTTTGTTTATTTTCTTCTCGTGATTAAGAACCTTTTAAACGATTCCTCTTACTTCCTAGCACTCTGATACCAATTGTAGAACTTAAGAAAGCAAATTCAACGATTAAAGAAATAACTCTTCTTTATTAGCTAGGAAAATAACTCAAAACCTAAACTCTCAATTTTAATCTCACAAGTTATGCCACAACCTTGACATCTCCTTATATAGATAAGATTAATCCTATTCCTAATAGGAAACACATATAATTTAGATAACTCCTAAACTATAACAATTTAATCTTATCTATCAATAGCTTGCTCCTTAAGCTTCCTTATTCAAGCTTATCTCAACATTTGTTTCATTTATATGAGAACAAATTTATTCTTTTTTTTTGACAAATTTATTCAATCATTATGTTTATGAAAAAAAAGATTAGTTCCTATATGACATGTTGTATATGTTAGTAGTTTTTCATGATAGATGATGTTGATGAATATGTAATCCTTTTGCAAAGGATAAACAAAGACTTGTGCAATATAAAAAACCTAGACTTGTGCAATATAAAAAACCTTAGTATAATGAATCTCATAAACAAATTCTTATTACACAACATCACACAACCTGGTGATTTGCTAAGACCACTAGAACCACGAGATAGAATTGTATCCGGTAAAGGCGGTTTCAAAACTTGAGTTCTATAAAAAAAATTGCGAGTTCTAATTAAGTTTGAGTTATAAACTTAGAACTCACACTTCTTTTATAGAGCTCGAATATGTGACAAGTTCACTATATTATCTTCCATATAACTTATAGTTTTTTCCATGCTATTAGGTAGACTGACACACCAACTGCTACTTTACCTATAATATACTGATTTTATTAGTTTTCTTATAAAGTTAATGTTCTCTTCTCATCAGCATCACCACGTAAGCATTCTTAGTTGAAGATAATTTGAACATTTTTTCAAGCATGTTATGTTGTAAACCTTATTTTCTTAAAAGGGGGTCACCTTGTCTTAAAAGATGAATCGGCGAGCTCAATGTCTGGATCGAAAATGATCCTTTTCGTCAGATCATCTATCGTTGTTGAGGCTATAGCAATTCGTAGTGCCCTAAAGATTACTCACTCACTGGGATTCAACAGAATTGAAGTCAGATCTGATTCTCTCACCCTAATTTCGACCATCAACCACGGCGAGACAAGAACGGAGATTCCTGGTGTGTTGCACGACATCATCAGTCTTCTCCCCTATTTTAATTCTGTTATTTTAAAACATATTCCTAAATCTAGTAATTGTGAAGCTGATATTAAGGCATATAAAACATTGATCTTCCCTTTTTGGTCCAATTATATTAATATAATCCATGATGAACATACATTGTGGTTGAAAGTAAATTAAAAAGAACAATATCAGTAACCAGAATTTTTTAAAAATTAAATATGTTTTCAAATAATAAATTTCTAAAAGATAGGAAAAGTATGTGTGGGAAGCAATATTATTTCAAGGTATAATCTTAATTAAATATATAATTGATATTCTAAATTATTGCTTGAATGCAAATTGATCGACAAAAATGTTAAACAACACTAACACAAAAGCGGTAGTATATTTAAATTGGTTTTCTATTTAAGAAGAAAACAAAATCAATCAAATGTTGATTGTGATTACGCAAATGTTGTGAGACATATTACATATTATCTGATAAACAATATTTGAATAAGTTGTGCGTTAATAATTAAGGGTTAAACCGCCTATCAATTCTTATTCACTCTGAGACTAAAGTCCTCAAAGTCATCAACTCTTGAGTTGTGAATTTGAATTTTTAGGCTGTGATAAAATCGATCCGGTAATAATGGTATCAGAGTCTGGCTTTTCATAATTAAGTATGGATTAGGAATACACCCTTTAAATTAAAAATTTAAATGAATATCATTAAAAAATCAAATGAACATCATTAAAAAATCAAATGTTAAAAATATTAAAAAAGAGGAATATGATATGCCACAACAATTGGATCTCCTCAATAAATGGACGATTCCAAAAATACAACCCAAAATAATATACCAAATGGGTACGTTTGAAAAATTAGGCTTAAAACAGGTTGTAAAAACAACAGAAGAAACAATTACAATAGATAGTGATCATGCCACGTTTAAACTATTAAATGAAAATGATTTAGCCCCTTATAGGGATAACTATCGTTTTATGCATATTGGTTTAATCCAAGTTGCATTTAAACCTTTAACATTAAGAGGTTTACCAGAGAGTTTCATAGCAGCTCTTAGAGATGGTAGAAATCAAAACTGAAAAAAAAAATTTTAATAGGAACTATCCAAACCAGTTTAGCTTATGGGCCGGTATATTTTAATGTCTACCCAAATTTACAAATATCACTAAATGACGACAATTCATTAAATGCTTTAATATTAAGTGTCAAACTCCATGGCTATGACTATATGCCAGGAACAGAAGTAATATGTATCTGTTACCGAATTTATTATAAACTATTACACACATTAAACCCTATGTGTAGAATAATGGATTATAAAAACGAAATAATTCTAATAGAAACAAATTTTGGTAAATTTCACGTTACTACAAGAAGACCCATTAAATGGGACGAAATTGAATTTCCAAAAGAATGGATATTAGAAGAAGCAATGACTCCAAAAAATAAAAGTAATAATGAAATTACTGAAATAGAACAATTCAATGATGGAACTATAAAGATAAGTTTTAACAACCTAGAATATCAAACACCCAAAATATCAAAATTTGACAAATTATCAAGGTCAACTTCATCATACATTTCACCAATCAGTTATATAATAACATCTCCATCAAGAGCATCAACCTCCCAAATAGGAGAAAATAAAAGAACAATATCCCCACATAGAGCATCAACTTCTCAGATAAGAGAAAATACAAGAATCAATAATATAAAAATTGACGAAGACAATATAGTCAATACATTTTCGGATATAGATCCGACACAATCCGAAATGGATTTCCCAACCGGAATATTATAATATGAATAGTGAAAAATTTGATTTTAGTCGGGGATCACCCGCAAGAAAAAAGATCCAAAATGAATTCTTTTTACCTAGATGGGAAAAATTTAGAAAATGGTTTTTTGATAATATCCAACCACAAGAAAGAATAATATTACAAGAACAATTTTACTCAGATCTTTCCAAAAGTAATAAGATAATATCTTTTATACCTTGGTTTTTGGCAAAATATATAGAACCATATATCTCAGTTTTAGAACAGAATTATAAATTAATTAATGGTCCTATAATAAAATCGGTTCTACCACCACAACAGTCTTTTCAAATTGAAAAAGAAGATAAAACAGTTTATTTTAATGCATTTTCAAAATTATTCGAAAATGAAACAGCTGTAATAACAGCACAACATTTAAATGTAATGTTAAAACAACAAAATTATGCAAATATATATGGGCATATTAGGAGAACAAATAATATCTCTCCACGAAAGAATTAATAAATTAATGGAGGAAATACAAACTCATAAATATACTGAAAAAGGAAAACAGATTGCTACACCTAGTATACAACCTCCATTAGAAATCAAAGATTTTAAATTAAAAAGTCTAGATGAGTTAGAAAAACTTCTAGATAAAAAATTTAAGAATTTAAAAATTAATCCATTAAATCTAGAAAAAGATAGTGAAATAAATAAAATCTCAAATAAATATGCGGATAAACCAACACAAAGGATGTACTATTATCCTAGACCAACACCACAAGATATTTTAATAGAAAAACAAGAATACATTATTGCTAATAGTTATAATGGAAAAGTAATATATGAATGGAATATATATGGCTTTACAGATAGACAAATTTATACAACAGTACATAGAATGTGTATGTATTCTACTGTTAGCAAAGCTAACGAAAATGATGATAGAAAAGTTGCACAAATGATAATAGTAGGATTTACTGGTCAATTAAAAGGTTGGTGGGAAAATTACTTAACAGAAGAACATAAAGTAAAAATCTTGAATAATATTAAACAAGAAAACGAAACAATTGTTCAAAATGCAGTTTATACATTAGTTCTAAATATTATAGAACATTTTTTAGGAAGATGGTCCGATAATAGTGAAACCATTAGAACTTTACTTCAAAATTTTAGATGTAAAACACTTACATCTTTTAGATGGTATAAAGATGTTTTCTTATCAAGAGTAATGGAATTACCAGAATGTAACAATGCTCATTGGAAGTCTAAATTTATAGATGGGCTTCCATCATTATTTGCTGAAAGAGTTAGAAAAACTCTTAGAGGCTCAGCGATAAATATTGATTATAATCAATATACTTATGGAAAATTAATAAGTGTTTGCACACAAGAGGGTTTATCCCTGTGTAATGAAATAAAATTAAACCAACAAATAAAAAGACATCACCTAAATGAAAGAAAACAGTTAGGTGAATTCTGTGAACAATTTGCAATGCAAATACCTAGAAGTAGAGAAAAAGAATCTCATAGATTCAAGAAAAAACATCACAATGATAAGAAAAATAAATACAAATCTAAGAGATTTGAAAAAAGACATGATAGAAAACAACAATTTTATAAACGAAAAGATTATATAAAATCTAGAGAACCAAATGCATGCTACAAATGTGGCAGATTAGGACATTATGCAAAAGATTGTAGAGTCAAGAATAAAATAAAAAAATCTGGACTTAGATGATAATCTAAAAGATTCTCTATGCAAAATTCTTTTAAATTCTTCACCAGAAAAGTCTGAACTAGAAATTTCTAGTGATAATTCATCCATTGATGAAAATATAAATGAAAAACTTAAAATAATAAAAGATGAGGATTATACATCCACATCAGAGGAAGAATGTATTCCTTGCCAAATAGGAAAACCATGTGAAAAGGAAGAAAAAGATGAGTTTTATAATATATTCTCACAATTTGATAACTTAGAACTTAATGTTTTAACAAATAATGATCTAATAGAATTATTAAAAACAATAAAAGATCCAGAAATAAGATCACAAATTATTGATAAAATGGATGAAAATAATAAACCATCCACAAGTCAGCCAAAGGAGATTCCTTCGTCTGATAAACCCTATTTAATGTCAGAAGTATATAAACTCTTAAAAGAAAGAATAAATTTAGAAGAAACACCAACTACAATCCAAGATTTATCAGAAGAAATAAACAACCTCAAAATAGAAATTAATGAATTAAAATCTCAGAATTTTATTCTTAATAAAAGAATAACAGATTTAGAAAATCATGACATAAAAATAAATGATATAGATTTTAGTCAATTTAGTAAAATCACTGATAATTAGCAAATAATACAGGAAAAAAAAGAAGAATTTCTTTCCAGAATGGAGTTAATAACAACTCAAAAACCTATGGTTAAAATAACCTTGCTAATAGATTACAATTTTAAAAAAGAATTTGTAGCACTTATTGATAGTGGGGCAGATTTAAACTGTATACAAGAAGGATGATACCTTCTAAAAAATGCTAGTGGTAATAAAATGATAATTAATTATAAACTACCAAAGGCATATATATGTAAAAATAATATCTGTATACCAGAAACTTTTGTTTTAATAAAAGACATGTCCAATGAATTAATATTAGGAATGCCTTTTATAAACCATATTACTCCTCTAAGTAAATGGGATAATAAAGGGATAATAGGCATATACGATAATAAAGAAATATATCTTGAGTTTATAACCCAACCATATTCAAAATATATAAATGAAATTAGAAATTCTATATTAAATAAACAAAAAAAAATAGAATTTCTAAAAATGGAAATATGTAGTATAACAATAAATACTACATTAGAAAACCCCAAATTAAAAAGAAAGATTGATTTAATAAAAAATTAATTTGAAATACAAGTATGTAGTGATCATCCTAATGCATTTTCTTGAAAGTTTTCTTCATATGGTAGATGAAGAAAACTTTCAAGAAAATAATATACCTACCAAAGCTAGGTCATGCCAAATGAATTCAGAATACCTAGAACTATGTAAAAATGAAATAGAAAGTTTATTACAAAAAAGTTTAATAAGACCTTCAAAATCTCCATGGTATTGTACAGCTTTTTATGTAAATAAAAATGCTGAAAAAGAAAGAGGAGTACCAAGATTGGTAATAAACTACAAACCCTTAAATAAGGTATTAAAATGGATAAGATATCCAATCCCTAATAAAAAAGATTTGCTGGAAAGATTACAATCTGCAATAATATTTTCCAAATTTGATTTAAAATCAGGTTATTGGCAAATCCAAATAGCAGAAAAAGATAGATATAAAACAGCTTTTAATGTCCCAATTAGACAATATGAATGGAATGTAATGCTGTTTGGGCTTAAAAACGCTCCTTCAGAATTTCAAAAAATTATGAATGATATATTCATTCCATATAGTAATTTTATAATTGTCTATATAGATGATATATTAATATTCTCAAATAATATAGAGACACATTTCCAACATTTAGAAATATTCAAACAAATAATAATAAAAAATGGTTTAGTGATATCTAAACCAAAAATGTTATTATTCCAAACAAAAATAAGATTTTTAGGACATAATATTGAAAATGGACAAATAATTCCTATACAAAGAAGCATAAATTTTGCTTCTAAATTTCTTGATATAATAATGGACAAAACACAGCTCCAAAGATTTCTTAGAAGCTTAAATTATGTCTCATCTTTCATAAAAGATTTGGCAAAAGACACATCTATATTATATGATAGACTAAAGAAAAATCCTAAACCATGATCAAATGACCACACTAAGGCAGTAAAAATAATTAAGGAAAATGTTAAAATAATTCCTTGCCTTACACTACCCAATAATAATTGGAAGAAAATTGTTGAAACAGATGCCTCCGATATAGGTTGTGGAGGTATATTGAAACAACAAGATCCTGACAATAAATAAGATTATTTAATACAATTCTATTCTGGCAAATAGAATAATATCCAGAAAAATTATGCTACTGTTGCTAAAGAAATATTAGCAATAGTAAAATGTGTATTAAAATTTCAAAGTAATTTATACAATCAAAAATTTACTATACGAACAGACTGCCAAGCAGCCAAATTTATTTTTAAAAAAGATTGTAAACATGATGTATCAAAACAAATGTTTGCAAGATGGCAGGCTTTATTAGCCTCATTTGATTTTGATATAGAATATAAAAAAGGTTCAGATAATAATCTGCCAGATTTTCTAACAAGAGAATATTTAAATATTTTACAGGATGTATCAAGGGTTCAAAACTCCCAATAGAGGGAGAGGAAGAGGAGGCCGAAACCCAATGGGTAGAGGTCAAAATTTGGGCCGAGGTAATATCCTCATCCAACACGGAAGTAAAAGGCTTATAGCCCAAAACATTGCTGAATCAACCATTAATAATGGAATAGATCCAAATCATCCAAGATATCAAGAGTTTATGGATTTTATAAAATCTAAAGATGGTGAAACTAGTCAAACTAGTCAGTCTCAAAACTCATATTCAAAAGCCCTCAGTAGTGAGGAGAATGAGATTTATAATAAAAGCCCGAAAGAAGAAATTATACTTCTCTTAGAATATTTGGATCTAAAATGGGAAAAAGATCCATGGCATCTGATGAAAAGATATTTCAAAAGATCAGCATGCCCAACACCTAACTATAAGCATAGGATGCATTATGAGACAATACTCCTGTCTCTAAAATCGGCTGAGATTAATCATTTTCATCCAGCCAATTCAAAAGAAATTTATAATTTTTCAAAAATTATTATAAAGAAAGTAATAGCTGCTGAAGAATGGGGACTTAGTACTATGAGGGATTCAAATAATATTTCACCCTCTCTTAAAAATTCCTATAAAATACAATTATTGGGATTATATTGAAAGTTTCTCCAAAGTATTTTTATACGAAAATGAAAACAAGAAACATTCTTGGTTCATTAAAGTTTGTTCGCATGTTTTCGAACAACATATACCAAATTGGTTCTGTAAATGGTGGATTTATCATGGTCCAACCATAGAAATACTTCCAGAGATTTTTAAAAACCTATATTTACAGTGGGTAGATATATCCCCCACCTTAAAAACATTTTCAAAACGAAGATATATATTTTGAAGGAATTTCAACTATGTATTTCTTTATAGAATTTTCCATTCCATGGATACTAAAATGGAATGTGGAAATTAGAATAGATGAGGATAATATTCCTTGTCTAAAAAGAGTTTTTTATACAAAATTTTGGAATAAATTATTACAAAAAACCCCAGAAGGAAATTACCATGGGCAAGAGTTAATAGACTCTATCAAGGTTGCTTTAGAAAAATACAAAAGCAAAGACGAAGTGATTCAATCACAAGAAACAAGAAGTCCCTTCAGACATATTACACAAAAAATGAAGATGAAGAAGGGATTAATTTCAAAGTCCGAATTATTGGCATCATACATGGAAGAGGTCAAGAAAGATCTCAAAAGAACCCTGGATTTAGAATTCCATGACGATGATATCTCAATGACATCGGGAACAAAAAGCATGGAGTATGATGCATGCTTAGCCGGAGAATCTCAAGGCGAAGATGAAGATTTTGATATCGGAGAAGAATGGACAAAATTTCAAGACATAGTCCAAAGCCAAATCAATATCACAGAGCAAGGAGAATCATCCAGCTCAAAAGATAAGGGAAAGGCTGCATAATTAAAGACAAAGAAGATCCAGGTCCCAAAGGAATAAAATAAGTGCACAGGACCTAAATGAAGAAAAAAGATTCGTTTTGCTTTAATAAAGCAAATTTGGTGTTGTAATGTCGGCAAAATATAAGCCGTCTATTTTTCTTTCTTAAGTCTATATAAAGAGTGAATGTAAAAAAGGAGAGACAGAATCCACTCCAACTTCTCTCTAAAAACATCTCTCTAATAAAATTTGAAAGTTTAACAAAGCATCCTTGCATACGAGTCAAAAAATTTGTAAGTTTTTTTACTTTCTTTATTTAAGTTTCTTTACTTTCTTTATTTCAAATTTAAAATAGAGTATAATTAGCCTAAATGATAGGCTAAATACCTAAGGGTGTAAAACTAATTCATAACTAATTATGAAAAGATAAGTCGGGTACTCATTAAAGAGACCCTGGTTTAACACTTAAAACTTTGGTTAGATGAATAGAGGTTCAAGCAACTAAGAGATACAGTCAAGATAGTTCTGGTAGTAATACCGGATGTTCCGAAATAAATCCCGTTGAGCCAGAAAGGACGGTTGGGCAAAAGGAACTAGTTTAGAACAATTCTTGATAAGTCTCCTAGTTATGGCAGAACCTACGTCTGTAAAATTTCCAGTAGTCTTAAAGGTTAAACCTCCTATCAATTCTTATTCACTATGAGACTAAAGTCCTCAAAATCATCGACTCTTGAGTTGTGAATTTGAATTTTTAGGTATATATATATTACCCGCTAATACATTTATATATATATATATATATATATATATATATATATATATATTATCTAATAACATATTTATTATTTCTAATGAAAGATAAGTTATTAATTTGTCTTCATCTTCTTCATAAAATTTTAAGTCGATCTGAAATCCTAATCATTTATATGATGTTTGTTTATATTTTTGTTCTTTCTCGTCATATTTTCTTTCAATTTTTGAATATTTGTTTCATATACACAGATCTATAAGAAAAAATCAATTTTTATAAAGAATCGAACCAATATGCGAAAATAGATTTAGCAAGCCAGGTAGATATATGAGAGTGAATGAGTAGAGATATCGAAAGGTGGTCTAATTTAAATGTTTTTCTTTTTGGTGCATTTTGTCTGATAGAGAAAGGTAAAATAAAGTAATAGAAGACAGAAGAATACATGAAAGAAAGGGGAGTAAAGGGAGAAAAGAGACATGAGAGGGAAGTAAAGAAAAGAAGAAAATAAAGAATTGTGAGAGAGATGGGAGGAGAGGAGAAAGAAGTTGGTTGGAAAAAATACAGGCAAAATGATCATAAATTATAAAATAGTAGGATATGAAATAGCCTTTGAGCCCACCTGATATAGGACCAAAATTATCTAAATTTAATGTGTATATACTCTATGACAATCAAAAACTAGATGCGACTCAACCTATTTTGTTTAAATTTTTTTAGTTTTTTCTTTTGAATTTTTTACTCATATAATAGGGTCTATGAGGAAGTTCAATAAAGAAGAGAAAATATTTTTTCTTTAAGATATCTTAGCATTTTATTTTCTTAGTAAAAATCATCCACAACAACTAAATCATTTGGGAAAGTTTATCACAGATATGTGCGTTGTAGAAAATACATATTATGTAGTGATAAAAGAGAGTATTTCGTAAACAGGAGATTTAGTACGAATGAGAAATATTTTTGCTCTATGATATCTTAACATTTTATCATTAGTAGAAACGATCTACTATAACACATAGATCACTTGGGTAAGCTTATCAAAGATATGCACGTTTTGGAAAATACAGCTAATGCAAAGACAATAACAAAACTTCAAAAATAAAGATAAATTTTAGGAAAAACATGACACAAATCAAGGGTAAAGATGAAAAATTTTCTTTGCAATTTGCTAATACTCTTGACAAAATAATTTTTTAGTTTTCAAAGGAAATATGGGGTAACAAAGGTATTTCACCATTAAATTGAGTTGTTCTCACATCATTTACTACTGATAATATTTATGAGTTTTTGAACCCAAAATTTGGTATGCATATATCTCTGAATAAGTCAATCTGTCAATGTTGTCTACTCGAAGGGAAAACGTTGAAGCATCAAGAAGACATATTAAGGAAACTTATCACATATGCAAGCGCAAGAAACATAGACTTATTCTAAGAAGTTCAAGTATGCATAAGAAATTCTATGTGGAAAAGATGAGTAGTTAGTATTATCGACGAGGGAAACAATCTTATATCGAGGTATACTCGTATTTAGTTATATGATTGATACTCTAAAATATTGGTTGAATGCAAATGATTGAAAAAATGTTAAAAGGAAATTAATACAAAAGCCTATTAGAATGTTCCCAAAATCGGTAATATATATATAAATTGGTTCTAAATTTAAGAAGGAAAAGAAAATCAATCAACATTTAATTAGACATGATACTAAGTTATAATCCAGAAAATGTCTCCAATCAATTAGATTATATATGTAAATTAAGATCAAAGAGATTTAATGCATATATATACTCTATGACAGTACGAAAACTAGATGCAACTCAACCTATTTGGATTTTCAAAAAATTTCATTTCTTTCTTTTGTGCTTATTATTGATATGATGGGACATGTAAGGAGATTTAGTAAGGACGAGAAATATTTTTGCTCTAAGATATCTTAGTATTTTATCATTAGTAGAAATGATCTATTATAACACCTAGATCATTTGGGTAAGCTTATCAAAGCTATGCACGTTTTAGAAAAAAGAGATGATGCAGAGATAAAAACAAAATTTCAAAAATAAAGATAAAATTTAGGAAAAACATGACACAAATCAAGGGTAAAGATGAAAAACTTTATTTGCAAATACTCTTGACAAAATGATTTTTCAGTTTTCAGTGGACAAATAGGGTAACAAAGGTATTTCACCATTAAATTGAGTTGTTGTCACATCATTCATTATTGATAATATTTATGAGTTTTCGTAGCCAAAAGTTGGTATTCCTATCTCTAAATGAGTGAATCTGTCATTGTTACCTACTCAATGGAAAAAGTTGATGCACCAAAAAAAAGACAGATTAAGGAAACTTATCATAGATGCAAGCGCAAGAAACATAGTATTATTCTAAGAGGTTCAAGTATTCATAAGAAATTAGATGTGGAAATGATGAATAGTTAGTCTTATCGACGAGGGAAACAATCTTATATCAAGGTATAATCGTATTTAGTTATATGATTGATACTCTAAAATATTGGTTGAATGCAAATGATTGAAAAAATGTTAAAAGGAAATTAATACAAAATCCTATTAGAATGTTCCCAAAATCGGTAATATATATATATAAATTGGTTCTAAATTTAAAAAGAAAAAGAAAATCAATCAACATTTGATTAGCTATGATACTAAGATAAAATCCAGAAAATGTCTCCAATCAATTAGACTATATATGTAAAACAAGATCAAAAAGATTTAATGCGTATATATACTCTATGTCAGTACGAAAACTAGATGCAACTCAACCCATTTGGCTTTTAAAAAAAAATCATTTCTTTCTTTTGTGCTTATTATTGATATGATGGGACATGTTAGGAGATATAGTAAGGATGAGAAATACTTTTGCTTTATGATATCTTAGCATTTTATCATTAGTAGAAATGATCTACTATAACATCTATATCACTTGGGTAAGTTTATCAAAGATATGCACGTTTTAGAAAATACAGATGATGCAGAGATAAAAACAAAATTTCAAAAATAAAGATAAAATTTAGGAAAAACATGACACAAATCGAGGGTAAAGATGAAAAACTTTATTCGCACTTTGCAAATACTCTTGACAAAATGATTTTTCAGTTTTCAATGGACATATGGGGTAACAAAGGTATTTCACCATTAAATTAAGTTGTTATCACATCATTCACTACTGATAATATTTATGAGTTTTCGAAGCCAAAAGTTGGTATTTCTATCTCTAAATGAATAAATATGTCATTGTTATCTACTCAAGGGAAAAAGTTGAAGCACCAAAAAGAAGACATATTAAGGAACCTTATCATAAATGCAAGTGTAAGAAACATAGTCTTATTCTAAGAGGTTCAAGTATGCTGAAGAAATTCTATGTGGAAAAGTTGAATAGTTAGTATTATCGACGAGGGAAACAATCTTATATCGAGGTATAATCATATTTAGTTATATGATTGATACTATAAATTATTGGTTGAATGATAATGATTGAAAAAATTTCAAAAGGAAATTAATACAAAAGCCTATTAGAATGTTCCCAAAATCGGTAATATATATATAAATTGGTTCTGAATTTAAGAAGGAAAAGAAAATCAATCAACATTTGATTAGACATGATACTAAGTTAAAATTCAGAAAATGTAATCAATTAGACTATATATGTAAAACAAAATTAAAGAGATTTAATGCGTCTATATACTGTATGACAGTACGAAAACAAGATGCAACTCAACCTATTTGGCTTTTATTAAAATTTCATTTCTTTGTTTTGTGCTTATTATTGATATGATGAGACATGTTAGGAGATTTAGTAAGGATGAGAAACTTGCTCTACGATATCTTAATATTTTATCATTAGTAGAAATGATCTACTATAACACCTAAATCACTTGGATAACCTTATCAAAGCTTTGCATGTTTTAGAAAATACAGATGATGCAGAGATAAAAAAAATTCGAAAATAAAGATAAAATTTAGGAAAAACATGACACAAATCGAGGGTAAAGATGAAAAACTTTCTTTGCAATTTGCAAATACTCTTGACAAAATGATTTTTAAGTTTTCAATAGACATATGGGGTAACAAAGTTATTTCACCATTAAATTGAGTTGTTGTCACATCATTCACTACTGATAATATTTATGAGTTTTCGTAGCCAAAATTTGGTATTCCTATTTCTAAATGAGTAAATCTTTCATTGTTATCTATTCAAGGGGAAAAGTTAAAGCACCAAAAAAAGACAGATTAAGAAAACTTATCACAAATGCAAGCGCAAGAAACATAGTCTTATTCTTAGTGGTTCAAGTATGAAGAAAAAATTCTATGTGGAAAAAGTAAATAGTTAGTATTAATGACGTGGGAAACAATCTTATATCGAGGTATAATTGTATTTAGTTATATGACTCATACTCTAAATTATTGGTTGAATGTAAATGATTGAAAAAATGTTAAAAGGCATTAATACAAAATTCTATTTGCATGTTCCCAAAATGGGTAATATATATAAATTGGTTCTATATTTAAGAAGAAAAAGAAAATCAATCAACATTTTATTATACATGATACTAAGTTAAAATCCAGAAAATGTCTCCAATCAATTAGACTATATATGTAAAACAAGATCAAGGAGATTTAAGGCGTATATGTACACTATGACAGTATGAAAACTAGATGCAACTTAACCTATTTGGCTTTTTTTTTTAATTATTTCTTTCTTTTGTTCTTATTATTGATATGGTGAGACATGTGAGGAGATTTAGTAAGGATCGGAAATATTTTTGCTCTACGATATCTTAGCATTTCATCATTAGTAGAAATAATCTACTGTAACACCTAAATTACTTGGGTAAACTTATCAAAATTATGCGTGTTTTAGAAAATACAGATGATGGAGAGATAAAAATAAAATTTCAAAATAAAGATAAAATTTATGAAAAACATAACAAAATCGAGGGTAAAGATGAAATATTTTTTTTGCAATTTGGAAATACTCTTGACAAGATGATTTTTCAGTTTTAAAAGGAAAAATGGGGTTACAAAAGTATTATACCATTAACTTCAGTTGTTATTACATCATTTACTACTGATAATATTCAAGAGTTTTGAAGTCAAAAGTTTGCATACATATATCTCTGAATAACTCAATCTGTCAATGTTATCTACTCGATGGGAAAAAGTTGAAGCATCAAAAAGAAGACAAATTAAGGAAACTTATCACTGATGCTAGGGAAAGAAACAGAGATTTATTCTAAGATGTTCAAGTATGCATAAGAAATGCTATGTGGAAAAGATGAATAGTTAGTATTTATTAACGTGGGAAACAATAGGTATAATCGTATTTAATTATATGATTGATACTCTAAATTATTAGTTGAACGCAAATTATTGAAAAAATGTTAAAAGACATTAATACATAAGCCTATTAGTATGTTCTCAAAATCGGTAATATATATATAAATTGGTTCTATAATTTTGAAGGAAAACAAAATTAATCAACATTTAATTAGAAATGATACTAAGTTAAAATCCAGAAAATGTCTCCAAAAAATTAGACTATATGTAATACATGATCAAGGAGATTTAATGCGTATATATACTATATGATAGTACAAAAACTAGATGCAACTCAACCAATTTGCCTTAAATAAAATTCATTTTTTTGTTTTTTTATTGAAATGATGGCACATGTGAGGAGATTTAGTAAGGATGAGAAATATTATTGTTCAACGATATCTTAGCATTTTATCATTAGTAGAAATTATCAACTCTAACACCTAGATACTTCAGGTAAGTTTATCAAAGATATGCGAATTTTAGAAAATACAGATAATGGAGAGATATAAAAAAATCAAAAATCAAAATAAAATTTAGGAAAAACATGACAAAAATTGAAATTAAAGATGAAAAAAATTCTTTGCAATTTGCAAATACTTTTGACAAAGTGATTTTTCAGTTTTCAAAGGAAATATGAGGTAACAAAGGTATTTCACGATTAAATTAAATTGTTGTCACATCATTTACTATAGATAATATTCAAGAGTTTTTGAAGTCAAAAGTTTATATGCTTATATCTCTGAATGAGTCAATTTGTCAATGTTATCTATTTGATGGAAAAAAGTTAAAGCATCAAGAAAAAGACAGATTAAAGAAACTTATCACTGATGCAACATTAAGAAAAAACTAAGAAAAGGATTTACAGTTGCGTAACAAAACATTATTAATTACAAATAGCTTACACACAAAACATTTTCCACATTATTGAAAACAAAATAATGAAATGTACTATTAAAAGAAATAATATATATATAAATTGGTTCTATAATTTTGAAGGAAAACAAAATTAATCAACATTTAATTAGAAATGATACTAAGTTAAAATCCAAAAAATTTATCCAAAAAATTAGACTATATATGTAATACATGATCAAGGAGATTTAATGCGTATATATACTATATGATAGTACAAAAACTAGATGCAACTCAACCAATTTACCTTAAATAAAATTCATTTTTTTGTGTTTTTTATTGAAATGATGGCACATGTGAGGAGATTTAGTAAGGATGAGAAATATTATTGTTCAACGATATCTTAGCATTTTATCATTAGTAGAAATAATCAACTCTAACACCTAGATACTTCGGGTAAGTTTATCAAAGATATGCGAATTTTAGAAAATACAGATAATGGAGAGATATAAAAAAAATCAAAAATCAAAATAAAATTTAGGAAAAACATGACAAAAATCAAAATTAAAGATGAAAAAAATTCTTTGCAATTTGCAAATACTTTTGACAAAGTGATTTTTCAGTTTTCAAAGGAAATATGTGATAACAAAGGTATTTCACGATTAAATTAAATTGTTGTCACATCATTTACTATAGATAATATTCAAGAGTTTTTGAAGTCAAAAGTTTGTATGCTTATATCTCTGAATGAGTCAATTTGTCAATGTTATTTATTTGATAGAAAAAAGTTGAAACATCAAGAAAAAGACAGATTAAAGAACCAGAGACTTATTTTAAGAGATTCTAGTATGCATAAGAAATTCTATTTGGAACACATTAATAGTTAGTGTTATTGACGTTTGGAATTTTAATATAATTATGATTTTTTTTTCTGCATCATAATTATTATGAGCAATTTGTATATCTTTTTTTATTTTTTTATCTACATGTAACCATTAAATCGATAAGACTCGATCAATAGGTTAAGTTATGCAACTTGAATATGGTGGGATTCGATCTTTTTTTAATTATAATAAAATAAAAGTTTAGTTTACTCTCTCTTAAGATATAAATCTTTTTATTTATTCATCGTGAGTAGATGTTAAATCCTATATTCAAAAGTTTTTATGGTGAATGTTTTATTACTAACCCCAAATTCAACATTTATACAAGTGAATTATGTTATAGGTTTTGCTCTTTATATTTAAAAACATAAAACATCGATCATATTTTTTTGGTCTAATTGTATAATTATAATCCACATGAACATATTAGGTATTAGGTGGTTGAAAGTAAAATAAAATAAAAATCAGTGACAAGAAAAAAATTGAAGTTAAATATGTTTTCAAATATTAAAGTCTCTAGAAGATAAAAAAAAACGTGTGAGGGAAACAATCTTATAATTGTATTTAATTATATGATTGATACTCTAAATTATTGGTTAAATGCTTGAAAAAATGTTAAATGACACTAGTACAAAAGCCTATTAGCATGTTCTTAAAAACGGTAATATATAAAAATTGGCTTTATATCTAAGAAGGAAAACAAAATCAATCATCATTTAACTAGACATGATACTAAGTTAAAATCCAGAAAATGTCTTCAATCAATTAGACTATCTATCTGAAACAAAATCGAGGAGTTTAATGCGTATAAATATTCTATGACAGTACGAATTGTTTTGTGTTTAAACTTTTTTGTTTAAACTTTTTTCATTTTTTTTTTTTGTGTTTTTTATTAATATGATAGGACATGTGAGGAAGTTTAGTAAGGATGAGGAAATATTTTGCTCGAAGATATCTTACCATTTTATTATTCATAAAAATGATCCACCACAACACTCATTTGGGTAAGTTTATCAAAGATATGCGCGTTTTAGAACATACAGATGATGCAGAGATAGTAAAAAGTGTTTAAAAATAAAAATAAAATTTAGGAAAAATATGATAAAAGTCCAGGATAAACTAAATAAATTTAGGACAAAGATGAAAATAAATTATTTCCTTTTTATTTGTTGTAGTGGTTGATAGCTTAAAAATTTAATGACTCAAATTTGTAGTCGATGATTGCTGGTTAGTGGTCATTTAACCAAGTTAAAAGAAAACGCAACTTATGGTCGTAGTCCCTGATTACTGTGAAAAGAACAGAACAAGACTGATGTCTCCAATACATTTGGCACACTATATATAATGGAATTAACTTTGTCAACTATGATCTCTTGCAAGAAGGAAATATTTCTTATTCTTTTTTCTTTTTTGTTAAAAAGGGAATTTTTTTTATTCTTGACAAGGATTCGAGGGTTTTCACTTCTTTTTTTCTTTTTTTGGTCTAGAAAATGGCACAAGACCTAAAAAATCATTCAAAAACTATCATCAAACGTCTACAATTCTAACATTTCATCTAGTAGCCACACCAGCCACATTTTCTTCTAAGAGAACACTAATTTCTTCTTGTCTAGACTCCAATAAATGTAAGCCTAGAAGTAATCCAAATGCACAGTTTGCTAACATATCAGCTAACAGTTAGTTTTCCTATACACATGTTTTATCAAAATTATCCAATCTTTCACTAATAAACCATAGCATAAGTGTGTTAGGAAATAGAAGAATTGAGAATCACTTATCCTGTTTTGAAAATCACTACAACCACCGCCGAATCCACTTCAATTTTCAATCTCACGGCCCTTTTCTCCCACTTTAATTTCCATTTCTTCTTTAAAAAATTTTGATTTATTTCTTGTTTATATAAAAATTATTTATTTCTTTCCTTTTTCCTTTTGCTTGTTTTATTCTTTCGAGACAGTGTTATGCCATGGCAAACCCAAAAGCTTTGTGAGTTGGGCCCAAAATGAAGTTTGTGGCCGACTTCCGACAATTTCTAAAGGTTCAAAAAAGCCTATAAACCATTGTTCCGGACAAATGCTGTAAATAACCATTTTTGTTAATACTAAATCATAATTGGTGTTTTTATTGTAGTTATCACGTATTATTAGATTAAATACCACATGTCAAAAAAAACTGTAATTAAAATTATTTCTCCAAAAGCGTTTCCACATTTATAATCAAATTATAAAGATATTTTCATTTGAGTCAACCAAATTGGTCTGCACGCACCTGCATTAACCGACCAAACGTTGCGACAACTAATACAAAGACAACGTAGCGAAACTGTCGTGATGTAAGGTGAGATTCACGCGCTTTAGTCTAAACGTTGACTCTTTGTTTCATCGTTACTCTCCCTCCACCTTTAATTACTTTGCATTTCTTCTCCAACCAATAGCTTTTGGGATTCGTACAATATACTACTATAGCTTAAATTTAAAGGAGTTTTAATAATGTAAAATAAAAACCATTAATGAAGCTTTATTTCAGCTAATGGAGTACTTTTGTTGTAATTTTTTAATTAAATGCACTAATAAGAAAATTTAAAATGTTATATTATATAGTTTTAAAATATAAGATCTTCTGTAAAAATCTTTGTAAGTCATAAAAGGGTTCCGTCATAAAAGAATACATATTATCTTCATACTAAATTTTTTGAAAAGCTTTAATGATTACCATTTTAGATTTGAATTTTGTATATTATTTATCGTAATTTTAAAGTTTTGATAATGATAACATGTATATTGCATACTATATACGAATTGACATGATTAATTTCTATTTTCAATAATAGATGTCCAAATTATAAATATGTAATAAATTTAAACTAATAAAATTTATCAAACTCTTGCGTTAAAAATTTGCTAAACATCATTTGTTTTTAAATAATTTTTTTATAATTAATACGAAGAAAATAATTAATAAACTTTATGCATTATTACATTTTTTAATGTTAATAATTAATTTATCAATTTAAACAATAAAAAAATTATGATAACAAAAAATATATATATGTGCATGTCTTTAATCAAGTGGCATGTGGTAAATCAACTAAAGACAGACACATTTGCATATCCATGGATCGAGTTTCAATACTTACATTATGTAGGAATTTGACTAATAGACTGACCAGTTGTGGTTCAGTGTTAACAAATATATATATATATATAACTAAATAACAATAAAACTACAAATACATTTTTTTGTCAATTATTTAGATCGACAAAATCCGATTAATAATCTAATCCAACTCTTAAATTTCCTATTTAATCTATTTATAGTAGAAGGGAGAAATTGAAAAACTCAACAACTCAACAATCTTTAAATTTTTTAGATGTTATTAGCTGGATCATCTGGAAAAAAAAAGTCGGCAATTACATTTACATTTAGATTTAGTTCAATTAGTTGAGTTACTTTCGATGAGGTTTCTGCAACATTAAGAAAAAACCAAGAAAAAGATTTATAGTTGCGTAACAAAACATTATTAACTACAAATACCTTACACACAAAACATTTTCCACATTATTGAAAACAAAATAATGAAATATACAATTAAAAGAAATAATAGGTCCCACTAAAAAGCCAATTGTCAAATAATCACAAACCTTTATGCCACGTAGCGTCATACAGTCACGTAAGCCCTTCGTCTACATTTAGATCCACTCAAAGTCTCTCTTCCTTCAAACCCCAAAGACAAAGAAAAAACAGAGACTTCTTCTATCGTGCGCACTTCTCTCCCTCGAGGCTTATCCTACGCCGCATCACCATCTTCAATGGGGAAAGGTTTTGCAATGAGCGACAGTGTTTTGAAGAAGATCATTCTCTCTTACACTTATGTCGCAATCTGGATCTTTCTCAGCTTCACAGTCATTGTCTACAACAAATACATCCTCGACAAAAAGCTTTACAATTGGCCATTCCCAATCACACTCACCATGATTCACATGGGTTTTTGCTCTTCTTTAGCCATTGTTCTCATCAAAGTCTTCAAAATCGTTGAACCAGTTTCAATGTCTCGTGAAACTTATCTCAGATCCGTTGTCCCAATCGGAGCTTTGTACTCACTTTCACTCTGGTTATCAAATTCAGCTTACATTTACCTCTCTGTCTCCTTCATTCAGATGCTTAAAGCTTTAATGCCAGTTGCTGTTTACTCAATTGGGGTTTTGTTAAAGAAAGAGACTTTCAAATCTCAGACTATGACTAACATGCTTTCGATCTCGTTTGGTGTTGCTATTGCTGCTTACGGTGAAGCTAAATTCGATGTTTGGGGTGTTGTTCTTCAACTTGGTGCTGTTGCTTTTGAAGCTACAAGGTTGGTTTTGATTCAGATCTTGCTTACTTCTAAAGGAATCAACCTAAATCCAATCACTTCACTCTATTACGTTGCTCCTTGTTGCTTTGTCTTCCTCACTATACCTTGGATCTTCGTGGAATTCCCAATTCTGAGAGATACTTCAAGCTTCCATTTCGATTTCATGGTATTTGGAACCAATTCAGTTTGTGCATTTGCTTTGAACCTTGCTGTGTTCTTGCTCGTTGGAAAGACTTCAGCTTTGACTATGAATGTTGCTGGTGTGGTTAAAGATTGGCTTTTGATTGCATTCTCATGGTCTGTGATTAAGGATACAGTTACACCAATCAATCTGTTTGGTTATGGATTAGCCTTTTTGGGTGTTGGATATTACAATCACTGCAAGTTACAGGCTTTGAAAGCTAAAGATGCTCAGAAGAAAGTTCAGGAAAATGATGAAGAAGCTGGGAAGCTTTTGGAAGAAAGGGAAAGTGAAACTAAACGAAATGAAACTCAGGATTGATCTGATCTGAATCTGAAGTTTTCAATGAATAAGAGCTGCAATGGTTAAGAATGATTTTTGGAATTAGTTTCTTCATAGGTATGAATGATTATCATTGTCGGTGTTCTTCTACGTTTGTTAAGTTATTGTTAAACATAGTGATTTATGAATCTGTTTGAACTCCATTTGTAATCTTCTTTTTGAGTTATTTTTGTTTTGTTTTTTTCTGTTCTTATGAATCTATCAATGTGGGTAACATTTGTTGTTGTAGTAGTAACTTCTTCATATTTTCACTCACTGGTATTATTAAATTTCAAGTTGAATTCCTTTCTCTTTCTATGTTGGAAGCCATGAGAAGATGGTCTTTATTAGTTCTGAGCATTCGGTTTGGTTGGAAATGGTTCTTTTGATTCTAGAAAAATAGTAACTAATGGATACCAACAAAATTTTTTGGTTCGATTTGATTCCGGTTTTTTCGGTTCTTGAAATTTAGTAACCAATGAATACCTATTAAAATTCGGTTTGGTTCCGGTTCGGATATTTCTATTTAATTTTATTTAAAAAACCATAAATTATTTATTAAAAATTAAATATTTTAGTTTTAGTAATTTTGATTTAAATTAATTAACAAATTTAGATTTAGAATTACAATTTTAGATAATTATATTATTAAATTCTATATAAACAATTATTTTTAAATATACAATTGTATTTCGATTTTTTTGGTACATATTCGATTTTTGGTTTAATTTCGGTTCGGTTTCGGTTTTGGTTTGGTTTTGGTTTTTTCGGTTCTCAAATTTTGAAACCGTTTGATTATTTAAGCAGTTTCAATTCAATTCGATTTCTTTTATTTTAATTCGGTTCGGTTTTTTATTCCGGTTATTCCATCCAGAATTAAGCTTTACCAAAAAAGGCCTTTTTGCAGTGTTTCTATGAATTTTGTAGGATCATTTAGAAGCAAGATCCACAATATCAGGAATTACCCAGTTATACCGACATGTTACTATTTTATTTATCTTACAGGAGCTGGTGGGAACCAGACTTACAATAATATGTTGCATCATAATATGATACAGTGGTTTCATTTGACCTCTAGAAAAGTCAATTTCGTTTTACAAAAATGAATTGTTTGCAGAAAGTCAAACTAAAACATAAGCATATATAAGTGTGAATTTTAATCTCAATAATTTTCAACTAGCAATTTTTATCAAGTGGTTAAATGTCTGGTTTTGCAAAAAATTAATAAAATAGTTGAAGTTTGACTCTAGTTACTCGCGTAACCTGATTTGATAAAGTTAAATATTTGAGTTTAAAGTTTAAATGTGGATTGAGTGTTGTCAATCCAGTTAGTGAATAAAATTATTTCTTATTAAATAAAAATTACCAAGGAAAAGTTTTATAGACGGGAGACAAAACATAAATGAGATTGTGATCGAATGAGATAAAGAATTTGGTTTTGTATTGAATTTTATCAATTCAATTATTAACAAAAAAATATTATTAACAAGAGATATTTCATATCTTAAGTACAAACTACTAAGAGAAAGCTTTATGAATTGGAGATAGAGCATACCCGAGGCTGAGATCGAGTTTGGAGACATAAGCAAAAGTGTTAGGCTGGGCCATTTTCAGATATAAATATGTGATCTAGTAAATTGATTATAAGAAGCTAGTAAGAGTGATGGAAGAAGACAAATGGTCCATTCTCAAAATAATGTAATATTTCAAGTGGTTAAATGAGAATTAGGCCTTTACACCTACGAATATTTGGGAACTTCAATAGATTCTGATCTACACTCGCTTGACATAAAGCTGTTTTTGTTTCAGAATACAATTCTTAGGCATGCATTGGTTTGTTGTTTTCTGATTTTGAATAAGCCATATTGACTCTAGGCAGAATTTTCTATTGGAGAATTTCACCATATAGGTTGGTTCCATGACTCAGCTTCCGTGATACCTAAATTATTTTGACGAATTTCGTTTGAATTTCTAAACAAATTAGATGAGGATACATGCTAGGCACGCAGCTAAATCATTTTTAAACATTATATAAATTAAAAATTTTGATTTAATAATTAAAAACCAAGAACTGTAGTCAATGAAAAACTTTAATTAGATTGAAATTGGGATTTTGTTGTTTTATCGTAGTCTTAACAAAAGTAATTGACGACATTTTCTTGTATCTTGTGGTAAATAATATTAGTGAAAAATGATGATCTACAGCCAAACACTCAGTTTGAATGTAAAAAAAATGATTAAATGCAAAGATCTAACGCAAATCAAACTTAATTCGCTTAAAAAACAAAAAAATATATAGACCTATTAGAATCATATCTAAAGAGATAAGATTGGTAGGATACAAATGGGTATTCGATAAAAAAAATGTTTTGTGAAATACAAAGTTTACCTTGTGGCTCAAAATGTTTTTCAAAGATCCGAAATTGTTTATAAACAAACACATTTTTCCGTTAAAGATGCTAATACATTTAATTTTTTTAATGTGTTTAATTGCTGACGAAAACTTGTAGATTCAACTAATGTCCAAAACAATTTACCTATACAAGTAATTAGATAAAAATAACTATATGAAAATTTATGATGGATTCGAAATAACGAAAACCTTAAAGAGTTATACCAATAAAAATGCAACAATTACTTTTGGACCAATGATTATCATTTAAGTCCAAATGGCTTAATGGATCTAATGTTGGTTATGATTGAATGATAAATGGGACCGTGGGCTTAAGTTACTTAAGTTGTTCTAAACTCTCGTATTGTTAAGAAAAACATGTTTACATATGTATATATAGAAAGCATGGAGGAGAGAAAAGAACCAACCACACACGGTGTTGCTGTCGTCGTGTCGGTACTGGGGCTCAGGGGAATGCGGGCCTTCATCTCTACAACGCACATATTTTTTTGGGGCAAAATCTTTGAGTTCATTAAGAGAATTTTCTTTGAATTCAAATGGGAAAGATCTCGTCTTAAAGTCTCTGCGATTCTCGCCTCCCGTTACGCCCGCGTTTAAACGAGTCTTAAATGCAAAGATTTTGTCTTAAATGCAAAGATGTTGAACGTTTTCTTCAAGTCTCTTCTCTATAAAAACGAGTCGAAGACTCCTTTCTCATCACGCGTTTTCACCGAAAACAAACACTTTTTCTCCACGTTTTGTTTGTCAGTCTGAGAGTGTAAAGTAGACGCAACAGTTCATAGATTCTGTTTGTTGGTGTATCATCGACGGTCTCACTCACTGTTCTATCATGAGATTCTCAAACGCATCCAACCGAGGACACTGCGGGCGTTTATTGAGTTAAGGTAACAAAACTTTTTTCTCAACTCAGTGAATCGTTACTGTTATCTGTTTTGTTTAGTCGTTTATAGTTCTTGTGAAATTGCTTAACCTCATTTGAGTAAAGAAGTCCTACAATTACTATATAGGTTTAAAACAATCTCAACAAATATGGTATACTCATCTGTGTGATCGAAGAAGGATTTGTGAATTATATTTTTTGTTTGGTCATAAGGATTTGTGAACTATCTTATATGCACTCATGTGTTTTTATCAAGTTTATTCACATAGTGCTCGGTTCAGTAGAACCAAACCGATCCTTCTTCTTTATCTGATCCTACTCTTAAGTTTACATAATCTGACATAAAGATAGACACAACATAAAGATTTTCTCTTAAGGCCATGGTGAAGGATGATATTATGAATTCCACCTCAATGGAAGATTTTCTTCTACGGTTCGACCTTAAAAGCATCAATGGAAGATTTTTTATTCTTTTTTAAAAGGAAAATCTCACAAAAATTGAGATCTGATTTTATAAGATTTAGAGATATTGATGTATGTAAGTACCTCTGTGATGAAATATTAATATCCGTCAGATATTCATATCCGTATCCAAAATTTTATCCGAAAAACGGATACAGATACGGATAGTAAAATTTAGTATCCGGCGGATACATATACGATTATTGTAGATATTGGTCCGGGTATCCGTATCTATATAATTTTTAAATTTTTTTTTTTACGTCTTTAATTCAAAAATCAATAGTTTTATTTTTAATTTTTTTATTCTTTTAGGTATTTATTTTTTATTCTTTTTTGAATGAAAAAATTGTTTTTTACATTCTTTTAGAAAAAAAAATCAATTTTTTTTAATTTTTTAAGAAAAAAATCAAAAAATTAAATACGGATACGGATATCTGCGAGATATCCATTTTTTATGGATATCTGTGTGCTGGATATCCGTGATTTTCGGATACAGATACAAATACTATTTTGATAGATACCACAAATACAGATACAGATACGGATATCCTTAAAAACCCTGAATATCCGCTCTTCGTTATAGGCCTAGTTATAGGGATATTTTAGTCATAAATGACACAAAATATCCTACGTAAAGTTAGATGCGCAGTCACCTAATTTTTAATTTCGGTGTGTATAGAGTTAAATTACTCTATTTATTTTTGATTTCTTATTTATTGAAAAGAGTTGTACATCTTCATAATCCATCGGGACATTGTAATGGAACATTATGGTTTAGAAACTGGTGGTACTCGTATACATTCTCGATAACATTTGCCTTCACATTCTTACCGTGACACAGGGGCACACACTCTCCAATCTCATGAATATATACTTATACGTATACAATGGTGATTTTCCAAAATCGAAACTTTGGAAAACAACACTTATGGATAATCCTACACTTTATTTTTGATACAGATTTAGACATTTTAAAATTATTCGTTTAGTCGAGTGATTTTCTGTTTAGTAGCTAATCCATTCAGTTAATAACTTAATTTCTCTCCCCAATACAAGTTTTAGATTATTATTTCCTGTCAATACAACTTATTTTTCCAATTAAAGTTGGGTGGAATTCGAATTCACTACATAGTACCAAGCCAGATCAAAGACAAACCAACTAGGTAATATGTTTCATGACCAAGTTTTAGATTATAAAACAAATTATAGGGAGTAAATTTTAGGTTCTTATAGATTCTTAGATTTAATTGTTTGACAAAAAATTTATTTGTTTATATAAAATACTAAATCCTAATTCCTATAATTGAAGAAGCCCAAATATAGATGAAAATTACATAAGTGCTTAAATCTGTAAGTATTATTCAAAATTTTCTGGTAGTTAAATCATGTTTAAAATACAATACATATATGGAGTTCATTAGTTTATAAATATGTTCATTAGTTTAAAAATGAAAACAAATAGGCCTACGATTTCGGATATTACAGATCGGGTCGGATCGGTTATTTTGAGTATTAGATATTTACATAATATTTAAATACAACCAAGATTAACCAAAGTAGAAACTAATTCGGGTCAGTTCTGTATTTGGTAATTCGGACAAAAAAATGTTGATTCCGAACCAACCCAATTTTTCCAGTTACAAAGTACAAACCTGAATAAAAACAAGTTAAAATGAACAATTCAACAAATCCTTTACCAAAATACCCGATTTTCAAATAAGTATTCAAACCAAACCAACCCGAATTAGCTTCTACTTCAGTTAATTTCGGTTGCATTTAAATATTTTGTAAATACCCGATACTTGAAATAACCAACCCGACCAAATCGATCTGAATCACTACCCGAATTCTTCAATAAATCTTTTACCTTATTATCCAATTTTCAAATTAATACCCGAACCGATTTGTCCAAATATCGATTCGGATCGGTTTGGACAAATCGGTTCAGATTTTAATCCCAGGACTAAAACCAAAGATTAATGTGTATGTGAGTGAAATCAAAGATATTACCTTAAGGGAGATGTTAGTGAGTGAGGATCTTCCTTTGACATTTTGTCCATTCCATGTTTGAAGATGACATCCTATCATTATCAACGTCGTTATTTTCATCATCCACACTTTTTCTGCCATTTTTTTTACAATCTCTGTAATTCCTTAATAGACAACATTTGTTGTTTGATGTGTGTATATATATTTATTTATTATTTTTTTCATTTTTCTTTGCCATCATAATGCAGTTAATAATTTTGTTGGGTTGACTTGAATACAATTAATTTTGTAACCATATAGGCTCAATTTACAAGGGCAACTTCTTGTGACTCTGATGAATGGTCTACATAATTTACGCTATGACTAGGACAACACTACTCATTATAGTTGAAAATGCAGTTACTAAAATATTTGACATAAGAATTTTGAAGTAATTTTGAGTTTTAATAGATTCAAATATGGATAAAGTCTTGTGTTTCTGTCCACCCTATATGTCAATGATAGATTGATTTTAATAAAAAGGTTAGAATATGAAGCATATACATTGAAGAAGCATGGTTGACAAAAAAAAATACATTGAAGAAGCATAAAAAAGAAGAGGGCCACGAATAGTAATTTGGTCATGTTTTCAATAACTCTCAACAGTCACAATTTTGTCATGTTTACTACTAATATTGAGAGAAATATGATGAGTCCATTCATTATTTATTCTAGGTCTCTCCATTTTTTTTTTTTTTTTTTTTTTTGTCAAACATTAACTTCATTTAATAATACTTAAAGCGTTACAACTACTTCATCTCTACTTTTTGACAGAGACATGAAGCTTGAAAGTTTGGCCTTTGCCATAGAGTCTGCATCGATATTGAAATTTCTAGAGATAAATTCGAAATCAACGGATTCGAAAAGAGGGAGAAGATAGGATATATCCGCAAGGATTCCAGAGATCTCCGATAAAGTCACTCCATATTTGATGGCTGTGATGAGATTTGAAGCATCGGACCGAAAGACAATCCGATAAAGGTCTCTTGCCAAAGCGTCGATCATAGCCGCTCGGAGAGCTAGAGCTTCAGCAATGAGTGGCGATTTGACAAACTCCTCGATCTGGGTTCCTCTCCATGGTGGATCCTTTCCCGACCTGATGATCCACGCCGATCCAGAGACCCGAGCTTTTTCGTTCCATGCTGCGTCCGAGAAGCACACCGCCGTTGTGGGTTTAATGGTCTTGTTGGGTGCGAAACGAATTGTCTTCTTTAACTGAAATTGATTATTTGCTTCCTCCCATTCCTTCGCCGCGATTATGGCCGTATTGAACGTCTCTTCGGGAGATTGGAAAGTATTCTTAAACACTTGTTGATTTCTTGATTTCCATAGTGCCCAGATGATCCAAGCTGCCAATGGAGTCTTTGTAACACCAATCGGTGGAACTACTGTGAGTTTTTGGAGAATTTTCCATGCTTGAGGGAAGTCAAGAGCTTGGATGTGATTTGGGAAGTTGCCAAAGGTTGGATATTGCCATATCTGCATCGCATTATCACATTTGAAAAACACGTGTTCAATAGTTTCATTCTCACCACATCTTTGACACTTGGGATCCACATCCACGTGTCTAAGAAGGAGATTGTCCTTTGTTGGTAAGGCTCGGTTGAGACTCTTCCATATGAAAAATTTAATTTTCGGGAGCATGGGAATAGCCCAGATTTTTTTAATCCAATCCCTATCATCTTCAGGGAGATGACCTTGATTATTCAATTTAATTTCCATAGCCCTTTGATATCCAGATTTTGCTGTGTACAAGCCATTCGCATTGCCCATCCAAATTCTTCTATCGTCAGTGCGTTGGACTCCGAGTTTAATGCTGCGGATTTCCTCTTGCAACAAAGGTAAAGTTTGTTCAATCTTCATAATGTTCCATTCCCGATTATTCTCATTTATCAAATCAGAAACTTTCATCTCCTTGTTCTGTTCAGCAGCTGGGCCATAAGGTGCTTTCCAAGAAGAGGTGGACAACCAATTCTCCGACCATAATTTAATACTTTTTCCATCCCCTATCGTCCACCCAAGATGTGATTTGATCAAATCTCGACCAAGAAGAATACCTTTCCAGGCATGAGAGCAAGATGATGGTTTACTCACATTTAAGAACGATTCTTCTTTGCAATATTTAGCTAATAGTAGACTGGCCAGTAATGAATTAGGATTGGAAATAATTCTCCAAGAGGTTTTTGCCACTAGGGCCACGTTAAAGGCTTGAATGTCCTTAAATCCTAATCCACCTCTCTGTCTAGGCTTTGTTAATTTGTTCCAAGAAATCCATGCCATGTTCTTCGAGTTTATAGCTTTATCCCACCAAAACCTTGTGAACTCAGTTTGAATCCTTTTGCAGATAGAGACAGGCAGCAAAAAGCAAGTCATAGCATAGGTTGGCATTGCATTCAATACACTCTTCAACAGAGTAGTTTTTCCTGCAGATGAAAGAAACCTCGAAGTCCAGCTGACTCGCTTGTGGCGAATTTTATTGATGATGGAGCTGAAAATATCCTTCCTTAGGCGTCCAAAATGCTCAGGTAAGCCCAAGTACTTACCTAAACCCCCCTCTTGATTAATCTGCAGTTGGTCTTTTATACTTGATCTCATTTGCTGTGACATTTTTTTTGAAAAAGTGATGGCCGACTTTTGTTTGTTTATTAATTGGCCTGATGCCATCTCATACTTCTTGATTATCTCTTGCAGAGCTGAAATATTCTTTTTGTTGCCCCTGCAAAAGAACATAGTATCATCTGCGAAGAGGAGATGGTTTATTCTTGGGCCCTCTCTCGAAATTTTCAGCCCAGGTATACTCCCTATTTCTTCTGCCTTTTTGCATAATCCTGAGAGAACTTCACTGCACAATATGAATACATAAGGAGATAGGGGATCTCCTTGTCTAATTCCCCTTGATGGAATTATTCTCCCTTTCGGTTGTTCATTTATAATAACAGCATATTGTACAGTAGTAATGCATTGCATCAGCCATTGAATAAATCTATCATGGAATCCCAACCTTTCCAAGACTGATTTTATGAAAGACCATTCGAGTCTGTCATAAGCTTTTGTCATATCTGTCTTGACTGCAATAGCTCCATACTTCCTGGCTTGTGAGATATTGAGAGAGTGCAGAATTTCATGTGTGATAAGGACATTATCTGCAATGTTTCTTCCCGGTACAAACGCAGATTGATTAACAGAAATGACCTTTGATAAAATCGGACTAAGCCTCTTAGCCAGAATCTTCGCAATGAGTTTGTAAGTGAAATTACAAAGAGCAATAGGCCTGTAATCCGAGACTTTCCGTGGAGAAGTGATCTTTGGAATGAGTCTTATGTAGGTTGCATTTGATGATATTGGCAGATTTCCAGATTCAAAAAATGATACAACTTCCTTTGAAATTGCAGGTCCCACTACATCCCAATTTGCTTGAAAGAAGCTGGCCGAAAACCCATCAGGACCAGGTGCCTTGTCCGCATGAATTGAAAAGCCAGCCTTATGGATTTCCTCCAATGATGGGATTTTTGTCAGGTAGCAATTATCCTCTACTGTGATTCTTTTTTCCAAAGCTTCATGGACAACTTTCTCACATTGAGAATTTGAAGTTGCATATAACTTCTGAAAGTAATCTGTGATTGTGAATTCTATATCTTCCTCCTTCAGCTGGACCTCTCCTTGAGAGTTTTCTATAACTGATAAGGAATTCCGAATTTTCCTAGCTTTGGTTATAGCATGGAAATATGAAGTATTCTTGTCTCCTAGCTGGAGCCAAAGTAATCTGCTGCGTTGCTGCCAAAACGCTTCCTCCGCCTCATACGCCTTTTGAAGCAATGAAGTGATCTCTTTGACTCTCTGGTGATTGAAGATGGGACATTCCAGAGCTGCATTCAGTGCTCTTTTGTGATCCTCGATCAAAAGTCTACTGTTTCTATTAGATTCTGCAGTCCACAGAATAATAGCAGCTCGAGTCCTACTGATTCGTGAATTGATGGGGAGTGGTCTACTCGGATTCCAACTTTTCTTAATCAGGTTTTGGATTTCCACATTATCTTTCAACCTTCTGTCAAATCTGAACATTGATTTATTTCTCTTCCTTTCAGGTTCCAGAAATGATATCATCGGCTTATGATCTGAAGCCTCGAACATGAGGTAATCTGTCCTACTTGTAGGAAAGCAATCAAACCACTTCTCTTCAGCCATTACTCTGTCCAGTCGACATCTAACTGTTGATTGTTGTCTGTTACCTCTCCAGGATAAAGGGTCCCCGGAGTGTTGAATATCGAAAAGACCTGCTGCAGAAACGAAAGCTCGGAAATCTGAAAAAGAGGATTCAGATCTTAGAGACCCGCCTTTCTTCTCTTCATTGGAGAGAATGTCATTAAAATCACCCAGCATCATCCATGGTGAATTCCTACTTTCTGTGATCTCTATAATTCTATTCCATATGACCTTGCGCTTACTTTTATCAGTATTGCAGTAAGTGAAAGTGGCATAGAAGCTCTTATCTTCAAAATTGATACAGGTATCAATGAAGTCTTGTGAAGAAGAGATGATTGAGATATTTACTTTGTCCGACCATAGGAGAGCCAGGCCCCCTCGTCCATGTCCAGTTGGATTCACAAATTCCACATGCTTCAGGTTAAGCTTTTCAGTTTTCTGAAGAACCACTGTATCACAATTCTTTGTTTCCATCAAGAAAATTATATCTGGCCTAAATTTTGCATTTAGGTTTCTCAGACGACGAACTGTCAAGGGGTTTCCCAAACCTTGACAGTTCCAGCTCAGCATTACTAAGGAAGATGATCGGTTGGATTCCGAAAATCCATCCTTTTTTTAGATATGGCAGGGACGATCTTAGCTGGAGGTGGGAGATTTGAAGGTCCTGCAGCCAATTTTCCATTATCCCTAGCACTTTGTCCATCCACGAGAAGTTTTGGACTGTTGGCTTTCAATCCAAGGATTGGTTTTAGTTCTCTCCCACTTGATAATTTCCTCTTTGGGGAGGCTTTCTTTTGGACTGTTTTCCTCTTCTTTGCATTCATCAGAGAGATTATAGGAGGGCTAAATGATATTTTCTTTTTGATTATAGATTTTCCACTTCTGTGGTTTGATTGATCTCTATCTGGTGTAATTTGCATTACTTCCTCATTTTCCACCAGTGGTCCCAGACGCATGGTAGCAGGGGTTCTAACAGCCTCATTGCTCAACTCCCCCCCTGAGATTGTTTCCATCATGGGCCCAAGTCTCAAAGATGCAGGTACTCTCACTGGTTCTTTATCAACAATCTGATTTTGCTCCTTAATTTTGTTATGGTCCTTCATCATCATTGATCTTGCCAATGCTGTTGCAGAGGTTTCGAATTCTCCAGATTCAACTGCGTGCTGGTACCTCCTTTCTCTGATAATCTTTTCTGCAGGATCCGCCACGGTGGTGTATTGTGTCATAACTTCATGAAGCTCACCAACCGCTGCTTGGAGAGTATGATGAGGTATATTAGATTCCTCCCTTACCTCATGGGAGTACCTTTCTAGAGGTGGCCTTCTAGGGCGAGACGAATCAGTCCTTTCCTCAGATCTGTGTGATACTTGCTCTAGGTTGTCATCACGAGAGGGTATTTTCCTCCAAACCCTTTCAGAACTATCTTTGCTCGCATGCTTTCTGTATCTATCTGGTTGATGAATTTCCTTTTGCTTTGTAGGCCCTTTTCCAAATTTCGAGCTTAGATGGGAGTCTGCATGCAGATTCAGAGAATCTCTTGTTCTCTTTCTCAATGGTTCCAAAGGACGGTGAGAATGGGAATTATCCTTCCTGAATCTATCTCTTTCATAGTAACCACTATCTCCAGAGTAATTTTCATATCTTGGTCTCTTTCTAATCAGAGAATGCTCTTTACTGATTGAATAGCCATTAGATACATCTCTTTGATTTCGTTTTTGTGTGGGGCTTTCAGGTTTTGCCGAGATAGCCCTTCCTTGGTGATCCTCATTTAATTTACAATCCTTGACTTCATGATCCAAATTGTTGCACTGAGTACAAAATCGCCCTAGCTTTTCATACATCAAATGCACGGTAACTTCTTGGCCATTTTCCATTTCAAGGATAGTTTTTGTGATAAGTGGTGCTAATCCATTTATATTGACACGTACCCTCGCAGCAAAAGGGGAGATCTCAACTTTTTCCAATATGCCGAGATTATTTCCAATGCTTTCTAACACTTCATCCATCCATAAGTGAAGAGGTAAGCCATGGATTCGCACCCAAAAGGGAATCAGGCAGGGAAAGGAAGGTTCCATCGTTGCCTTCCATTTCTCAAGAATTAACATCCATCGAGCAAAGTGGTAAGGTCGATTTTCCAAGACTGAATTAAGGTCAGCCTCATTGTCGAATTTAAATTGGAACATACCCTGCCCCAGGTCTGTTCCGATGGCTTTTGAAGATGTGTTCCATAGTTCCGATAGGAATGGAATAAGCGACCATATTCTTTGTTGTCTTGCATTTGTAACCCGTCCAATAAGAGTTAAAGAATGTTTCTCAATGAGTTCTGTGTTATCCACCGTGGGTATTTTGATCCGAGTGGCTTCAGGTTCTTTGAGGGGGATCATAATACCTTTCCCTTTCTCTTCATAAGATAATCTTTTTGCCATGGTCACTCAGGAGAAAGAGAATTTCTGGAACTTAGACTTGGAATCTGAACCCTATAAATAAGATTCAGAGATAAAATTTAGAATAAGGTTCACTCAAGATGGACACTTAAATCCAGCCAGAAGAAAAACTAGATAAGGGAAGGATTGGAAGAAGTCGTTCCAAAGATCCACAACCCATTTTCCAACCACAACATTACAACAGCGACGGTAAACAAGTTGTGGAAGGCTAAAATTTTCAAAAGGGTCACCACGTAAAGTGGGAAAGTTCTTCTTTTAAGCTTCTTTAATACTTCCCAGGACAAAGTTCTTCAGATAAACATACACCAAGGAATGATCAATCAAAACGAGCTTCCATTCTTACATCTATAGAAAGGAAGGACTTCCAAAGCCAGAGATTAGTGAGGAAATGACCGATTCAACCATATATCCTAAGTCCCAGCAAGGAGCAAAAAGGAATGGTCGGATTAGAATGTACTGTAATCGCTGCAGACCGGAAAACCACTTCCCATATTCCAAAAACAGAAGTAAACTAGGTAGATATTTGAAAAGTAGAGAGGTGGTTTTTGGTTTTTTACTAAATAAAGTAACAAAGCCAAAAAGGAAACTCTCTTGGAAAAAGTGCCTGAGAGCAAACTCTCTCTCTAGGAAACTATCTTGTTGGAAAAAGTGCCTGGGTCTTTAGGTCTCTCCATTTATAACTTATAACTTGAATAGAAAATCAGAATAAAAAATGAAAAGAAATAATGGAGATCAGGTAATATTAAAAACTTATAAAATATTTGAGGAGTTCTATTTGTTTGTATACGTGGGTATCGAGCAATATCCAAAAGCGAACCAATATCAAAACACATCTAATTGAATAATTTATTGGATAAATAATAATTAAAACCATGGTCTTACCAAAAAAGGATAAAACAATCATTCAGCTCTCTTGTCCCCAAATTAAGGCTGAATTTTATTTTGTTTTTCTTATCAAATAACTGATTTTATTAAATTAAAAGTTCGGTTTTATATCCCCGGAAATATATGAACCAGCATATAGCTAATAACAAAATAGTGCATATAAAAGAAAAATCTAGGCGAAGAAAGCTCTAACACTCTGGAAATCTTAGATATATGGTGGATAAGCAGTTTCGAATATGAAGATAAACGAAGACTAATCCTACTTATGTCGCCACAAAGGGCGGTTGAACTAACAAGGAAGCTCTTTGAATTATCGAGCTTTTAAAACAAATTTCCTAATCGGAGATTCTAGGCGATATTTTATCACGTAGAAAAGAATAGCTAATATCTAAAGGAATTAGACTAATGCAATATTTAATTAACCGTTCTATAATATCCAATAGCATTATGTCTAACGCTCATAGGAGAAATCTTGTCCTCATAAGCTAATTTTAATGGGTTTAAAAGGCAAGAAAATATTAAATAATTATTCAAAATAATAGCTCTAATCCATAGCCTATTATCTGATAGAGTTATACAACAAAAACCCTAATCAATATTTTTCTCTTTGGGGAGAAAGAGAAACAGCACTGGCAACGCAAAATTCATCTCCGGTCAATTTTCGGATCTCCAGAATCCTGCAGCAGGTTCGTCGGAGATGATGAAGATCTCGTCCATCTTGAAAGATAACCTCTAAATCGTCTTGCCATGAGCTTTCTCGGCTTAATATGGAGGAAAGGCTTTAACTATACGGTTGGTGGAAGGTGGAGTGACCAATCAAAACAAAGTTTCGCCGGCGGTGAGGGGTAACGACCCCAAGTGATGTGATGTCGTAGAGAGAGGCGAGAGGCGGAGGAGAAGTACAAAAGCTTAACACAACGAACAATGGAGAAAAAGAAAACATATTAAACAGAGGAAGAAAACACGACCAACACTCTGACGAAGACTCACGGTGATGAAAAAGCTAGAGATTACTTCGTCCTCTAAAAAAGGAGCTCCAAATTTCCACAGATCCAGCCGTGGATTCCAGTGAAAAAGGGGAATATAAGAGAGACGAGGACAAAGTAGATAACGAGTAGGAATGAGCTATAAACGGAGTCCCCCGCCTGCAAAGTCTGGTGAGATCGATATCGCCAGCGTCACATAAAAGAGATGAAAGATTTCTTCAATAAATATACTAGAGAGAAAATAGCTTTTTGAACAAGACAAGTTGAATTTCATTTAAAATTTGAATTTTGCATTGGCCAAGTCGGATTAACTCCATCGCTAAGTCACTAAACAGAAAATTGACTAACTCTGTTTACTTCTAATGCGTTTGGTTAAAAAATATCAAAGGAAAAAGACTCAAAACGACCTCGTTTTTTTATCCTTTTCAAAATCACAAATTCTTTAAGTAATTTTGCTGTTTCTATACTTGGGACTACTAATGTTAGTTACATAAGCTTACCTATTAACTTGTAATCTCTTATGTAATAACACTTTTTGGATATAAAATTAACGTTTAAAACCAGACAACGTTTGAAATTTTTCTTTACATACCACGGACCGAACCACATCGGGTTTGACAGATTAGCATCGTAATTTTGACATGTACCGAACATAATAAAGAGATCTGCACGGACAATGATAAGCCAAATCAGCAATCTACCAAACGGTCCATATTCCACCACGTGGCTCTCTTATAAAATGCCACGTCAATACCTATTAATCACTTTATATTCTTCTTCTCCGTTTTCGAAGCAGTAGCTAAACCGTGATCGGAAGCTACTTTCAGAGAAGAAATCATAATCGGAACAAAATATGCCTAATGTCTCACAGATCTCTACTATTGTTCAACGTTTAGGTTTTTCTTCAAAAAGAAGACTCTCCAATGGCTTCCACTACGTTGCTCGTTCTTATTGCACCTCTGATCCTCCCACCCCATCAGGTACTTTCAAAATCTTCAATTTCTTTTCCAAAACTTTGGATTATGAACCGAATCATATAGAATTATGCGATTGAGATTTTGGAATTTGGTATTGAAGAGGAGTAGATTAATGTCACTCCTTATCAGGTCCGCTGACGAGTTACAATAAGTTAGTAGAGCAAGGGAGGCTGCAACATGATCCCTACCAAGAGAAAGTTACTTTGGCATTCGAAAATTTGTATGGAAGATTGGAACATTTCGAGAAGGAAATGGAAGATTATCATGTAAAGGCACAAACTTTACTAACGATTTTGTACATTTGGTTCAATTGTTTGCATTTATGTGTAAGGTTTTGTTATCAGGTGAGTTTAGCAGAGTGGGAGAAGAGGAGAGAGGAAGAGCGGCGAAAGCTAATGGTGGAAGAAGCTGAGAAAAAGGAAGACGATGGAATGTGGGCATCTATGAATAAGGAAGGGAAAAAGCTTTTAGGAAGATGGGTATTAGGGTGAGCTTTTGTCAATGGCATCTTCTTTAGTTGAGATTTGTTTGTTTCTTCTTCATGGTTTTGTTTGTTTGTGGGTGTTTTAGGCGAAGACAGATGAATGTAGAACCTGGAGTTGGTAAATGGGTATCGTACCTTAACCGAGAGAGAAAATTGGACTCACTGGTCGGTTCTCGTCCCACAGTTCCTCCAGCTCCCAAAGGATTGTATATCTATGGAAATGTAGGCTGTGGTATGTTACTGGATGATACACTGTGCTCTTATTGTTTGTATAGCCAATCGGGTTGGCTAGTTGAGACCATGTTTGTGGTGTTTTCATGTAGGCAAGACTATGCTGATGGATATGTTTTATGGGTCCACTGTTGGGTTAATTAGGCATCGACAGCGATTTCACTTTCATGAGGTGAGTGAGACTTTAGAGGTGGTTCTTTTGTTTCTGGCTATATGGCTTAATTTAGACTCCGAGACTTTCGATTTTATTCTTCTGTAGGCCATGCTGAAGATAAATGAACAAATGCACAAGTATTGGAAGGAGAATGATGCCGAGAAGTCATCGCAATATAGCATTTCGAGCTGGATTATGAATCTTTCTGTTGATGAAAAAGTTAAAGAATGGCTAGCCGGAGAAGAATTTTATAAGCAGCAACTCCAAATGAAGCACATTCTTCCAGCTGTGGCCGACAAGTTTCTCATTGATCAGCAGTCGAATAAAAAAGGAGCCAGCATTCTCTGCTTTGATGAGATTCAGGTAACTATGTACACAAAATTATAAAAGAAACTGTATCAATTCCTTATGAGGCGAATATATAGTTGATATATGAGAGAGTAATGAAGTGTTCAAAACTTTGCTTACTAATTCTTTATTACTCAAAAGTCATGAAGCCGATTTAGTGTCTACAAGAACTCAAATGAGATTGGATGTGCTATCTTTTGGCCTCAGATGAATTTTCAAATAGTGTTCATTCTTTCAATAACTTGTTTTTCCTTTCATCTTCTGTTACAGACAGTTGATGTATTTGCTATTGTGGCCTTATCTGGAATTATGAGCAGATTGTTAACTACTGGAACTGTTCTTGTGGCCACTAGTAATCGAGCACCACGAGAGTTAAATCAGGTTTCCTTCTATCTCTCTTTTTAAGCCCTCTCCTATTTTCAGCAAAAAGTGATAGCAGATTCCTCTGTAGATGTAAAGCAATCCATGGAGGACAGGTATATTGGTTACATAGAGTTTTTTGCGCTGAGTCACTAACATTCTCGCTCATGATGTTTGGTACAGGATGGAATGCAAAAGGAGATATTTGACAAGTTTATCTCTAAGTTGGAGAAACATTGTGAGATCATCTCTATTGGAAGTGAAGTAGATTACCGCCGAGTTGCAGCAAAAAGCTCAGTTGAAAATGTATAATACACACTCTTAACCTTGTATATTGCTGGGTTTTTGGCTTCTGTTCGATGAAATTGTGAATGTGCATTTATAGGTTCACTACTTATGGCCTTTAAATAATGCTGTTCTGGAAGAGTTTGAGAAAATGTGGCGTCAAGTCACGGATCAGAATGGTGGAGAAATAACCTCTGCAACTCTTCCAGTGATGTTTGGAAGGTAGAAATGGAAGCAACGATTTTTGTTTTCACTGGATCAGATTAACTCAGTGGTTTTTCTTTTTGTTAGTGATCAACTTAATTGCAATGGTTTTTTCTTATGCGTATGTATTATCAGAACAGTGGAGGTTCCTGCAAGCTGTAATGGAGTAGCAAGATTCACATTTGAGTATCTATGTGGTAGACCAGTAGGCGCAGCAGATTACATCGCAGTGGCAAAAAACTATCATACAATCTTTATCTCGGATATTCCAGCAATGAGCATGGAGATACGCGACAAGGTATAACCCAAACCGAAGCTTTATGGCTTTCGGAGTCTGTAGATTCCTTACTCTAAGGGCTTTTGATGTTCTCAGGCACGTAGGTTTATAACCCTTGTGGATGAGCTATACAACCACCATTGTTGTCTTGTCTCATCTGCAGAGAAACCTATCGATGAGTTGTTTCAAGGAACTGCAGAGGGTACGCTCTTTGATCTGGAAAGGTAAGAAACACACAATAAACAATATTACTCTACACAAATCAGGTTTTTGTTTGGTTAACCAAATCAGTATACACACACTTTGGTTCTGTTTCATCTTAATCATTCGGATTTGGTTTTAGCTTAATCATTTTGATTCAGTTTGGTCTATAATCTATATGTCCATCATCTCAATTGTACCAAAACGGTTTATCTTATGCGGTTTTCACATAAATTTATTTGAAATTTGCAGCTTCCAGTTTGAGACAGAGACTGAAGATTCAAGATTAAGGCGAGATGTGCTTGCAGAAGGTAGCATAAGTGCAGCTGGATCACCTGCTTCTATTGTGTCCATGCTTTCTGGGGAAGAAGAAATGTTTGCCTTTGCGCGAGCCGTAAGTGATAGCGTCTCTCACTTTCTACTATTCTTTACATATCATAATCTGTCAGTTTAAAAAGTTGTTTGATTGATGTAGGCATCGCGGTTAATCGAAATGCAGACTCCATTGTATCTTGAAGCTGTTCCGGTCTTGCATCCTTATTTCCATCTGCAGAAGTAAATAAAAATATAAGTGACTGAAGAGTACTTAATTCACATTATTGTTTTTATCCACAATTCTTTTGTAGTTAAATTGGAATTTAACAACAAATAGTTTGGCTTTTTGCCTCACACGATTCATGAATAAAAATTGTTCTTTTGCTTGAGATGATCCATGAACTAAAAGCAATTTTTTTTTTGTTGAAATTTAGACAGAGTTAGTTAGTTCTAAGATTTGGGAGAGTTTTCAAATATCAAAGGTTTGTAAAGTTTGTAGCGGATAATTTTGAGTATATTCATAGAATTCATCAACCACCCGATTTATTACAAGAATAAGAGAAATCCAAAGTAATTTGAAGGTTGTGTTTAATGAGCGTTGTCATTAGATTGTAATAGAAATACAATTGATTTTGAAAGGTATCTATAAATCATCAAATCAATAACAATTATTCATAAGAATGTCACAATCTATAAATCAAAACAGTACAAGAAATCCAACAATTTTTATAAGAAAAACCAAAAATCTTTAACAGATATCAAAAGATTATGTTCGCATATAGAAATCCTTGACAACAAGACGCGTAAAGTGCAAAATCATTTGAAGAGGAGTTTGCCATATTGTACAATTTTTCCAGTCCTAGAGATTTTTTCATCAGAATTTTCAAGAATACTTGAAGTAACAAATATCCAATCAACTGATCTATGTTGAAAAGAAAATACCGTAAAACTTCTTTAAATTAATTCTTGATACATTAATAACTTCTATAAGATAATATAATTTTATAGTCTCAAATTGAATTTTTATTTCAATTAGTATATTGATAAATTAATAATCTCTATCAATTAATAAAAAATTATAGTTTCAGTGTACTCCCAACATTATTAATTTATAAAAGTTTTACTATATTAACAACATTGAACCGCGATAACCGCCATCAAAAAGATGTAAGATGCAAGTTTTGAATGGTTGTAGCTAATCTACAGATTAAATGCATTTGGGTCAATTTGCAATTTTAATTCCTATTCACACACTTGTTTGTAGGAGAAAATAATTAATAAAATATTATTTGATCTTAAAATGAAAACAAAAATTGACATGCACTCTCCTAAACAAAAATACGCCCAATCTACAATTTTTTATATATTTACTTAATTCATATAACCCTAAAAATTAACAATCTCCTTTATGAATCATCACAACTTATTGGTTTTAAACGTTTGGTAGTCCATCTGCAGATTAAATGCAGTTGGGCCCATCAATATTTTTAATTCCCATTCACTCTATTTTTGCAAAGAAAAAAAATAATGAAATATTATTTGATCTGTAAACAGATCAAAAAAATGGAAAAAAATTGACATGCACTCTCATATAATGCTACGCCCAATCTACAAATTTATGTTTTTTTTTACTTACTTCATCAAACCCTAAAATCAATTATACACGATAAATATTCACAACTTACTTATTGGCTATAAAGGATGGATGTTGTTTTAGCTATAAAGGAATTTTTCTCCTTAGGCAAGCTATTGAAGAATGGAACTCTACATTAATTACATTGTTTCTGATATTGAGCAGAGCTAATAGATTAAAAGATTTCAGGCCTATCTCGCTCTGTAATTCTATATACAAAGTGATAGCCAAAATTCTCTCTAAGAGGCTGCAGTTAGTTCTCCCCAATATGATATCCAATGCTCAATCTGTCTTTGTAAAAGAAAGACTTTTAGTGGAGAATGTTCTTATGGCTACTGAACTTGTACAAGGCTTTAACCAGAAGGCGACTTCTCAGCGACGGATGTTAAAAGTCGACATTAGGAAGGCTTTTGACACTGTAAGATGGGATTTCATTCTCACAATTCTTACAGTTGCTGAGTTTCCTCCGATGTTTGTCAACCGGATAAAAGAGTGTATTTTAACATCTTTCTCGGTTTGTATTAATGGATGTCTTAAAGGTTTCTTTCAAGGCTATCGAGGACTAAGACAAGGAGATCCAATCTCTCGTTCGCTCTTCATCATTGCTATGGAGGCTTTAGCCCTGATTCAGTTAAGATACTCATCTCACCTTATCGGATTTCATCCTTTATGTCGTGATCCGTCCATTACTCATCTAGCTTTAGCTTTTGCTGATGACTTAATGTTGTTCTATGATGGGAAAAACAGTTCATTGCGAGTTATCTCTGAAAATCTGGATCTTTTTCACTTGATCTCTGGACTGGCTATTAACTAGGACAAGACTGCTCTATATCATGCTGGTATCTCTCCTCAAGAATCCGATATCTCTCTTAGTTTAGGATATACTAAGGGATCTCTACCTATTAGGTACCTTAATCCTCCTCTATTGCATCGGAAATTGAGAGTAAGTGACTACTCTCATAAGATAACTCTTAAACTAAATAATTGGACAACAAAAATTCTGACCTTTGCTGGAAGACTTCAGTTGATCAAATCCGTCACTACAGCTTGGTTAATTTCTGGATGGGAGCTTTCTCTTTACCTAAAGTATGTCTTAGGAAACTGACTCAACTATGTTCTGATTTCCTTAGGAAGGGCAATATATCTAAAAGAGCTACTCCAAAGGTCTCTTGGGCTAAAATATGTTTACCAAAGGAAGAAGGCCGACTACGACAGATGGACTTTGTCCGCTGGAACCACGTTCTCAAGCTTAAGCCTATTTGGTTATTATTCTCTAATTCCTCGTCATTATGGGTTGCTTGGAACTATCAACGTCATCTGAAAAGAGATTACTTCTGGTCAGTTAATCCTAAGCAACATGATTCATGGATATGGAAAATGCTTATAGCTCTTAGAACTCTTGCAGCATGGTTTATCAAATGCATAATTGAAGATGGAAAAAGAGTCAGCTTTTGGTTCGACAGTTGGTTAAACTTTGTCCCTCTAATTCATCATTTTGATAATAGTGTTCCTCCTCGCCTTGTCATCTCCAATTTTAATTCTTATTCACACATTTTTTTTGGAAAACAAATTAATAAAATATTATTCAGATCAGAAAAAGGAAAAACAAAAATTACATGCATTCTCCTCTACTAGTATGCCCAATCTTGGTAGTTTTTTTTCCACTTAATTCATCTAACTCTGAAATTAACAATACATTTCTAAAATCTTCACAACTTATTGGCTTTAAATGGTTTGAGTCTATTTGCAGATTAAATGCAGTTGAGTCTATATGCAATTTTAATTTTATTCACACTCTTTTTTGTAAGAGAAAAAAATAAATAAAATGTTATTTAATCTGCAAACATATGAAAAAAAGAAAAAAATAGACATGCACTCTCATATACTTGAATACCCAATCTGTAATTTTCTTTTTCTTTTTTTACTTAATTCATCCAACCCTCAAATCAACAATATCATTTATAAATCTTTTCAACTTATTGGCTTTGAATGATTGACAATCCATCTATAGATTAAATGAATTTGGGCTCATTTGCGAATTAAATAATATTGGGTCCATTTGCAATTTTAATTTTCATCTGCACACTTTTTCTACAAAAGAATAAATAAATAAAATATTTTTTAATATCCAGACATATGAGACAAAGAAAATAAAGACATGCACTCTTCTCCTCTATTGGTACGTTAAATTCAACGATACCCTCTTTAAATCCTCACAACTTATTAGCTTTGAATGATTAGTAGTTCATCTGAAAATTAAAAATGTAGTTGAGCCTATATGCAATTTTAATTATTATTCACACTTTTTTGGAAGAGGAAATTTTTTATAAAGTATTATTTGATTTGCAAATATAACAGAAAAAAAAAAGACATGGACTCTACTCTAATTGTACGCCAAATCTCCAATATTTTTTTACTTAATTCATCTAAGAAATCAACAATACCTTCTATAAATTTTTACAACTTATTGGCTTTGAATGGCTGGGAGTCTATATGCAGATTATATAGTTTGGCCATATGCAAAATTAATTCCCATTCAAACACTTTTGACTACGAATAGTTGACAACCATAGATTAAATGTGATTGGGCTCATATACAATGCTAATTCTCATTCACACAATTTTTTTTTGCGGGAGAAGAAAATTAATAAAATATTATTTGATCTGTAAATAAGTGAGAAAAAAAATAGACATGCATTCTCCTATACTGGTACGCTTAATCTGCATAAATCACTTAATTCACTCTAAAATTCAACAATATTCTCTACAAATAATCACTTATTGTCTTTGAATAGTGATATCAATTAATGTGTTATCTTTGTAGATAGTCATCTATGAAAACGATCAAACTCAATTTGGAAGTTAGTTTTTTTCTCTTGTAAACATTGGATCGATAAGGTCCGATCCATAACTTAAATCTTACTTCCAATAATTCTTTTTTTAAGTTACTATAATGCAACGGGTAAGAATCGAACCCTGATGTCAAATCTTTAGCTGGATCATCCTAACCACCAGACTAAGAATAACTCGGCATTTGGAAATTAGTTTCATATCTTCATAATCTTTTTTATAATTTACTAAATTGTTTATTTATTATTTTTATTTTTTTGTCAGCACTAGGTCACAAATGACCGACCCATTAACCAAATTCTTACATAATGTAGATAGTGGAACTCGATTTCTAGATGTGCAAGTGTATTTGTCTTTAGTGGCTAAATAAATTCTCTAGAATTATGAGAATCTTGTTGGCCAAATAAATTTTTTACATCGATCATAGTCTTTAATTTTAACGGTTTTATAACAATAGACATTTTTCTGTCCTATCACAATAAAACAAACTTTATGAAAGAAACAAACGCTTATTAAAATTTGGATTCTTGATTTGTTTTTCTTCCGTTTCATCTACAGTAAATTTGGTTGTTTTGTTTTGATTTCATTTTAAAATTATTAAAATAAATTGTATTGTATGATGTCAAACTATTTGTTTAAATCATAATTGGAATACATGTACATCTCTTAGACCTAGATGTGTCCTTTTTGTAACAAACCTAGATTTGTTTTGCTATGTTTAATTCAAGGATATTTAGCTATCTAGCAAGTGAACCCTTTAAATTGTTACTTATGTTCGAAGTGACCAACCACAAATTTAGAAATTTGATTATTCGTGATTAAAACAGTTCTTTTGATTTAGATGTCTAATCATTAGAAATGTCATCATTGTGGGGAATATTCTGAGTATTATTAATTTGCATGTTTAGATTACAATACTTTATACAATAAACGCACGTGACAATTATGTGCACCTACCAACGTGGTAATTGAACAGGTATCTATTTGGTGATGTGATGTTTGACGCATGCATTTGTCTTCAAACCGTCCGAATGGACTCATGTTTGGCGAAATTTTGTGTTTGGTTATCAGACAAGATTGACTTAGAGTTTTGAATTGTATTAGGTCTGATTGGAACAAGATTTGAGCAGTTATAAATAACGGTCGACGAAAAAAATTATAATAAAAGTTGTTGGAAAACAACTTCGAAAAACTAGAGTAGAAAACCAACTTCACAACTAACACGAGAGGACGATGGTGAAACAAAAAAAAAAGCATAAAAATGACCATCTAGGATTTTATGACTTCCACACAAACACGACGAGATAGACTTTAACTAGCTACAACAAGAGACGAGTCATCTCCTCGTAAGAGAAGAACTAAAGACCAAAGTCAATACATCACTATACCCAAATAGCCAAATTTTAAGAGAAATTTTTTGAAGATCTAATAGCAGAAAATCATTCAAAAGGCAATTCCAACAACTGAAACTTCAACCAACACTGAATAATCATGTCAAACTGATGAAAAACTGAAAACAAAAAAAAACAAGACCTGAAAGAAAATGGAAATAAGGCACAAACCCGAGAAGCACAAAAATACTAGAACCGTCAATTTAAGATCACAACAACCGAGATACCTAACTACTAACCACCTAAAGCCAAGGCAAGAAAAATAACAAGGACCCACAACCAAAATCTAAGTTTCCGATTGACCCACCTAAAGCAAAAGATCGAAGAAGCTTCGACAATATATCAACAAAAAAAACATAGCGGCCACAAACAAAACCAAGAAAGGAACGACTTCCCATGTTTGCCTCAGACGAGTGTATAGGTAAAACGCAATTCTATCTCGATCTAGTAAAAAATAATTGTGTTAACAAACACGTCCATGAACCATCATTAAAAGCCCTAAAAACAAAGATTTTTTTCCCTGAAAAGAAAATTGTCTTACAAGATAAACTATCTCAAGAAATAAGTGGTCTAGTTGGCTTGTCTCTGATTTAACTTGACATTAGGTGGTGAATTCGAATCTCACCTTGATTCAGTTGGAGCATTTGGGTTATGGATCAGATTTTGTCGATCTAATAATTGATTATTGACAAAAAAAAAAAAAAAGTAAAACCACCATAACTAAAATAGGAGTGAACAACGTTGGTGCTATGGAAACCATACTTACCGTTCACGGATACATTATGAAGATGCAAAAAGGTATGACACTTCAAGGTCAATTCGTCTTTTTATTTTTATTTTTTGTCAATAATTAGATTGACAACGCCCGATTCATAATCAAAATTTTCCTAATAATTTGTTAATTCTACTATGAAAAACTCAAATTCCTAGTATTAGAATTATTGGCTAGATTATCCTATATACCAAACTAAAAAAAATTTGGCATCCTATACAATTTTGGGATCTTTTGAGTTTTTTTCTTGTTTTTAGTCGAGTTGGATCTGTCACTTATTCAAACAGAAAGAGAATTTTGTATAAAATCCCCTCAACTATTTTTATTGATTTTAATCTCCTGAAGTTTAGTTCTGTTATAGAAAAAAACCCTCCGTCTACAGTACCATGAAATCTTTAAACGAAACCGTTTCAATGGAGCCAAAACAGCATGAATTTTGCTGTAAAACGAAACGTTTAGGAGTAAATGTAATATATATAATCTATAAATATATATACTCTATAACAGAGAATCGATAAATCCCCAATTATATAGTTTTAGGGGTTTTCGAGTGGTTGGAGTAAAATCAATTGTTAGAATCAAAATTTGTCCGACTATTTATCCATATGCATATATTCTCCATTTACAACCTTCATGAACACATTCAGCTGATACTTTCTTCTTTTCACATTTCTGGAACTTAATATTAAACTTCTCTTTCACAGCATACTTCTCAATTATCTCTTTACATCTATCTTTTGTAACAAAACTTTGGCCAACATAAAACTCAACATTCTCACCATCACTATCATAATCATCAGAACCCACATAATCATCACCACAGAAATCTACACGCTCACTATCATTCTCTTCTTCGTTTTCTAGTTCGTCTTCCCCGACATGAACATCATCTAACCAAGGATCATCACTCCTAACAACATACACGTTCAAGGTTTCCCACACTAGAAAACATTGAATCATCTCAACCACATCACTGTCACTAGACAAGTTTATACGTTTCTGATTATGACAATAGGAGAAGTTACACATATTTTCACCAAATCCTTCCATAGTAACCATCTCCTTAAGCATTGATAAACTTGAATTCTCAAAATCTACTCTACAGTTTCTTATACTGCCACCATTATATGTGTCATCTAGTGCCCAATATCCTCCAATGTGTACTCTAAAGCATATTGTTCTGTAAAGCAAAAAAACTAAACTTGTTTAGCCAAAAAATCATTCTTTCTATGTAACTTAAAAACAGAAATAGAAATTAAAGAAGAAAAGCTGAAATTAGCCACAAAATTACCTTATCATCTTCAGTTTTCAAAAGATCAATTCACAAACATGCTTTACCCAAATTAGGAGGTTGAAACAATTAAGAAATCAAAAAGAAAAGCTGAAAAATCAAAATGAATTTAAAAGAAAAGAATAGATATTATGGGTTAGTGAGAGAGAAATCAAACATAAGAGGCAATAAGCATCGATCATACCTGATTATCAAGTGGAGAAATTCTAGGTTTTAGGGAGAAGATGAAGTTCACAATTGTTTAGATTTTACGATTTGGGATTATGGCTATTTTGTTTATAGATGTTGTGCTGTTTTTTTGTTGTTGTGAGAGGGAAACGCTTTGTTGTTTAACCCAAAATTCATGCTGTTTTGGGTCCATTGAAACGGTTCGTTTAAAGATTTCACACTACTGTAGACGGAGGGTTTTTTCCTATAACGGAACTAAACTTTAGGGGATTAAAATCAATAAAAATAGTTGAGGGTTTAAATCTTGATTCAGCAATAGTTGAGGGATTTTATACCAAATTCCCAAAGAGAAGCATACATTGTTTCCATACTGTCCAGGTTTGACTAACTTTGACGAATTTTCCGTCAGCTGATAAATATAAAAATAAAGCAAAAAAGATGTACTTTAAGCGAATATCATAAAAATGGAAAATATAAAACACCTAACCGCAATCAGCAGCCTTCGCCCCCAACCACTCACCTATTCAAAAGGGCAAAAAAAAAAACATCAGCAGCGATATGGTAAAACCCTAAGGAACTCAAGGAAAGAGACAACCCAACTCAATATTCGACTCTCGTGCTCGTCAATATTCGATTTCCGTCGTACCCTTTCCGCCAAAATCTTCACTTTTTGATTCTTCACGAAGATGTGGCGTTTCTGAATCTTAATCACTTGTGTGCAGCCTCTAGGAACGAAGACTGTCATTACTTATCACTTCAGAAGCTTCAAATAAGAAACTTTATTCATGGGCAAGACTGGAATCCAGTTGTTCGATGATTCAAGGAATGGATTTTTCTCAGTATCCGATTTGGGGTCCGATTGGAGCCTAGAGAATTCAAACTATCGCCCAGTTGGTGGATTATTCGCGAGTGTTAATCAATTAGGAGCTGGGTTTGGGTCAGGACTCGGTTCTGGATCTATTTCATCTCCGGATTCTCCTAACAGAGACAACAATAGCTTCACTGCTCAACTCAATGATTTATGCACAAAGTACTTGCCTTTAAAGGAAGAGGTGGAGGAGGTAGAAGTGATTGGTGAGATGCAGAAGAAGAAGAAAAAGAAAGGAGGATTGAACCTGAAGCTTAAGATTTCAAATCCTTCGTTGAGACGGTTGTTAAGTGGTGCTGTGGCCGGAGCAATTTCGAGAACTGCAGTGGCTCCTTTGGAGACCATTAGGACTCATCTAATGGTGGGAAGTGGTGGTGAATCAACCACGGAAGTGTTTCGTGATATCATGAAACATGAAGGATGGAAAGGTCTCTTCAGGGGGAATTTGGTCAATGTCATTCGAGTAGCACCTGCTCGCGCCGTTGAGGTACCAATGATATGTGCTCTATGGATTTGATTGTAGAACATAGCTGTGGAGTTTAAGATAACTGGTGAATTCGTTTGGCTTGAAACTTTTGCTCTGGTTGAATCACTTGCTTGTTCTTTAGATAGCGAGAATTTGTCTAAGGAATATTTTAGTTAATTCTGATGATCCAATAATGTATGCAACCATCTGATCAAGTTTCCAACCTCTGTTTTTCCTACTCTGTTCAGCTTTTTGTATTCGAGACAGTTAACAAGAATTTGACTCCAAAGCTTGGAGAACAATCGAAAATCCCCATCCCATCTTCATTGCTTGCGGGTGCCTGTGCTGGAGTTAGCCAAACCCTCTTGACGTACCCCCTCGAACTAGTCAAGACCCGGCTTACAATCCAGGTATGCTCCATAAAGTTCTCATTTTTTTCATATCGTGGTATTGAGAAGGGTGATCTGCAGTCAGAGACAGCATGAGAAATAGTTTGGCAAATGTTATCTTGTGGAAGGAATTTGAGGGCGGGTTCAGATGACTCTGCTTTTGCACCAAAACAGATGGCATATTGTACTTGCAGTGCAGGTAGAGTTTATGCATTGACAACTGATGCATCTTCGAAATCATTTTGCAGAGAGGTGTATACAAGGGAATATTGAATGCCTTTGTCAAAATAATAAGGGAGGAAGGCCCGACGGAACTTTACAGGGGTCTTGCCCCGAGCCTTATAGGAGTGATTCCATACGCAGCAACAAATTACTTTGCTTATGACTCCTTAAGAAAAGCATACCGTAAACTGAAGAAGCAAGAGAGTATCGGGAACATTGAGACCCTTTTGATAGGTTCTTTAGCTGGTGCATTTTCAAGTACTGCCACTTTCCCGTTAGAGGTTGCTCGGAAACATATGCAGGTAGGAGCAGTTGGTGGAAGGGCGGTTTACAAGAATATGTTACACGCTTTGGTCTGCATACTCGAGCAAGAAGGTCTTGCAGGTTGGTACAGAGGACTTGGACCGAGTTGTTTGAAGTTGGTTCCTGCAGCTGGAATCTCCTTCATGTGTTACGAGGCATGCAAGAAGATACTCGTGGAGAACAACAACAGCGAGGAAACTTGAGCTCGGTTGTCACAACTCACATTGGTACTTCTGGATTTGATCAGACTAACACGATGGCTTTGGTGAACCAAATCCGGTCATGGTTGAGGATTCTCTGCAACCATTAGAAAATGGTTGTCACATATACACTTGAGGAGACTTGAGTTTTAAAATTTTGGGGCGGGCACACTATTGATTCATTTGGACCTAAACATCCAAAAGATTCATTTTTTTGTTTTAATTTTTGTATTTCAGACCTCTATTTTATCATTATAGACCCATAGCAAATCTGGACTTTAAGGAAAGTTGGAAAGTTAAAGACATTAGATATGTGCATTAGAAAGGCACAACTCAATGTCTTCTTCATAACATTGTGTTTGTTGTGACTTGCAACTGCTAAACATTATATACCAAAACATAATCACAGGAGCACTAGTCTCTTAGATTAAGCGGTTTGAAACCATTTCACACATATACACACTAATTTATGGATAGGGCTAAAACATGACACTGGGCAACTCACTCACCCAAGAAATTGTTGCTCCCAACCACAGTAGTGGAAACAAAGGGGTTGAGTCGGACCCAAAGTAACGAGAAGACGGATGCAAGAAGCGCAGACCAGACAATGACAATGGTTGGAGTCCGGTTCTGTCTTCCCAAAAGACCCTTCAAGAAAGGGTAAAGATGAGCAATAACCCACAGGGCAAAAAAGAGCTTTCCCAGAAGCGGTCCCCATGATTGATACCCGCTGTTTATGGCATAGGAGACACCAGCCACAATACCAACAAGATTGACCAGTAAGATAGTGGTTGGTGGTATGAGAAGAGATGTCCATTTGAAGACGTAGAGCTCTGCAAAGTCTCCATCTTCGTCAGTGGCTTTCGATGTGACCGTGAAATTTGTGTCTATGCCTGCAAGAACTTTGAGCAGACCTTGGAAGACTGCAAAAAGATGAGCTGAGGTTCCACCAATTACCCAAAACTGCTCGTTCCTCCACCAGTCTTCAAGTGCCACACCACTCCATTTGAGCTCCAAGAGTGCCGATGCATAGATGGATGCAAAGAGCAGTATGAAACACCAGCTCGCAGAGTTACTTATCTACGAATTTTAGGATAAAATAAATGTTTGAAAGAAATGCTATTTCCAAAGGTAGGATGCAGTAAATAGCTGAAAACTACGACTTACCTCGGGTATAATGAACTTGTTTGTGATAAGGCAAAAAGCTGGAAGCATACAATAGGCGAGGAGTGGGATGGATGTAATTGGGTAGACTATGGTATTCACATAAGCAAGTCTCTCCAAAAGTTTCAACCTTCCATTATAGCCATACCATATAGGGCAATGTCTGCTCAGAAGAATCTCAATAGATCCCAAAGCCCATCGAAGAACTTGGTTCAAACGATCAGAGAGATTGATGGGTGCAGATCCCTTGAACGCAGGGCGTGGAGGCACACAGTAGATTGATATCCAACCCCTCGCATGCATCTTAAACCCAGTCAGAATATCTTCTGTCACAGAACCATAGATCCACCCAATCTAAAAATTCAAAATATGAAAAAGGTTATCAAACAGAAAACAGAAGAGTGGCATTTGTTGTTTGGACATTCTTCTGTAGCCTCTGACCTCTTTGCCCCATTCAGTCTTGTCCTCATAACCACAGCTTATGACATGAATCGCCTCCTTGAGAAGAGTTGTGGGGTTAGTTGTTGGTGGAAGACCTCCTTGTTCCATGAAGGTAGCCGCAATAAATACCGGTGACTGACCAAAACGCTTCTCCAGAAATTTCTGAGACACTAGAGATATGTCTTCATCATAACCTTCAAAAACAACAACTTTCTGTGAAGTGTATCTTATGCATGCACAATAATTTCGTGACGTAAAATAATGGCACACAGACCTTCAACACCCTCGTCAATGTCTTCCATATTGAAAAGTGGAGCACTGGAGTCACTTCTCTTGATGCTTCTGTTATGTTCGTAGTTAAGTTTCTTGCTACTCTTTCCTTTCTTCCTTGATCCAAAACAGCTCCTTATAATAATATTAGGCTCAAGGTCTTCCTCTGTTAGAACAGGATCATATCCATACAGAGCCTGCCTGTTGAAACAGCAACCAGTGCCCACATAAACAGGACCCTGGATACCATCCAGCCCCTTCAAGTTAATCTGCATAAGATAATACACATATGAGTCAGTCCAAGTGGGGAAAATTATAATTAAAATGAGATATAAAAGACTGGTTATGAATGGTAGATCTAAACTCACATCAAAGAAGACAATATTCCTGTTGGCATATCGATCATGCAAGTCAATACCGTCGAAACGTTGTGGGAACTGCACATAGCAGCACTTCTTTCCGATAACAGGGTCCATCAAGAAACACATGGCTTCTTTGACAGCCTTGCTGTTATTAAAGTAATGATCACAATCGACGTTCAAAAGATATGCCCCATTGGTAAGAACAGCAGATACACGGATCTGTCAAAATTAAGAAAAGCTGGATCACAAGAGAATTAATTCATGTTCTCAAAAAGCATGCTTGCCAGTTGTGGACCAAAAAAAATTCCCTAGAGATGTAGTCATATCACGTCATGACGCTTCAAAGCCAATGAATAGAAGAGAGCACTTTACAAAAACGAAATATAAACAAACCAGGGCATTCATAGCTCCAGCCTTCTTGTGATGCTGAAATCCAGGACGCTTTTCACGGGACACATAGATGAGCCTAGGTAGCTCATTTCCATCTGTATCCAGACCTCCACTATGGCCTAAGAAAACCTGAATTGAAAACAAAATAATTAGCACCAACAAACTTCCTACAATAGTGCTGTTCCAAAATACATTGTAGCTCATCTATGAGAAGTACAAGGAAAAGACAGTGTTATAGTAGTGTACCTGAATCATCCCAGGATGGTCTCTAGGGTTGTTACCAGGCCAAGGTGTACCATCCTGCATTGTCCAGCCATCTTCAGGCATCTTCTGTGCTTTAGCGACAAGGATATTGATCCTCACTTTAAACTCCTCATACTCTCTCTGCCAGAATAAGACATAAGAAAATGTGAAAGGTACTCTATCGTCTCTTAAATATGTCTGATGGATAAAGCAGGCAAAAGCATTTTAATTATAGTAGTCCAAGTGACCTTCATTGCCCGTCTCTCTTTGACAAAAGAAGGTTGGATCTTGTCCTTCAAGTAATCTATCTTCTGGGAAAAATAAAACTCAGGGGCTCTTGGTTCAATGTTAAATTTCTTACAAAAAGGTACCCATTTCTTTGCAAACTCAGCCGTTTCAGAAAGGGCTTCAAAAGTTAGCATAGCTGAACCATCATCTGAAACATAACATGCGACTTTATCCACTGGGTAGTCCACAGCAAGAATTGAAAGAACCGTGTTTGCTGTTACAAGAGGAGGCTCTTTCATTGGGTCCACCGTGCTAACAAACACATCCACAGGAGCTAGCTGTGATGGTTCACCATCTCGATCGTATCTACGATTGAAAAGAACCAAAATAAGAAACACATCCAGATAAACAAAATGCTTTACAAGTTCTTATCTCAAAACCCACGGATACATTGTGCCTTCTCTTTCCTAGTCTAGAACTTCAAACTAGATGGACACTGCATAACATGTAGTCCCGCTAAATTTAAGGATAGATATTTCATTTCAACCTTCTTGTTGTGAAGGTGAAAGGGCGTATCATGGTAACAAGTATTTATTATCAAAAAGTTGTGTCAAAGTATATGTTGCTAAGGATTGAGACGAATATAAACCTATAAAGACCAACCTTAAAGCAAGCCGGTCAAGAAAAGTCTCCCTGTTAATGGGATACCATTTTGGAAATTGATCAAGAAGCCAGGAAAAGGCAAACCAGATCTCACAAATAACTGAGGTCAGCCACAAGGGGTATGCATCTTTCACGGGATGAGTTGTACGGTAATGCAAGAAGACTCCCAAAATGATGAGCCGCAGAACTATCACAATACGATAAGGTGTCATGCGAGAGGACGGGATAGGAACCACATGGCTCATTGGAAGGCGAGCATCATCAACCCTGTGAGTACAAGATCCAAACCAGAGGCAAAGGATTCAGAAGATCATATAATCTTAGCATGTTTTCAGGATTAGACTATTATACTTGGAACCATATTTTGCTCTCCGCATCACGGCTAATAAATGGACCACTGCAAAGTCCAAATGCAGATTGAAACTAAACCAACAAAGTATTGTGTCCAGCACTTTTAACTTACATTTGGAGTTCTTCACCATTTGACCCAGTCCCTTCAATTTCTCCTCCCTTCCCTTCATGATATTTACCAGTCATCTGTATCATATTCTTCTCCTGCTTCAGCTTCCACCCTTCGATCCTTTCTTTCCAGTCAACATTTCCAAGCCCATAAGAGTTCAAGTCTTTTGTTGGGTCTACGACTCTTACAGGCACTACATTTTTATATCAAAACATGAGAAAATCACAAGATATGCAATGTGATAATACAAAGCACAAGTTGAAACATACCAGGTAGCTGTGGGTCAATACAAGGTGACAAAGCAACATTCTTATCCGGCGTAAGAATCTCCCCAGAAACCTATGTACATAGACTATATAGATTATCAGAAAGAAAATAAAAGAGTTATGCTCCTACAGCCTAGAATTACATCTTGAAAATGTCATATTGTAAAGTTAGAAAACAAATATATGTAAGTCCCTACCGGATGGCCATGGGTAAGAAGAGAAATAGGTTGAGATGATGAAGAGAACTCTTCAGTGTGAGGGACTCTTGCCTTGTTGCTTCCCTGGGTATAATCAAACTCATTCTCAATATCATCAACACCATCCTCTTTCTCGTCTCCTTCAGTTCGAGGACTCCCTACCAATCAAATGTTTCAGAAAACGAAAATACAGAACTACGAATTCATGAAGACAGCGAGAAGCCAATAGCAAACAATACTACTGACCATTGTTCTGTGTTAATCTAGTCTTGCACTGCGGGCAACACTGAGTTCCATCTTTCTTCTCATACTCATAACAAGACCGACACAAAGGGAAGCCACATTCATTACAAGCGACAAAGACATTGCCAGATTCAGTGACTCCAACATCATCACCACAGATCTGACATATCTGACCATTCAGATTTGTCAGGGGTTTCAGCTGCACTTTGAAGCACAACAGAATGTTAAAAAGAAAACAGAGAAACAGAGCATAAGAATATAAACAAAATCATGCTACAAGAACCATCTCTAAATTGATCAAAACACTGATCCTAGTTTCATTATTTTAGTTTTGATTTTTTGTGATCAAACAACATTTAGAAGCTTGTTCTGAGAATTTATCCACACGACTCTTAAGATCATCAATATCGATGAACATCTATAAACAAACGAACACTGGTCAACCTAAAATTCAATGAATAGTGAGTAAAGGTTTAGACTTCAGAATCCAAATTACAAACCCTCAATCAATAACCTATGACTGAAATTCAACAACATTATTCTCGTCAGGATAAACGATAAATCTAAAAGCCAAAATTGGAAACAAATAAAAACTAAAATAGACATTTACTCATGAATCAAAAGATTTAGATACCTTTAAGCTCAAGAACATAACATTATTCATTTCGATTGAAGTCTATTTCCAAAAACAGAACAAAATAACCCACATTTTAGCTAACTTTAAAGAAAAAGTGCAAAACTTTAAGCTTTTATGGACCCATTTTGATCCAAAAACACACATAAAGACATAAAGATTCTGAAATTAAAGCTTATCATCAAACCCTTAAACAAAAGAACAAAACGTAACCAACCCCATCATCGGAATCATCTCGGTTCCGAACATGTTCCTTTCTCCGGTAAGATCCAGCAACCATCTCGGCACTCGGCTGCATAACTTTAGAGCTTCAAAACGTCGTCAAAACAGAGAAGAGAACAGAGAGATCTTTTAACACATAACACTTACAATTCGCCGATAATTTCAATGTGGAATCTAGAGAGCTCTCTTAACTATAATCAATGTCTAGAATCTCTCACTTGTCTCTCCATCTGGATTCCACTTTTAGTACTGTCTCAATTTATATTTTACGTTTTCATAATTTTTTCTGTTATTTTATTTTATTTTTGCGAATTAATTCTTCACACGTGGAAGTCGACGACAGTCCTTGGTCGCTTTCAGGGGCCACAAGATTTGCCACCATTACCTTAAAATGAAACAAACTATAAAAAAAGAAAAATGCCAAAAGGAAAAGAAAACTATAGTAATATGGAAATCAAAAAGATCCACACGTCACAATTTGTTTAATACATTAATAGGTTTCATGCGATCCACCAAACTATGGTAAAACAACTACCATTATAATTTGATTAGTTGCTTTGCTTCATACACAATTGTAATCATAATTCTTTTACAACAAGTTTAATTGGCTAATTGGTAGTGGTTTTGGTAATAAAGGTGTAACCAAGTATTCGGTTAACTCAGTATATTTTTGTAGCACTCAATTCTGGTCTATGGATCGGGTTCAAATCAATTTCAATATGTTTTGGGTTCTCCGAATAAGGAAAATTTGGAATCATATAAAAATCAATAGAATTTCGGTTTTGATTTTGGACATTCTATCTTGTTTCACGTTAATTCAAATTAAATTACTTGAACAATACACAAAATATCTGAAATATCCAAAAATTATCGGAAAACACTCAAAATATATAAAAATTACTTGAACCCAAAATTTAAAATTATTAATACACATAAAAGTAGATATTTTTATACCCATTTGGATTTTGGGTAGAAATAGAACCTGCAGTAATACTCGTTGGTATTTAAGTAGAAGATCTAATACGTAAAATAGTTACACCAATGCACGATTCGAAGTAGATCTTTCTTTATAAAGAATAAATTTATTACCAAAACAAGAATGGGATATTTTACAATAGTGTTGTAACATTATGATTTTTAACATAAGAGTAGTATATCATTTTATCAATGAAATAATGATCTTTTCGAGTCTTTAAATTTTTTGTAATATGTACTATTTTTAGTTTAGTTACATGTTAAAATCAAAAGAAATTTGAATGAGAAATTATAGATGAAATAGTATAACCTGAAGTGATTTAAATAAATCAATTCCATTTTATGATGGAGTTGGATTAATAAATAGATCAAATGCTCATTTTCATCTATAGTAGATAGCTTTAAATCCATATGGTTCATTTGTTTAACGAATATCGTAGATTGGACCTCGTTTTCTAGTCCAACTCGTTTTACTATCATAGATCAAGTCCATGAGATCAACTAAACCAACACTTGGCTCACATCCTTTGAAAATCCTAGGAGATATGGGGGTTGAAGCTTCTTCCTCCGAGTAACGGCGGATCTGAAGTTAATAAGATTGATTCTCATTGGTTTTGAATCAATCACTTACCTTATGTGGATTCAACCGATTCTATTAATGTTTTTCCGAAGTTTATCAAAACGCTCACTCAATATCTCATCTCTTTTCTTCATAGTAAGTTTCTGTTGTATTGTGAGTTTTGTGAGTTCATCTAAGTGATATTTCATGTAAGAGCTATCGGAAAGTTGGTTTTCTATACAAAGTTATATTCATCTTTCCTTTTTTCTTTTCAGGTTTTGTTAAGAGCTCTCTTATCGGAAAGTAGATAGAGTTCCACTTCTTCTTCTTCTTTTTTATCTTCTATCTATAGGTTTCTGTTAAACTTCCTTCTCCTTATTGAATTTGGATTATTATCTCTGATTTTTTGAACTCCGTTAAGATTCCTATCAATCAAACCGAGTTGGGTCGAACCTTATGCTTTCTTGGCCGGTCGACATACATTTCTCCATAATATAGTTTTCAAATTCTTTCTTAAGAGACCAAATTCAATTATTGAGATGGGTTAGAGACAAAGTCCACCTCCAACGTAATGGAATGAATTTTGATATGAATTTGGCTGGAACCAATTACATCACTGTTAGGCTTGGTAGTATTTGTACCATGCCACTTCCTTAGTTATGTTAACTCCTTCGACTTAAATTAGGGACATGTTTAAGTACTAGTTTCACTTTGAGCTATGCATATTTAACTATAAAACAAGAAATACATTGGTTTTCTCTCTGACGCTGCTATCGAGGCTAACTTGTATTCAAATCTTTTCGGTGCCGGTGTAGCTCAGTTTCGCCGGCTTCAGAACTTTTCACTGCTCTCCTTAGATCCAACGTCTCTTCTCTCTCGTCTTTCTCTCTAATTTGTGTCTCGTAAGCCTGTGGCGGTCTCTGTGCATCCTTGCGATGAAGCCGAAGCCTCCTTGTTGCTCGGAGAAGACTCTGCTCATGTCCCCGAAGATCCAAACCCTTCCCTGCGATGTCCATATTTTGCCACTTTGGTCAAAGGCGATGCTTTTCTCCAACAAGGCTCAGATCTAGAACATTACTCCATCACTCTCTCTTCCGTGTTTTAGAACACGAGACATCACCGCGCTGGTGTTAGTCTCACCTAAGAAATAGAGATCCAAGCGTAGTCCGAGCGAGATCTACATCTCATGGAGGCTTTGTTGCAGATTTCACTGTTCGACAAAACTCCGGCGAGCATGGCCACTATTTTGGAGCTTCTCTTCCACCTGTGAAGTATTTTGAGCATCCCCAAGCCTTAAAGCTTTCTTTGACTCGGTGGTCTGACGATAGTATCCTTAAGCGTTGGTGTTCGGCTCATGGCGACACCAGTCTAGTCAGGGCTGTATCTTGGCATCTCTGGCGTGATTCTGGTGGTGACGGCTTCACCTCTGGCGGCGACGCTTCCTTCTCATGTTGGGGAAGATGCTGGTATAGGATTTTCAATTGTCATATACCTTCTTCTTGGGCTTCATCTTCAATAAGCTATTAGATTAATTTCATTATATTAAACCCACTAATGTTATGTTTTGAGAACAAACATTTCCTAGTGGGCTTCAGTTTGAATTTAATTACATACTCATTAGTGTTAAGACTCCAAGTTTTCACAGTTTCTAAATGGGTCTCTGATTTGGACTTTAGTTTGTTTAGAGTTTATAATATTATCTTTCTACTGAACCCATTAGATGTGTCTTATGAGGACAAGACTAACCTAATGGACCTTAGATTGAATTTTAATATATGCCCACTAGTTCTAAGAGTCCAATATAGGTTTAAATATTTTTGGTTGTATTTAGACTTTAGAACTCCTTCCTCGTGAGAGAGTTTCTGTTCTTTAATCTCATCTTTTAAGAAGGATGGTTCTCAAAGCTCGAATTCCATTTGTGGAAGAGCTCCCCTGCTAGTTTGACTGCCGATCATGGTGACTAAACTCGAATCAGATCATGATCTATTCCATACTCAAGAACGTTTATCCAACTTCTATCCAAAATTTCTGGTGTGTTTGAACTTCTTCATCCAGTTGCACTTTTATTATATGTATGCTTTTCTGTTAACCATTGTTAGGTCTTGCTTCCAATATTATGATGTATTTCGAGTCTGGTTTGATAAAAAAAAAAACTATAAAACATTATGAGGACACAGTTTTGACCTACTAACAAAAAAGATAAACAACACCACTTTGCAATCCGATAACTCTTTTGGTGTAGTAACCATTAATAAAATGTAGACAAGTGTTGGAATTAAAGTACAAAAAGATAAGTAGAAAGTGGTTATGTTTTGCAGATTTATTGCTGCTTCTCTTAACACAGAAAATTTTATTTTGTTTTCCTATGGTGAATGAATAATATGAAGTTATGAACTATGATTCAGATAGAAATGTTGAACTAAGGATAACATACATTACTATTAACAATCACTATATTCGTCTATACTGCAGATGAAAATCACCTAGTCTTTTGATTTATTGATTAGTCACACAACCCAAATATTCGATTTTATTTCACAACTATTGATTCTTTGTCAATATATATAATAATTTGATAGGCCTTAGAGAGCATTCTACCGACGCAACAAAAGATCTAATGAGAATTAAGCTTCAGTTTCATGGCCTTAGTCTCAGATAATTGGTTATTTCTTATAATTGATTAGTGATTCCCTGCCGATCACGTGAGTTTTTCTACTTTAGAGTTTCTTTTATTTGTTTTGTAATGCTTAGAGTATAAATAGAGAGTCTTTCACATTTGTGTTCCTTGGTGAGAAATTAGAAAAAAATAGAATCTGTAAAATCGGAGAGCCAGATTTAGTCACAAACTTGTGCGACCTTGTACCTTCTTCTTCATTAACGCGTAAATCTGTACCGTCAAGTTACGGTAACTCTGATGAGTAACGATCCTTCTCTGATCTCAACATAATTCAAACAACTTATTGGTATCAGGATCGACTCTGATCTAAAGCAGGAGGAGCTCGTGTTTTCGATGCCAAAATAATATCAACATAATAAAGACATAAAAAATTATAGAATTGTGTTTGTAGTACAACAATTGTTAAAATTTTACTTAAATTCAAGGTGTCAAATTCGACCTAAAGATTGAAATTTTTTGTTTTAAAATAATTTCTATTAAATAAACCTTAATTTTAGTTTTGTTTTAGACAAAAATTTATATTGGACCAGACTTGTCAGTATAATTTGACGATGAAACTAAATTAGTTTCATTTTAAAACAAAATTTTCAATATAAATATTTGTTCAAAAATCACCTAATCTTCATATAATATTTATGAAATTACTTACTTTACCTGATACTCCAAGGCTAACAAATTGGCTAAATTCATATAATTTGTGGTAGTCAACCAAAAATGAAAATGTTTACTTATTTACTTAAACTGTTTGATTATTGCAAGTGGCATTTAGTCGAGTGGCAGGTGGTAAATCTACATAAGACAGTATATTTGCACATTTAGAGATCGAGTTCCACTGCTTACATTATATAGGAACTTGGCTAATGGGCGGTCTGCTGTGGCATAATATTGACAAAAAAAAAAAAAAAAAACTGTTTGATTATTTTCTAAATTAATTAATGTCATTATTCTTTTTTTCATACTGCCTTAAAGATATAAACATACTTTCGCAGTAATAAATCATCAACTAAGCGCTCGGATAAAAAAAGAGAGTCGAGATTAGAGAGAAAAATAAATATTTCAGAGCAGTGACAAACATCGACTCAAGGATTAAGAATCGCTGCCGATTTTCGTAGAAAGTAATCAAATTTCGTTCCTTTTGCTGCTTTTGATTCCATTTTCTCTTGGCAAAATACCGGAATCTGTATCGTCACGACAAAAAATTCCTTTCCTTTACCGTTCGCTATGTAAGATTCAATTTTTCCTTTTGCTTCAATGGTTTTTCTCTTAAGTTCTGTTTTTTTGTGTAAAGCTTTGATTTTGATGAGTACTGTGTGTTGTTAATACCCAGTCTGAGTTTTAACATTCGATCATTTGTTGAAGAATACCTTGAAAATCTGGTGAATTTGAATGTTGTTTTTTAAGTTATATATGTTGAATTATTCAGAATCACAAGAAATGTCTCTGGTTGATACATTTAGGGTTCTGGATGTTTATTTAAGGGTGTAATTTCTGAATTCTTGTCCAAAAGTCATGTTGTCCTGAAAAGTTTTACACTCTGTGCTAGTTTAAGAATTAGGGTTACACTTAATCTAACTGGATTCTGCAATGTAGCATGTTTGTGATTCAAGAATGAAATCGTTGATGGAGTTAATATGTAATCTGTGTTGGGAATCTTTTAACTTCTTTAAGATCATTTTGCATTTTGGATGATATCTATACATTGATTGTTCACTTGTGACTTTACTTTGGACTGCTTCTGCTTTCAATTATCTCATCATTATTACTCTATCCATCTCGTTTATAGATTTCATTTACTCTAAGTAATTGACTTCAAAATTTATTTGAGTGCGATTTTTCTGTTGGTGATCAGTTCCCTTTGTATACAACTGTCTGAAGTTTATCTACAAGAATCAGTGTCCAATCTATGTCTAGTGAAATTTATATCAGTCTCATTATCGACCGTTTCTGTAGTGTTTGTTTACTGCTGCTGTTAGTGACACACTTCTCCTCCATTCGTGATATTTTGTAGAGGAGACTTAAATTTTGGAGACTCTCAATGGAACTTAATAAAGATGATGCTACAAGGGCTCGAGATATTGCAAAGAGGAAGTTTTTAGCAAATGATGTTTCAGGGGCCAGGAAATTTGCTTTGAAGGCTCAGTTCCTGTATCCTGAGCTCGATGGAATTGCTCAAATGGTGGCGACATTTGATGTTCGTTTATCTGCCCAGAATATAATACATGGGGAAATAGACTACTATGGTGTACTTGGTTTGAATCCTGAGGCTGACGATGAAACAGTAAGAAAGCGTTACAGAAAGTTGGCTGTAATGCTTCATCCTGACAGGAACAAGTCGGTGGGAGCGGAGGAAGCATTCAAGTTTCTTTCGCAGGCATGGGCTGTGTTCTCTGACAAAGCAAAGAGAGCTGACTATGACCTGAAGAGGAATGTGAGATTGTATGAGGGAGCAGGGGCTTCATCATCAAGGCCTGCAAGCAATGGATTTCAGAAGGCTACCAAAACTAGTGGTAACACAACAAAAGTAAAGAGTTCAAAGAGAGGTATAAAACGGGCAAGTGATGCTTCTGTTACTGCCACTACTTCTACTTCTGCCCATAAATCAAGTGATGATGGAACCTTTTGGACTGTATGTCGCACTTGCAGAACACAGTATGAGTATCATCGTGTTTACCTAAACCAGAATCTCCTGTGTCCCAACTGTCGTAAGCCGTTTATAGCTGTGGAAACAGACCCTCCAGGTTCAGGTTCCATCCGTAAGACCTTTCATGAGCACCAATTTGATTCCCTCCGTCATGCAACAGATGGAAGAAAGAAAACTGTAACTGGAAGAGACAGGAATGGGGTGTATGGTGAATATGATTCCTATGAGTGGAATGTATACCCTGGGACCAAAAATGCCGTTCATGCTGCACAGGCCGGATCACGAAAAGAAGAGGTTGTACGGAGAGAGTATACCAAGAGGGTGGCTGGTGTTTCATCGACAATTCCTCCAAAAAGAAGAAAGGTTATGGAAAGTACAGGTGCTGGTGCCAACAATACAACTTGTATTGTTTCTAAATCCACCACTGTGAAAGAACTTTCCGAGGATGAGCTAAATAACTTATTGAAGAGGAAAGCTAAATCAGTACTCGTCAAAATGCTGCAAGAATTGTGTACCGATGTTGCCAAAACTGGTACTGACCTAAACGGAAGTGAAATGGAAACTGAGGATGATGCCATTGAAATTTGCTGTATGGACTCCATAGAGGATACTTCTAGTACCAATAAGGATTTGAATTCCTTGGGAGCTTTACTAGTAGATGTTCCTGATCCAGATTTTTGCGACTTTGACAAGGATCGTACTGAAAAGTCATTTAGGGATGACCAAATATGGGCTTGTTATGATTCTCTTGAGGGGATGCCTAGAATATATGTCATGATACATAAGGTTATCTCCTTGGATCCATTCAAGGTGCGTGTCCGTCAGCTTACTTCAGTAACAAACAGTGATCTAAGCTCAACAAAGTGGCTTGGTTTTGGTATTGCAAAGAGTTGTGGACATTTTAGAGTTGGGAAACCCGAGATCTGCAGGTCACCTTATATTTTCTCACACAATGTGAAGCTAGTCAAAGGGAATCAAAGAGAATTTCTTATATATCCTAGAAAAGGTGAAGTGTGGGCTCTATATAAGAACTGGTCCCCTGACTGGAACTATCTTACAACAGTTGAAACAGTTCAGTATGATGTAGTTGAAGTTGTTGAAGGATATACAGAGGAATATGGTGTGTCAGTGGTTGCTCTGGTTAAAGTTGCAGGTTACAAAGCTTTGGTCCACCATGATTTGGATCCCAAAGCAACCAGAAGGATCCAAAGAGATGAAATTTCAAGATTTTCTCATAAGATACCATCTTATTTACTCACAGATAGTGAAGCATCCGATGCACCCAGAGGTTGCATACAGCTTGATCCTGCAGCAACACCGTCACAGCTTCTTCGAGTTATTGATGGCTATCAGTTAGGTGTATAAGAGATTTTAAACTTTTTTGTATCTTGGTAATGTAGTTAGCCTAAAACATGAACTGGATGTTTTGTTCAAATTTACGAGTAACATGGAATCAGAAAGATTCTGCAATGCGAGTTTGCATTGGGAATCTTATTACTAAAACGAGGAGCTTTTACGAATCTTAACTTTTTCAAGTATATGGCAACAACTGTAATTTAATTGCAATACATTAAATTATGCATTGTTAGAAATCTCTTTCATGACTACTCTTTTACATTATTTGATAGCATAGTGGTGCCACTAAAATTAACAGCTTTTTGAAATTCCAATTGTAAAATATGTTATTTTAGAATTTTTCAAAATCTTCAATTCTTAGTGTCAGATATTGAGTTAATCAAAAAATATAAGCATGAAAAAATGTAGCCTTTTAACAAATTGATAGAAGAGGCTTAAACCCTATTTTGCTTTCCTATGTTCCTGGGCTTAGCTCACTGTCTTTATATTCATGCTATTGTATAATGCATATTAGATAATATTAGGGGTGGAAAATCGGTTAGTTCGGTTATTGAAAATGGGTACCGAAATAACCGAAATTTTGAATCGGTTCGGTTCGGTTATCGGTTATTTCGGTTCGGAAATGTTGATTCCGAAATTAACCGGATTAACCGAAATAACCGAACCGAACCGAACTAACCGAAATTCAAACCCTTACCCGAAATAACCGAAATCACATAACTAACCGAATTACCAGAAAATAACCAAACTAACCGAAATAACCGAATTACAAAGCCGAGTCCGAAATAACCGAAAATCATACTAATAACCGAATTAATCGAAAATAACCGAAATTTACCGAAAATAACCGAAAATAACCGAAATTTATCGAAAATAACCGAAAATAAACAAATACATGACATATATATGTTCGAGTCTAAGAGAGGCTAGGTTCATAATGCAAAGTTCAAATAACAAGGTTCATAACAACAAGCTAAGGAAAGAGAGAAGGTTCATATTCATATAGTAATTACTATATCGTCCCGAACCTTGTTGTTAATCTATGATCCATGCAAGAAAATGATACAAAGAGACGTGTATTAGTAGGTATGAAGTAAAAATGCAGCGTGTAATAAGTGAATTGAAGAAGCAGCAGGTACCACATCTCCAGTCTGTAATTCAACAGTAGAAGAAGCTACAAAAACAAACAATCAATCGTAAACAACTTACATAAATAATTAAACCCAATATCCATATGTATTTAATGAGATAACAATACCTAATGAGTCTTGGAACTCCACATCGTCTAGCATTTGAGCCAAGTTTGAAATCTTATCAGCATCCATTGTGTTTCTCAGCCACTGTTGTAAGCAAAGAAGAGCTTCAATCATATGAGGTGTTAAGCAACTTCTATAAGGGTCCAAAATTCTTCCACTTGTGCTGAATGCAGACTCGGAAGCAACAGAAGAGACCTGAATTGCGAGCACATCCTTAGCAAGCTCAGACAGTATAGGGAACTTAGCACTGTTACGACTCCACCAAGCTAAGACGTCATAATCCATTCCCAAGACATTTTTCTTATGTGGCACTGGTTTCTCCATCAAGTACATGTCCAACTCACTACTAGCTTCCTCATTAGCAGTTTCATTTTCCATCTCTTGGTACAAAGCGTCCCTATCATACCCATCATCATCTGACAAATCAAAAAGCATAGTGCTTGCTTGGTCATAATCGCCTATATCACTCCTGGATCCAGCTTGGGAAGAGGTGCTATTAAGCTTAGAAACATACTCTTCATATAGATTCTTCATTGTTGCCTTGACTGAGGATCTTAGATGCATACTCTCCTCACTGTCTTTACCATAGAGCTTGTCAAAGCAAATAGATGCGAACTGCATCTTATTCCTTGGGTCAAAAACACTAGCAATGATCACCAATGGATTCATGTTGAGAAGTCCATCCCAATACTTCTCAAACTTAGCCCTCATGGCTAATGCTTGTGTCTGTAACAACTCATCTTGGTGGTAACTCAAAGCAATGAGATGTTGCTCTATAATGACTATCTCATTGTAGCAAAGTGAAGATGTGACTGTTTTAGATGCTGAAAATGCTAAAGTGCAGTTGAAAAACAATCTAAGAAACTTCACCAACCTCTGAATTTCACCCAGCTATCAGAAGTTGGGGGTCCTATCCTTTCTTCTCCATCCTCATCTATCTCTTTGAAATAGGAGTTGTAAAGTTTGTCTTCTTCAAATAGCTTCTCAAATGCAGCTCGGAATTTCAATGCAAATGATAGCATAAGGTAAGTCGAATTCCATCGTGTAATGCAATCAAGTGTGACACTACCTCTGCTAACATTACCTGATTCAACTCGCTTTTGAAATGCTTCCAGCCTTGGTGTTGATGATCTCACATACTTCACCGCATTTCGGATGGCAACTACACTTGTATTCACTGATGCTAGACCATCTCTCACAATCAAGTTGAGAATATGAGCACAACAACGAACGTGTAGATATGTACCTTCTCTTATTAGTGACTGAGGATGCTTCAGCCTCAAAGAATCCTTCAATAACCTTAATGTCTTATCATTCGCTGTGGCATTGTCAACTGTGACTGTGAATACACTCCCTATTCCCCAATCCTCTATACATTGATTCAGCTGCTCAGCAATCGTTTCTCCTCTATGGTCTATGATGGGTTTGAAACTTATGATTCTTTTCTGCAAAACCCAGTTCGCATCAATCCAATGGGCTGTCACCACCATGTAGCTCCATGATGTTGTAGGAGCTGTCCATATGTCTGTGGTGAGAGATACTCTCTTCTTATCACAACTAAACACTTTCTTTAACATCGCTTTCTCTTGCTGGTACATGGAGAATATGTCTGTCGTAGCTGTCTTCCTACAATGAACCGTGTACATTGGCAGTACATTGAAGCAAAATCTCCTAAACCCCTCTGATTCCACAAACGAGAACAGTAGCTCATTCAATACAATTAACTCATTCACAGACCTTCTGAACATGTCTTTATCATATTTCATGGTTGTGACTATACCACTACTATCAGGCGCCAAAACAGATTGAGATCCACCCTCTTTATAAGCCATGAACAACTTACATCTGTCCAAGTGATTCTTCATGGGAGTTGTTCCGTTTTTCTTGCTGTTACACGCAATTTCCTGCCCACAATACCGACAACTGCTGACTGCTCCATTATCATTCTCAATGAAATGTGTCCATACTGCTGCTCTACGGGCATGTTTCTTCCTAGGTTTTGGTAGCACCTCACTAGTTGATTTTCCAGTTGTTGTCTCGTTCCTCTTTCGAGTTTCACTAGGTCTTACAACTTCGTCCTCTTCATCAATAATATCGTCATTGTTGTCTTGAAAAGAAGCCATCTGCACTCATTGATCATAAATAATTTCAAATATCATTAGTAAAATGATTTTAACTTAACAATACACATGCGGACCAATACAAATTATACAATGATACATCATTATTCATTACATTGTTTTAATTTTAAGATCAACAATTTCAACCAATCCAATAATCCATAATCATTACTCATATTTTTTCTCTAATCGAATTCTGCAAATAAAATAACTAAATGGAATACATTAAGTGATTAACAAATGATTAACAATGAAACAATTAAATAATGAAACAATTAAGTGATTGATTAACAATGAAACAATTAAGTGATTAACAAAACCAAGCCAATACAAGTCTCTGTCTTAAGTGATTAACAATGAAAAATGCCTCCAACCAATTAAATTAATGCTTGATGCCTTAATTAGTGATTAACAATAACAAATTAACAAGTCTCTGTCTTCTGAGACTCGAAATTAACCGAATCGACCACGAAGTCTCCAAGTCCAAACCGACCAGTGACCACCCACCGTTGCAAATCGTCAGACCGGCCTCAGCTGAAGGAATTGGATTTCACCTCCTCCGTCGGACCCGCCTCAGCTGAAAGAATCGTCGGACCCGCCTCTTCGGTTTCAACAAATCACAATCACAAACCACAAATCCTGCAAAATCATGAGAAGACCGAAGAAGAAGAAAGCATGATTTCGGTCGATTCGGTTAAAGAGGTATCGATCCAATTTTAGGGTTTAGGAAATTTGATTTCGGTTAGTTAATAACCGATCGGTTATCAGCTAAATAACTGAACCGAATAGCTAACCGAAATCAATTTCCCAACCCATCCGATTTAACCGAATCCTAGTCTAATAACCGAACCGATTAGACCAAAATTTCGGTTCGGTTCGGTTACTTTTACCAGGCCTATTAGATATGCATTGGCTTTGACTCGTAGTAGTTTGTAAGACTAGTTCCTTGTTTTTGTTTTTGTTTTTGGAAAAATCATGTTTTAGCCAATCATGATTTTGCAAAAACAGTTTTCTAAAATCTTAAAATAATTTTTAAGTTGTATTCTATCAGTCAACTTTTTTGTTTTTTGTTTCCTTCAAAACTAGGAAAAACTGGTTTTTAAGAAATTTGAATTCTCCAAAAACCAAAAACCAACTTTTTTGTTTTTTAAAACAAAAACTAATATATAAACTAAAATCAAAATTTAAAATCTAAAATCCAAATACCAAAACCAAAAACTAATAGCATCCATTCATAACCATTATGTTTTGACAAAATGAAAAACTTAAATATCTGTAATTTAATAATTTTAAAACAAATTAATCTAAAATAAAATATTTGAATAGATTACAAAGAAAACAGGGAGAAAACCGAACTTTTCCAAGTCTTGTGGTTTACATGGTTCAGTTAATAGTTCAGAAATCAGAAATTCGATTCCTTTTCACTACATGTGAAACATTAAGAAGATTTTAGAGAGTGTGATTTGGACTATACATCGAATCTTATTGATCTAACTATTGACAAAAAAAAATCTTGAAAAAATATATTTGGTCAAATAGTTGATGTAACCATTATTCACTTGTATTTGCTCCCCGTAATATAGTTATGATTCATTATAGATTTGGGTAACCTAAAAAGAATATTATAAAAAACATTGTAGTTTAATAATTGAGTAACCTCATTAACTATTGATAGCTTAATAACCAAAACAAAAATGTATTACTTTTATTTTCTATAAACAGATCTCTTCTTGCACATGCAACAAAGTTTGCAATTGCACAATAAGCTGCTTCACTGTTTGCTCTACAAGGGACATAAGTATCATATATAAGCAGATTCATCATACATATGCACATTCTTTCTCTTCTTCGTTCATAAGAAGTTTCTCATCTTGCTCTACCCTTTGCAACCATTTTAGCCCCAGATCACACCCTGCTCTTGCCGCGATTTGGAACTGCTCTTTCGCCATCTCTAATGGATTCATCTCAGAATTTTCTGAGTTTTTTCTTGATCTCTTAGGTGGTGAAACTCCCACTGTATTCAATTTTGTTAGCGATTCGGGGACTTGCACACCTGAAAAGTCGATGCTTTATGTAAGTAACCGTGAAAGCAAGAAATGGAAACAGTACTGATGTCGTGAGGATCTATTGTAAAAGAAGCACGATGGTGGTCTGTGATGAAAAAGGATACTAACCTCTAAGTAAAAGAGACCCATAAGCTATCGCAGCACCGGCATGTCCCTGAACATGTAGGAGTCAGACTATGGAAGCTACAAAAAGATGTCTAACACTTTGCACACTTATTCTTTCAGATTTACAAAATGTTTTATCAGACAACGCTTGTTGGTTAGCCTCTCTGTTCATATCTCACACTATCGTAGTATCCTACATAAGTTACACTCACAAGGCAGTAATACAATAAACGCAGAAACTGACTCTTTTTAAACATATAAGTAGGAGGAGTAATCTTGCAAGATATGAAGTTTATTACCTTCTCTGAAGCCCTATGGAAACACCATATAGCTGAATCAATATCTTGCTTTACACAGTCTCCGGTCATATACACTATTCCTAAAAGATAGAGGGCACCTGGATGCAGCTGCAAGTTACCAACGCCAGGTGTGATTTCTAATGAAATTGCCGAATGAAAGATTCATAGAATTCTCTGAGCACAAATACATTCATACCTGATCAACTGCATTCTCTATATAATGAAACGCTTGTTGATCTGACTGGACATGATCATTCTGAAAGAATGATTACAACTAGTGTAAGGTTTCGTACCTAACAATGCTGCTCAAGACACAGACATTTCTCAACTATAGTCCACTAAAACTATGGTTACACTGACAAAGATAAAGATAAAACATTAAAGTATCTACCTCTGAAGGTCTCTTTATATAATATAATATACTCTAACACGCTTGGTGCAAAACTGCATCTATAAACATTATAACCAGGTTGTACAAGTGACAAATTGTAAGGAAGCCTAACCTCAACTCTTAGACGGCACCCTAGCTCATATTGAGCATCTGCATTACCCATATCTGCAGCTTCGACAAGCAAAGCAGCTCCACTGTGAAGATCAAAGACAATATGGATAAGATCACACAAAAGTACCTTGCATACATCACAATTCCTCCCAGAAAAACATAAGAAACTTTCAAATTATGAAAAGTTATGGCAAATTCACCAATGTCAAACCTAGTCTGTTCTTACCTTAGTCAAAATTTACAGAGGTGCAAAACAAAATTTATCTTAATTTATTTGGTATAAAAATTTTAGGACAGTGTCAACATGTACGCATGGAGATTCCAGTCGTAATTGCAGTTTGACAGAGAAACAAAAATGAACTAGATTAACTTACATAGCTTTACACGCTCCAGGAACATGATACTTCAAATGCAACTTGGAAAGCCAATATCTAGCATGAGTGTTCAAATTATCAGCTTCCAGAGCAAGTTCAACGTTCTCCTTAGCTCCCTAACCATTAAAATACCAAGTTGAAAAATTTGATTATCAACCTCATGCTTGTACCAAAATGAACTCAACAATCTTTATCTAAGATTACAATTGAAAATTATGGAGTACATAGAAAGAGTTAAGAATACCCTGAGGAGAGGAATAAGACGTCGATCATTGAGTTCACAGTAATCAATAACTCTGTCCACTTCTTTAATCGCACTCCATCCTTTAGCTACATACTCCATTGCCTTCTTGTTCCTGCTGTGTATTCCTCTCTGATTCAAACCATGAACACCACAAACGTAAATCACAGAACCGATACAAGAGTAATTTCCAATGTAAAACCCACAAAAAAAAAAAAAAAATGTTATACTCGCTGATCAAATCCATGAAGATGATGACGAGCAATCTTCAATTCCCGGTCGGCGACGGCAGCTACTTGCCGGAGAATCAGGAGACGAAGCATAATTTAGCCGGAGATGAAACCTAACAGGAAAATGGCCGAACTTAACCTCTATCTCAAAGTTTTAGCTAAGCCCATTTCGGCCCATTACTTGTTTATTATTAAATTACAACTTTACCCTCGCATTTCATTCTAAATTCTCATTTGGGGTTTTGCTCCGTTTCGTCGCCGTAGAAGCTGATATTCTGTATCTGTTCTTCTGATGTATACGAAGTTAGCTTTGTTAACGAGAACGCAATCTGTTCTCTCCGTAACCAGAGAGAAAAGGGTTCGTCAATTTCTGAGGAATTTCTCCACAGCTGTTAAATGGTTAGATTTTGGAAGCGAGGCTGGTTATGTAAACCCTAATGAAGGGTTTAATGGGGGAAGTCAGAATCGAACTTGGAGTTCTGGGGAAGTTAGTGAAAATGTTCAGACACAGAGTCAGAGTTGGGGTTCGAATTACGAGCAGTCATGGAAGCAGAATCCTAGTATGTCTAATTCTAATTATCAAGGCACTTGGCACGGGAAAAACTCTGATTATCAGAATGGTGGATCGTCTGTGCAATCTGGTAATGCTGTTAATTGCAACATAGATGACATGATTAAAGAATTTGATGGATTTTGCAAACAAGAGAATCTAAAAATGGCTCTAACTGGTATGGAATCGTTGGAAAAGATTGGTTATGTTATGGATTTAGCGAGACTTTTAGTGTTAGCAAAGCTATGTGGAGAAGAAGATGCTTTTCAAGAATTCAGTGCTTTAGAAAAAGCAAAAGCGTGTGTTCAGGGGAAGATCAAAGCTTTAGTTTACCATTTAGATGTGAATTACGTGAAGTATTACACTGACTTAGTGGTTGAGGAATTTGATGCGTTTTGCAAACAGGGTAAGGTCAAAAAGGCTCTGTATACTACAGATACATTGACAAGTCTGAGTCATGTTTTGGATTTGACTAAGCTTTTACGGTTAGCAAAACTATGTGGAGAAGCAGAGGCTTTAGAAGAAGCCAAGGCTATTCATGGGAAGATTGTTGCTTCTAGTTGCCATTTAGATGTGAGTTCCTACCATGTTCTGATGGAAATGTACTCCAACTGTGGGTTGGTGAATGAAGCATTGAGTATTTTTGAGACTATGCCCGAGAAGAATATGGAGACTTGGTACATTATAATAAGATGTTTTGCAAAGAGTGGTCTAGGAGAGGACGCTATTGATATGTTCACTCGTTTCAAGAAAGAAGGAAACAAACCTGATGCTCAATTATTCAGAACAGTATTCTATACATGTGGTGTGTTAGGTGATGTTGATGAGGGACTATTGCACTTTGAGTCAATGTCCAGAGATTATGGCATCATCCCTTCTATGGAATGCTATGCAAGCATCGTTGAGATGTATGCTTTACATGGCTTTTTAGATGAGGCTTTAGAATTTGTTGAGAAAATGCCAATAGAGCCAAATGCTGATGTGTGGGAAACATTGATGAACCTTTCAAGGGTGCATGGCGATTTAGAGCTTGGAGATCGTTGCGCTGAGTTTGTTGATCAATTAGATCCTACACGGTTGAACAAAAAATCTAGGGAGGGACTTTTACCAGTCAAGGAATCAGATGTTGCAAAAGAGAGTCTCAAGAAAATTTCAGGAATTAAAGCTCTTCATGGAATCAAAAACAGGACGCATGAATTTAGGGCAGGAGATACCAATCTTCCTGAGAATAGTGAACTTTTCGACTTATTGAAAAAGTTAAGGAAGCATATGGTAGAATTGGGCTATGTTGCTGATACAAAACCTGTTCTGCATGATATAGACCAAGAGAGTAAAGAGACGGCTCTTCTTGGTCATAGCGAGAGAATAGCGTTTGCTCGTTCTGTTCTCAACACTGCACCTCGTAAAACAATCACTATGATGAAAAACCTTCGTGTTTGTAATGATTGTCATAACGCAATGAAGATCATGGCAGATATAGTTGGAAGAGAAGTGATCATGAGAGATGCAAAGAGATTCCACCATATGAAAAACGGGGGTTGCAGCTGTAAAGACTATTGGTAATTAAGGACAAAGCTTGATGTGTGTCCTGTAGTGACCTGCGTTAATGAAAGCTTTGGGCTCTTTCTTCTGAATCAACATTTTAGTTTGATAATTAATTTGGCTATTCTGCCTAAGCTTAGTATTTTTTTTTTACCCATCTCGTGTTCAATAGTCTTATTCTTGATTTGGTAGAATTGTTTCACAATATTGTGAATCCCAAATCTCCAAATTAATCCTCGTTAAAAATCCCTCAAATTCCAGAGAAATTTTTGTTCATGGGGATCAATACTGTTTCAGGAGGTAAGTTTTTAGTAGAGACTCAAATGGACTAATTGGTAGAAATCTACCTAGGGATCCTAATGGACCAAAACTTGGTAGGGAAGGGATGGGCCAAGTGCATGTGGTTTGCAATACGATCCACTATTTCAGCAGTATTTGGCTAGATTTGGGGCCACATGTGCCGAATTATCCTCTTTGTTCATGCCACATTTTGCCATGGAGGAGTTTGGATCATAACGTGAAAAGCATCTCGGCCGGTGGTTAGGGAATCCGGTTACCAATGTAGAGGGCAACTAAGGAGACCCCATTGTCCCTGGAGCGTCAAGGTAGAGAATGTGAAACTTAGGAGCACTACCGGTCCCAAAATTTTCACAAAAAAGAGTTAGGAAAAATTTCTCGATGACAGAAAACATATCAGATTTACCGCTAAACGGTTCAAATAAACCTAAACCTAAACGGTCTATCTATTGGAGTGTTTTAGGGGATCAACTAAATCACTCCAATAGTTAGGAGTGATGATTTGGGTTGCGCATAGGTGGAAAATATATTATGGCATATGTGTTATGTTTTATAAGAAAACTGCATAATCCTCAAACTAACATATATATATTTTACAAAACAATTCTCAACGAAAATTATACCTACCATATAATTCTTTAAACTAACTAATCAAAATCATTCATACCACCTTTGTCTTTTCCTTTGAAATTATGAAAGTTTTTAACACTAGTCGAAAAAATTTAATATTATATTTTTTTAGCTGAAACAAAAATTAACTAAAATTAGAAAAATTTTGATAGCCATGAAAAATTTACTCTCCTTTCCTTTTTTATTTAGGGTAATAATTTGGATCAATTTTTTGTGGTCTATCGTGTTGAATACATATTATCTTTTTTTAGAAAAAACAATCTTTACATAAAAATTTTAGACGGTGATATAGTTATGAAACTGTATTAGATTTTTTTTTTTTGTCAACATTGGGCCACAACAAACCGATCTATTAGTCAAATTTCTACATAATATAGGCGGTAAGACTCGATCCCTGATTGTGCAAGTGTGCATGTCTTATGTGGATTTACCGCATGCCACTAGAGTAAAGGCCACTTGCGAACTGTATTAGATTCTTAAAAGAGAGAAAAAGATGGCTAAGACTAACATAACTGGTGGTTTAAATATCCGTTTGATAATCCTTATGTTTATTTTGATAGATATGAATCTAACCAATGTCTCATATTTTTATTGTGTGTTGATTTTATAATTATGTTTTTATGTTCTCATACCATATAATTTAACATTTCAAACCGAATAAATTTGTTAAATTGCATATGTGAGAAATTTTTTCTCAGCATTCTCATATGTATTTAGACTTTTCAGAAACTTTTTGATAGGAAATATAAACTGTTTCATTTGATAAAATGGAAGTTTGCTTAAAGAAAATACTAGCAAACGCAATCAAGGTAATGTAAATAATGTGTGAAATAATTAAATTTAAATAATATGCTATTGCCGAGTTGCTCTCAGTCTGGTGGTTAGGATGATCCAGCTAATGACTTGGCACCAGGGTTCGATTCCTACCCGCTGCATTATGGTAGCTTAAAAAAGGGATTATTGGGGGTGAGTTTTAGGCTATGGATCGGGTCTTGTCGATCCAACGTTGACAAAAAAATAAAATAATATGCTATTGATTGCCAAGAAACATGTGACTAAGTTAGTTTGCCTTTGATTTAGTTAGGCACCAGGTGGCGAGTTCGAATTCCACTCTAATTAAAGAATTTTGGCTATGGATCAAATCTTGTCGATTTAATGGTTACTTGTTGGAAAAAATATATATTATTGATCTTCTAGAGATAACGTGTATTTATCTATAAATATCAAATTAAACTAAAAATATGCATTTGATTAAAATTTATTTGAATGTCTTTGTATTAGGAGTTACTGCACAACCACGCAAACCACAACCAAAACCAAAAGGAACTTGTACTCTTTCACTTCTCAAATTCCCTAGCCAAAAAACAGAGCCAGGGACCTGTGAAAAAAAAGATGGAGCAAAAATATGCGAATTTAATTGTCATAAGATCGAAAAGCCCCACAGTGGACATTGTGAAGGAAAGTCTTGTGTGGGTCACGACTGCTAAAATAATTTAATGAGATCATTAACCTCATTTTTTTTTTTCAACGCTATATCACAATTGACCGATCTATTAGTCAAATTCTTATATAATGTACACGATTAGACTTAATTCCTAATTATGCAAGTGCACATTTCTTACTAGATTTATTGTCTACTACTAGACTAAAAGCCACTTACGATCATTAACCTCATTATAGTTATATTTTCGGATGTGGAATAAAATATAGCTATTTTTTAATTTATAGTTGATTACAGATATGAGCCTGAATAGAGTCTATATCTTGTTTATGTTATTCTCTACCTTTCGTAAAATAATAATTTCTCGTTAAATTCTTTAATTTTATTTATAGTTTAATTCTTAAAAATTGTTTTAAAGTGCAATTTTAAAAAATTTCAATTTTTTTTCCTAAAAACATTTTTTTTAATAGTACAGACAAGATTTTAGCATGTACTAGAGCATGGGATATTTTTTAAAAAATCATTTTATAATTTAAAAATACAAGATGATTTTATAATATAAGAATAGAAAATATTTATGAAACATTAAATTTATAAAAAATTTAATTATCGATTGTTAACTGACCCGTCATTATCAAGTGATCGTAAATATCAGATAGTTTGTAAAACTTAGTAGTTATCGAAAGACTTGTACTTTTTTAAATAACCTATAATATCAAATAACATGTAATTTTAAGTAGTCTATTTTTCATTAAATGACTTGTAATATCAAAGGACCTATAATTATCAAATATCAAATGCTGCATATTATTATTGAATATCAAAAGTAACTATACGAATTTCAATTTTTATAGGGTAACTATTTATATACATATTATTATTATCATATTTTTAAATAATTTTCTAGTTCTCATCACAACTTAATCTCGAATATGTGTTTGCTTATAATTTATATTCTTGCATACGAAATAATAATGTATATTATATACACATAAGAAAATATATATGTTTTTTTTTGTCGTCAAACTCCTTTATTGGTTATGCCCAATATAGACTATGATTATTACACATGATACAAAAGACAAAGGCCCAAGGAATTGAAACCAAACCAATTAAACCAAAATTTTCAGTTCAAATTATTATGCCAAGGGCTAATATAAACAAAATCACAATAGTCTCATATTTTGAGATTTCATATGATTACAAATATTTTTATAATTTTTCATATCAACCATATTTAATTCATAATTTAAAACTCACTAGTGGAGAGGGATCAAACCTCCCGATGACAAAATAATTAACTGGATCATCATAATTAACAAATTGAGAAAAACTTGATAAAAACATGGTATTCTTTTTAAAAGTACTTATAATCATTTATAGGTCGTATGTAACCTTTAGTCTAGTGGCATATGGTATGTCCATTAAAGGCAGTTATACTTGCATATCCAAAGATCAAATCCTATTATTTGCATTATGTAGAAACTTGGCTAATGAGCTGGCCAGTTGTGGCCAATGTTGACAAAAAAAAATCATTCATAGGTTAATGTTGATTAATTATTAAACTTAGTTTATGTATATTGGATATAAACCTTTTCATATATTCTCTAGTATATTCATCTCGTATATAATGTTTATGTAACTAGCCTACTGACATTTTATCCTACTATTCCAATATAGGGAGGAGGTTCGAGGCTTGATGTCTTGTTATATTTTTTTTTGTTCAACCGTGTTTGAACCAGATTTAGCACAAATGTTCTAAATCCAATTCCAAAATTCAAAAGGGAAGATGAGCAAGGATTATGATCAATTAAGGAGACAAAGAGAGTAGAAATTATGAGTTGCTTTGTATCACTTGTGTGTAAGTTGAGAAAATGTGATCTTTTTGTGGAGACCATCGCCTCTATTTATAATGTATAGAAGTGGTTACAATGAATTCAAAATGGGAAATATTGCAATATTTGTGTTAGATTCGATGTTATCTTCGAAGATCGTGCAAGATATTCAGAAATATTCCTTATCAAAATAGGAACATTTCCATATTTCTTTATTGATAGCGTGTCAGCCAAGCTTCATTATCATGAGACGAAATTGGTTACAGAGATATGACTATATTCCGAGGTACTCAATTAGAACGAGGTATTATCTCGGTCACTTTCCATATTACCAAGTTAACTACCTTAACGGCTCTAGAGTCACCCAATGAATGTGGGCCGAAGAATTGGATCCGAGATCCACCTCCAACAAACCGTTTTCATTACTGCCATTCAATGTTTCAACGAAACAAAAGTAAAACACTTTTTGCTAGCTCATCTACAACCAAATTCTCAAATCTACAAATGAAATTACAAGATGCATTTTCAAAATCTTGTTGTATTTTAGATATGCTTTTCTTAGGTTAAACTCTTGTATCATGTCCGGCTCTGGGCATAAGCCCAACAAGCATTTGTTTTGGGCATCAATAAAATAAATAAATTTAGAGGCACCAATTTACATAAAATTAGCTTAGTTTAGTGGTTAAGATTATTACTATAAAGGTAAGTTTATCAAGTCAAAAACATCAAATTCTCCTAAAATTTCAAGCCTTCAATTCGAAGTGCATGTGCTCAACAAGTTATGTTTAAACATGGTTAAAAATGACTAAGTAAGTCAGTTAGTTCTCAAACAACTAACAATTTAGTCTTAATAATTTGAAGGAATGATTAGTGCCTTGCTCACTCACAATCCAAAAAGTCAAATATACAATATATTTAATAGTGACCGAAATTGTATATGTGAATGAAATGAAGCACTAATTGAGATATTACATTAGATTGGTTAGCTTTCTTAGTAAGCCAGATCAAAATTGTACTGTTGTTTACTTAGTTTTATAATTGATCATGCCCATTAGTAAGACTCAATCTTTAGATATGCAAGTATGTATATCTTTAGTGGTCTTACCACATGCTAAGTATTTTAAAAGAATACCATTTTTTTTATCAATTTCTTATCAATTTGGCAATTATGATGATCCAGTTAATGATTCTGTCATTAAGGGTTTTATCCCTCCCCACTAGTGAGTTTTAGACTATGAATCATGCATTGTTGAAATGAAGATTATAAAAATATTTGTAATAATCACAAATCTCTAAATATGAGGCTTATCTTTTTAGATTATGATTTTTTATATTAGCCCTTGGCATAATAATTGGAACCGAAAAAGCGAACCAAAATTTTTGGTTTAGTTTAGTTTCGGATCCTAGAAAATAACCATTCGATTCCAATATCTAGGTAACTTTGGTTTTTGGTTCGGTTCTGAGAACCAAAAAATATCCAATAGGAATCAAAACTAGTTAGTACTAAAAATATTTAGGTTACTTGTAACCATATTTTTTGGGTATTTGATTACTTTTGATTTTTTTGAAAATGTAATCATTTGAAACCGAACCTATATTATTTTGGGACTGATTCGGTTCTATCTTTTCAGAACTGGAATCGAACCAAATTTTAGTCGGTACCTATTAGTTACCATATATCCAGAAATCCTACATGTTGTTTTATGTAAGGGTAGACATTTCATTTTAGTTTGGGTATGGTTTGGCTTCGGTTTGGTTCGATTTGGCTATTTTAGTTATATAAAAACTCTAACTAAATCCAACCAAACTAAGTATGGTTTGGTTTTACTTTGGATTGGTATATGTTCAATTTGAATCAGTTTGGTTTGTCTTTATTTCGGTTTGGTTTTAATTTGGTTAAATAAACATATAAATAATTCTTTGACAAAAAAACATATGACTAATGGTATTGGCTATTTAAAATTGATATTATATGAAAAATAAAAAATCATAAAGTTGTAAAATACTTTTAAGAGATAAATGACGAAACAACTGAAAAGAAAAATAATTTGAATTAAACTAGAATGCTATCAGCATTTGAAGCGCGAGATTATTTTGTTTTTATGATATATATATATATATATATATATATATATATATAATCGGATTTTATTTATATTGTGCAGTTTTTCAGTTTGCAGATTCGTTAATATGTTTGGTCAAAAATTCGGGTTAACACTCATATAACCATAAATATGGATAATATTGTGTTCTGTTTTAAAATTGGTAGCATATTTATAATTTCCAGTTTTGGTTTGAACGCAATAAAAGTTACGAAATCGGGTAGTATTTTAAACATATCTTCTACGAACCCACACTAGCAGCACGAGGTTATTTGGATTTTGTGATATTATATAATCGATTTTTTTATATTGTTTACAATTTAAGTTTGTAGATACATAAATATGTTTGGTCTCATCTTCTGTTTATTATATAATATACTAATCAATATACGGAATATGTTGTGAACAAATAGATTCGTGTTTATAGTGCGAGCTTTAAAAATCCACACACTTTTCTTTCTCAATATTGGAATGTATGATTTGGTTGAGAACAGATATTATGGGACAAAACTAATGATTTGAGAATGAATGAATCCTAGATTTTGATTGAGGTCGATTTGTAATTTATACATTTAGTCTTTTTTTTGATTACACATGTTTCAAAAAATATATGTTAATTCTTTTGCTATGCTACAAAGTTTTCCTTTTAAAATGCATATATTAATATTAGAAAATTTTGTTTAATATTGTAGTAATATATAGTTAATACATATATGATATATAGATAACCTCAAATTATAGAATAAAATTGTTGTGTATTTAAAAGGAATTTTGTGATCGTGTGTTGTTCTGACTATTCTGAGTGAACTAAAAATTTTGGGGCTAAACAATAATTTTTAAAAGTCTGTTTTGTAGTTTTTTACAAATTGAGGTTGTTTTAAGAAAAGGACCTCTGTTTTAATAAGATTAGATTTATTAGATGTTAATCTCTTTTTTATGTACTAAAATGCAGATGCCTTCATTTAGGGTTAGAAAAGAAAATTAACAAAATTTGAAAATCAAACCTGTTAACATAAATATAGGCTAGTAATATAAGTATATTTTGGAAAAAATATCGATTTAACAACGAACTTACCAAATAAATCTAATTAAACATTGGATTCCAGTTATTATTTATTAAACAATGAATTTATCGTTATCTTCTAATTAAACTCTCAATTTTAGGTTCAGTAAACTAATTGAACCCGATGTTATTTTTTTTTAATTGCTTGGCATATTTAACGACATAATCAAAGAGATGAATCAGACTCAAATTTTGGATCTTCCCAGAGATTGAATCACTTATTAATGTTGGCAGTAATATTGCTTTAATCTTCACCTTTCCATCATTTTCAGTAAATCTAAAAATAAAAATCACATGCTACCATAATTCAAACAACAAATCAATAGCAAGAAACCCAATCCATAAAAAGCTCATATCCATAGTTCAATACATACATAATCTAAACATATCCAAAGCAAAGGAATGAACGACCTACCTATATCGACCTCCAAGAGTCTTAAGATCAACAATTTGAACAATGACTTCGGGTAAAATCGTGGACGAATCAAGGGAATGAGTCGATAATACTGTGGTGATACCATTTTGCGTCACTGAATTTTCCATCTTTCTTTATCTCTACTCTAGCTCGTTTTTTCTTCGCTTTGTTTTATTTTTTTGGAAGATGATTGTATTATTCTCTTCTATGTGTATATATACAAATACACTTTACATAAATAAATGATATACTATTTATTCCCTAGAAACTAATTAGTTATGTAAAGGAAGATTCATGCGGGAACTAGTCGTGGACATAAAGTCCATAACCAAAATCCAAAGCTGAATCTGAACTGATTCAACCGAACCATTTAGACTTTAGATGTATCCAAATAATCGAATGACTTTTGATCATAAGTTACTTCGGTTTCGGTTATAAACCAAAACCAAACCAAACCTAAAATATAACCGCAGTCAGGAGATATAAAATCCATACCCAAACCTAAACCTATCCAACCTAACCATTTAGAATAAAAACTAGTTACAAACATAAATTTTGGTTGAAATAACCGATTTGAAACCGAATTCTTTGGTATTATAACTCCAAAACCGAACCGAATCTGAACCGAATCTGAACCAAACCTAAAACGAATCTTAATAATAACCGAGTAGACATTAAACCTTAAACACAAAAAATCAAAAATCTGAACCAACCAAACCGATAACCGATTAGTCACCCAAACACCCAAACGTCCATATAATTGTTTGTTAATTAATCCCGCTGTTTTTTATTCGTTTCTTTCGAAACAGAAAAGTCAATATTCCAAAAAAAATAAATTAGACAGAATATATAAGTTGCCCAATTGCTGTAATCAGTAGGGTTGCCCAATTGCTATAATTTTCTGCATTTTTTTTGGAAATTTTCACATTTTAGAATACTAGGGATTACTCTAACTTCTTTCCAAATTATTATATATATATATATATATATATATATATATGCGAGATATTTTTGGTTATTACGAAGTTAAATTTTTATGTTTAAACTTGTTATTATGTTTTAATTAATATGTTTGGCCAAACCTGTTAGCCTGTTAACAGAAATACAGGCTAGTAATATTATTTTATATATATACATATATATTATATAATATTATTATATATATAACCAAATGATTTGTGTATACATTCTAGTTTGGTTTAGGTCGATTTAAATTCAGTTGGTTCAGTTAAGCTAGGTTAAAATACTCACCCTTAGTTATATGGATATAATTGAAGTACATTTGTAATTAATTTACTTTTAGATTAATCTATAAAAATATCAATATTACTAGATAATGGTCCATGTTATGCATGAGATATATTTTTGTGAAAACTTAATATGCATTTTTGGTTATTATATTTATTTAAAAAATATATATTTATATGTGATATTTATTTTTTTATTGTTTATTTTCATGGTTTAATGTAAATTTATTAATTTTATGTATAACTGATATAGTAAAAATTAATTTATAACTGATGACCAGTGTTGTACACGAAATATATTTTTTGATCTTTGTTAGGTTTGGATGCATTACAATTTTCGTATATAAACTTTTTTGACTCGTATCATTTAAATTTTTAGACTCATGTTCATTTAAATTTTTAGACTCGTATTCATTTAAATTTTTAGACCCATGTTCATTTAGGGTTTTAAACTCGTATTCATTTAAGTTTTTTAAATACATGTTCATTTACATTTATAGACATGTATTCATTTAAACAAACATGTGTCGTATGTTCATTTAGATTTGTAGAAATGTATTCATTTATGCATATATAGAGATATACTTTACCAAAAAGAAAATTTATGTTTAGCTTTTGTTTTTTCAATGTAGTAGATTTTATTATATTTAATTATTATATCTATATATATTATAATTAAAACAAATTAATATTTAATTAAAACAAAATAATAATATTATATAGATAAAAATAATAGTTGTAATCAATTTAAATTTTTTATCAATTTTTTTATAAAAGATATGAATATGGTAACATTATTGTTTTATTATATATAAAGATTTCTATACTAAAATGGACTAATATAACATGATTAAATTAATATAACACTTTTATTATATACTATATTAAAAAATATTCATAATCATTATAAAAATATGCAAATAAATAAATTATTAGTTACAGGAATCCCAAAAAACAATATTAATATCAATGGTTTAACCAAATTTTTTGATGTATACATTTCATAGCCTTAGAATCTTAATTTTAATTCTTGAATTTTCTTTGCAAAGTTTTAACGAAGAAATTTTATAAAAAGACATGATTAAAGAATAAAAATTGAGAGAAAAAAACTCAAAATTATTGAAAATCGTTGATGTTATAAGAAAAGTAATGAGATGTGTGTTAAATAGAAGTCATTTTATATAATTTTTTTATTAAGATTAGAAGTAAAATTTTAAAATATTTATTATTTACAAATATTTTTGTATGATATATCATATATATTATGAATTAGTAATGATAAAGTTTTATATGTATTTCAAATCTCTTTGTTGAATATTAAATCTTATATTTAAAGGCTAATATTAACGTATTATAAAATATCATTATTATATTTTTATATATTTAAGTTAATTTTTTATATATATTAAAGTTAAAATTTTTTTATTATGTACATAAAACATAATAATAATAATAATAATAATAATAATAATAATAATAATAATAATAATAATAATAATAATAATAATAATAATAATAATAATAATAATAATAATAATAATAATAATAATAATAATAATAATAATAATAATAATAATAATAATAATAATAATAATAATAATAATAATAATAATAATAATAATAATAATAATAATAATAATAATAATAATAATAATAATAATAATAATAATAATAATAATAATAATAATAATAATAATAATAATAATAATAATAATAATAATAATAATAATAATAATAATAATAATAATAATAATAATAATAATAATAATAATAATAATAATAATAATAATAATAATAATAATAATAATAATAATAATAATAATAATAATAATAATAATAATAATAATAATAATAATAATAATAATAATAATAATAATAATAATAATAATAATAATAATAATAATAATAATAATAATAATAATAATAATAATAATAATAATAATAATAATAATAATAATAATAATAATAATAATAATAATAATAATAATAATAATAATAATAATAATAATAATAATAATAATAATAATAATAATAATAATAATAATAATAATAATAATAATAATAATAATAATAATAATAATAATAATAATAATAATAATAATAATAATAATAATAATAATAATAATAATAATAATAATAATAATAATAATAATAATAATAATAATAATAATAATAATAATAATAATAATAATAATAATAATAATAATAATAATAATAATAATAATAATAATAATAATAATAATAATAATAATAATAATAATAATAATAATAATAATAATAATAATAATAATACCAAGCCATTGGAGACCAGCTGAGGGAAGTTATCCAAATCGACGTTGAAGGTTCAAGAATTCTGGTAGAGATAAACGTGATGAAGGTGTTGATCTTAAAGACAACTGTTGAGTTTGTAGACGGTGAAGAAACGCTGGTTCGAATAAAGTATGAGAGGCTACAAGGAATTTGTAGTTACTGCAACTACATCAATCACGATGTAGGCCGATGCAAGCGTCTTGCGAAGCATGAGAACCGTGGCATCATTGCAGACAAATCAGAGCGACAAGAGAGATTTTCCGATAGAAACCAAAGTTTTAAGGGGGCTCTAATGAACAATTCAAGACAGGAAATTGCTGATCATGGAGACAGAACATTACATTCTAGGCATTTCGACCAATATGGGTCAAATCTCAATACTCAATGAACGGAGATTAAGTATGTACCTAAGGTACAAGATGAAAAAGAGAAGTACAAGGAGGAGTATGTAGAGAAGCGCATCAAGTCTGAGTCAAAGAAAACAAAGCACATTGAAATTGAAGGGGCTGGAAAAATTTCAGGAACGCCTCAACTACAGTTGAGTAACGCGACGGAGGCGGCTGCGGCCCAATCCTCATCTAAAAAAACAAAACTCTGCCAAGAAAATGAGGAAGAGATGGAGGTAATATCCTCTAAATTGGTGCACCTTAATGCAAATGATTTGGTAAATGATTTACAGCAGGATCTAATGGCGGAAGGTTCACATGGAGGAGAGCATGTACCAATGGTATGTGACAAAAACACTGACACCATGGCTATGGAAGTAAATTCGGCTACGACCAAATTAAGTGCCGAAGACCTGGAAAAGCTTCAAGAATATTGTACAATTGCTTTGGAAGAAAAGAAGGAGTTGATGAAAACTTTGGACAAGCTGAACAAGGGACACAAACCTCCTATTCCGCAGAGAAAGGATGGAGGTGCAGCTTAGCCAGCATTATCCACGGATACAACTAAGAAGGGCAACAAGGTAGTAGGGGGCCTGAGAGGAATAAATTCTAAAAAACAAAATGTGGTGGTTGCAGTCGAAACATCAATGAGGAAGATCGATTAGGGCAAAAAGGTGGGAAAGGGCCCAAAAAAGGTGGATGATAGCGCCACTTCAAACGTCACGACATCGTCCGTTTAGAATTTTATTATCTCTGTTTTATGATTAAGATACTTTCATGGAATTGTCAGGGTATTAGAAACCTTATGATTTTGAGTTATTTAAAAGATATTTATAAGCGTTTAAACTTTGACTTTTTATTTCTTATGGAAACAAAAAAGAATGATGCTTATATGGAAAAGTTGACGAGTGATTTAAACATGGAAAACCTCATCACTGTAGAACCGATTGGAGCAAGTGGAGGTTTAGCCTTACTCTACAAGAACCATGTTGATGTGACGGTTAACTATAAGGATAAAAATATTATTGATGTAGCTTTACAATTAAAAGGGAAAAAATCATTTATCTCTTTTATCTATGGGGAGCCCGTTTACCACTTAAGGGAGAGGGTTTAGGAACGCTTATCCCTGTTTGGGACCCAACGATCTGAACCTTGGTTGTCGGTAGGACAAGATATGCGAACCTAAGACGTAATAAAATCTCTTATAGAATATCCAACTGTCGAAAAGAAATTTCAAAATGGAGGAAGCGGCAAGTGATACCTTGGAAGGAAAAAATAGAAGAACTAAAATCAAAATTGGAAGAGATGAAGAAACTTGATGTTTGTCCCACGACAGATTTGCAACGAGTAGCACACGAACTCTGTTTGGCTTATAAAGAAGAAGAAACCTACTGGATTCAGAAGAGCAGGAACAAATGGTTACAGCAGGGTGACAAGAACACGAAATTTTTTCATGCCCAAACTAAACAAAGGCGGGCAAGGAATAGAATAGTCGGTCTTTTAGACTCGCACAAAAACTGGATAGACCAAGCGATAGACATAGAAATGGAAGCGGTCCACTATTTTGAATCTCTTTTCACATCCAATGGTCTCCCCACTCACAAATACTCTTTGGGGGAAATCGAACCTATTGTGACGGACGACAAAAACATAATTCTTATGGCCAAGGCCACACTAGAAGAGGTGAGGAAAGTCGTTTTCATGATGGATCCAGGGAAGGCGCCGGGTCCGGATGGCATGACGACTGTTTTCTTTCAAAAATCATGGTCCCTCATTCAAGAGGAAGTCCTGAGATTGGTAAATGACTTTATTGAGTCAGGTTTATTCGACAAAGTTTTAAACCAGACAAATATCTGTCTCATTCCGAAGACGACGAGACCCACAAAAATGACAGAATTCAGACCCATCAGTCTGTGTAACGTAGTATACAAAATAATTTCCAAGGTGATGTGTTTAAAGCTAAAAAGGATACTACCAAATTTAATATCAGATCCTCAATTAGCCTTTGTCTCAGGAAGACTGATCTCAGACAATATATTGATCGTTCAAAAAATGTTTCATGCCTTACGTACAAATAAGAAGATCAAAGGAAACCATATGGCCATAAAAACGGATATAAGTAAGGCATACGACCGAATATAATGGGGTTTCCTGCGAGAATTGCTGTTAAAACTAGGATTTCATGAGTACTGGGTCAAAGGAGTAATGCATTGCGTCTCCTCAGTTCGATATTCAATTTTGATAAATGGAATACCGAGAGGTTGCGTTATGCCTCACAGGGGACTAAGACAGGGTGACCCTTTGTCGCCTTTTTTGTTCATCCTCTGCACAGGAACTTCAAAAGGCATTCACTGGGTTAAGTGGGAAAAACTATGCAAAGACAAGCAAAATGGAGGACTCGGCTTCTGAGCAATTGATGATTTCAACTCCGCATTACTCGCAAAGCAATTATGGAGGCTACTTAGTTACCCAAACTCACTATTATCTCGCGTCCTCCGGGGAAAATACTATGCAAGCTCAAACCCAATAGAGACACGGAGACTGTCTTCGCCATCTTATGGATGGCGGAGTATAGTTTCAGCTCGAGCACTGGTAATGAAAGGTTTAATTAAAAGAGTGGGAAATGGAGATACTATCAGTGTTTAGTCTGACCCTTGGATCCCTGATAGTATACCACGAACTCCAATCGGGCTCGGCCCGATGATATATCCAAATTTGAAAGTTTCAGATCTCATAGATCCTCATACACTTACTTGGAAAGAAACTTTGATTAGACAGTTTTTCGATCCAAGTGATGCTAATATAATCCTCGGTCTCTATATCCCACGAAGCCCGATGCCAGATCATCTAGGATGGCATTTTAACAAATCCGGTCTCTACTCAGTGAAGTCAGGTTACTGGGCAGAGAGAAACATTTCCTAACCTTCATCGATCTATTTTGGTCCGCATATTCAAGATCTGCAGGCCCAAGTCTGAAAAATTAAAGCACCACAAAAAATAAAATATTTTATATGGCAAGCCGTATCAAGCCAATTAGCAGTCAAAGCGAGCCTTGATAGGCGAGGCATACACTGTGATAAGAAATGCGACAGATACGGTGCAGATGAAGAAACGATAAATCATGTCTTGTTCGAATGCCCCCAGCTCTCCAGGCCTGGGCATTATCAAAGATACCAGCATGACCCTCTTTTCCGAGATCATCATTATATACTAATTTTGATCACATTATGGGGAGTCTCACCAAAAAAGAAGAATACAAGAGTTTTCCATGGATTCTATGGTTTTTATGGAAAGCAAGAAATGAGAAGGTTTTCTCTAACAAGAATACTGATCCTAGAGATTTAGTTTTGGCGGCGGAATCAGAAGTGGATGTATGGGATCTATCCCAAAAAGGGATTCACACAACAAATGGTGATACAATAGAGCTTCACCATCCCCAGGAAGAGAGGATTTACAGACCGTTGACAACGGATCAGGCCTTTACTGGGTATAGATGTATGGTAGATGCTTCTTGGAAGTAGTCTGACCTTTACTCAGGTATAGGTTGGTACGGGTTTCTATATGATTCTGGAGGAAGAAATTTGGGGGCAAAGTGTATTAGACGGAGTCTATCCCCTCTTCACGCAGAGCTGGAGGCGCTCCTTTGGGCCATGAACTACATTAGTTATCTCCAGTTGAAGGAAGTGGAATTTATCGTACATTGTTCGGATCTAGTGAAGATGGTAGAAGACCCTTATGAGTGGCCCGCCTTCTTTCTGTATCTACCCGATTTCTCTGCACTTCGGAACCGGTTCACATGCTTCTCACTCACTCGCATTCCGCGTGCTCTCAATCACAAGGCAGACTTCTTAGCTCGTAAAATCAAAGGGTTTTCGCAGAAGCAAGCTTTTGTAAATGATGTACCAATTTTTTGATCTCGTTATTGTTTGTGAATGAGTAAAGTTGACAATAATAATAATAATAATAATAATAATAATAATGAGTTGAACAATCTTATCAAATCTTATGAATTAATAAATAATTATTTTTTATTATTATACAAAGATTTGAATATTTACATTTGTGTTATAAAAGAGATTAAATTTAGGGTTGGAGGATTAAGTTGTTATAAATTTAATCGAAATCCTAATGGTAATTAAATTGTTATAAATTTAATCGAAATCCTAATGGTAATTAAATTGTTATAAATTTGTTAGGCTCTTATCACGCCAAGTTTTGTTTGTATATTTCATTAGTGTGAATCCCTAATTCCCAAATTACTCCTCGTTGACAATCCCTAGAATTCCAGAGAGAATTTCCAAATCTTACGGTGATCAATTCTGCTTCAGGAGGTAATTTCTTATGCAAATTTTCTTCTCTTTAGCTGTATCAGTGTCTTGTTTACATACTTGATCGTCTCGAAAATTAATTGATTTTACGTTTGGAAATTGTCTTTTTGGAATATATTGGAATGATTCCTCCAAAACGAATTTGGACTCATCTGCTTGAAGTTCTATTACCTGTGTTGTTCTGAAATATCTTTGATTTGTCTTTTGACTACAGTTTCAACTACTTTATTGTAATTGTTTGCTGGTTTCTTCGATTTGTGTATTATTTTTTTGGATCTATTTAGTGAAATCTGTGTCAATTCGAGTTTTGGATTCACTCAGAATCGAAAAAATTTGTGATCTTTCTTGCAGGTATAAAGCTAAGTAAATAAACTATAATGAGATTCAGAAAAGGAAGTAGAGTTGAAGTGTTTAGCCACAAAGAGGTACCTTATGGTGCGTGGCGATCAGCCGAGATTATATCAGGCAATGGTCACACATATGATGTTCGTTATTACTCTTTCGAAGTTTCAGACAATGAGACAGTTGAAAACAGAATTCCAAGGAAGATGATTAGGCCGTGTCCACCGCAAATAGATGTAGACAGATGGGAAATTGGTGAACTGGTTGAGGTTCTTGATCATGTTTCCTGGAAAACTGCTAAAGTTTTGAAGGAGGTAGCTGGTAAATATTATGTGGTTCGGTTACTTGGGGCGGGTTCAGAACTCACAGTTCACAAAGCTAACCTCAGGGCTCGACAATCTTGGCAAGATGATATATGGCTTGTAATTGGAAAGGTAATATTTTTATTCATGTTATTTAATGGTACTGTGTTTTGATGATACATTTCGATTAACCGTCCTTCCTTTGATTATCTTCTCAGGTGTCTTGTTCTGTGAAGTCTTCTACGCTGACAGGATCAGATGTCCATCAGAATCTAAAGCCTGTTTTGAACTACAGGTTTCCCCAGGAGACTGGTGTTGCTTCTTTTAGAGTGTTGAAGAGACCTTCACCCTGTAGTTGGTCTGAGTCTGCTGAATCATGCACAGGAAGCCCTAAGAAGATACGATCAGTGGAGGAAGGAGGACATCAGCACTTGTTTGCTTCATCTTCAGTGGAGAAGGTAGATGCTGCTGCTTCTGGTGCAGTTATTAAGGGTGGTAAAATCTGTATGCAAGCTTCTGTAAACAATAATAAAAGTGGTTTCCGTCAAATGGTCAGGGTAAGATCAAATAGGTTTAGTGAATGTGTTGGTAAGGGAAGCTCAGTCTTTAATGGTTTTTATGATACTGATGCATGCTCGGTTGGTAGTTGTAGCCCAATTAGGTATGATGAGAGTGACACAGCAACTTCTTTTCTAGATCGTTCTAGTCAAGCTGCCAATTCTTGTAGTGGTGATGCTGAAACTTCAGAAGGGGCATTTGAATGCAGAGAGGAAGCTCGATGGAAACATTTATTTGCAAGTGGTGAAGAAGTGAGATTATGTAGGCCTGAACTATACACTTACCGCAGTACACTTGCGAAGTTATTTGCGTCAGGTCCTCTAAATTGGGATCAGGAAGCATCACTAACCGATCTCCGACTTTCTCTTAATATATCAACTGATGAACATTTGATGGAGCTAAGAAATCTAAAGTCTGATGGTACCCACAGTCAATTTCGTTAGTATCAATCAGGATCATTCTTTTTTTTGTATCTATAACAGTCTTATCTTCAGGTGTTGGCCATACTTCCCGAGAATGTGGAATCAACTATTATATATTGTTCTTTTACCAGAGGATTCTTACAGTGATTGTGTGTAGACAGCAGAAGGGAAAGTATGTATGAAGAAAATCTGACCTGAATGGAAATTTCCAATCCTCATTGTGATGTTTCCTTCTTATTGTCAGTCTAAAATTCCCTTGTTGTAATTTCTGGATAATAAATTTTAAAGAAAAGTTGCAGTATTTATGCTTTAAGATGAGTCTTTTCATGTGCTTAAGCATCTGGATAAGTTTAAGTACTTTGTTTCTTTTTTATTCTCATCAATGGTGGATTATTGAACTTCCCCTACATTTTTCAGGAACAGTGTAGCCATGTCAAGTGCCTGCAGATCATCTTGTTTCTAGAGATCTTACTCTGAAATATAAGGTTTCCAGAATGGTGCAAAATACACGCCCCTTCTTCCTCAAATCCGTAACTTAAATCGTGCTGTGTTTTTCAGTTTTCGCTATTCATAACTGATCTGTTTCAGGTGTTCTTGGATTAACTCTCTATACACAGGTTTTGAACTGTTCCTAGCCTAAGGAGAAACATTTACAGTTTTTGCCGATGATTGGTAAGTATTAAGTGCACTAATTAGAAAGTTTCCCTTACTGAAAACATCTCTCTACCTGAGAGAATTAGAAAGTTTCCCTTACTGAAAACATCTCTCTACCTGAGAGAGCATTGAGTTCTGTGGAAATAATTGACCGTAGTCTTTGATTAATCAGGAATCGTGTCACCGAGGTCTTATTATTATAACTTCTCTTTTAACCACTCTAAACGCAAACCTGTCCATGTCTTTTAGTTTGTGGCATTTGTGCTGTGAAAATTTCTCTGCTGAAATTGCACAGGTCATCAAAACCTACTGCAAAACCTGCAATTTGTTGTTAAGAACTCAAGGTTACAACAAGATCTATCTGAGTGTAGAGGCCTCAGAACAAATCAAACTTTAAGCTTTGGCCTATGTGCTAAGCTGAAGAAACTGTAAAGACAATGAGTGCAAGAAGTATTATGGAATTGTATGATTCATTCAAGGAAATTGTAAAGTGCTAGCTATTCTTCTATGTCATATGACTACTACATATATTTGTTTGAACTCTTATACTAAGTAACAACCAATTACATATCAATATTTATGTCTTTGATACCCATTTCTATTCCAAATTTTAGCTCATTATCAAATTTGTGAACCATCATTTTTAACAAGGTTTAAACTTTGTGTTTTGGTTATTTTTGAAACTTTTTGTGTGGTTCTACGTTGACAACCCATTTTATTCAAACGAAAAGGCGCAAACATGTAACAAGCCAAAACACACAGTTATCAAAAACAGTCACAGACTCACAAATAGACTTTCTGCTTTTCATCAGAGTAGGTCTGTTCATGAAATGATTATCAAAATACCAACAACTTGGAGACTTGTGAAGCATAATTCGAAAGAAATAGGAACCAAAAGAAATGCTTAAGGGAACCTGCGCTGGTAGAGAGGCAAAGCTCCCAAGGCCTCTCGTTCCAATCTTTCTCTCTCAACCTGCAATGCTCAAAATAAAATGATGAAGATGGTGATGGTGATGATATATCGTTTCAGTTAATCTCCAAAAGCCCAAAGCATAATGATTATATGACTGTAAAGAGACTTACAAGAGCCAGCATCTCTTGAAGATAGCTTCGGAATGGGGTCTGCATCGCCTGCAAACAAATCAAGATCTCAAATAAAATCAAGATCTCAAATAAATCCAATAGAACTAGTGTACATGATATCAGCATTTAACTAGGGAAAACTAAGTTTCTAAGTTTTATCAATACAAATCTTCTGATGAGCAACAGAAGAGTATGGTTAACAAATAGATGCAAGAAACAAAGTATGTAGTTTCATTACATAATTAACTTTAAAACTCTGCAAACTAAGACACGCTGAAGATCCATATTCTGAGAAATACAAGAAAAATGTTGTAAATCGCGAAAACAATTTCAAAGCATTCTCTTTCAATCCAAATTGCCAGTGATCCTCTGACTCTTATACATAGTTCCTCAGTTTCCAGTCAAAAACCATACCAAATCTCAACAATTCCATATCCAAACTCAATTTTTTTTGGTATGGTTTTGGTCTCTTATTCACAAACAATTTCACTCTACATATCCATTGGTCCTCATAATTCATATCACTTCCCCATTTTCCAGCAAAACACTATACCAAAGCTTAACAATTCCACATACATACTCAATTTTTCTTAGTTTCTCTCATTCACAGACCTTCTGGCTTCAAAATGTAAGCATCTAATTCAATCTACACACAGGACTAGATAGGTAAGGTAAACAGAGAAAACAATTTCACTCCAAATTGCCATTGATCCTCTTAATTCTCACAATTACTCAGTTGCCAGCAACACTATACCAATCTCATATTCCTTCCACGTACTTAAGGATTCTTGGTCTCTAATTCACAAACATATCCCTTCAAATTGTAAATTTCTCACCTGAAGATCCTTGGAAAGGTACACATGCTTCATGGAAAGATCCATGGCGTGCTTAAGACGCTGGTTACGAGCATCAACAACTTCTATTGGGAGTCTGTTCATCACCTCTTTTATATCCAAGCTGTAATACTGGTCGTACAAATCATCGTACCTGAGACCTGAGTGATACCAAGCAAAATCGATTTACGAATTTAATAACATTCGAAACGAAATCAAATTCAGATACAAAAGCAGCTAGAGATTTCTGAAATCCGACCGTATCTGCGAGATCGACTTCATGTGCATCCGACAAGGAAGTTCTTATTCGGATCAATGAAATTTTTCGGAAACGACGACGCCATTTTCACTCACCTTTGGAAGAGATAGCAAGACCAACTTCGTAATTTATCGATAAAAGTCTAATTAAAAAGCTTTATAATCTCATTGGGCCGATTATTGGGCCTATCAGGTCCTAGCTATTATCTCTTGTTGGGCCGACTATGATATTTCGATAATCCAGTCAACAAAGAATCTATTAAATCCTAGATGAATCATTAATCTAACGATCACAAATAAAGTCAACGAACGCGTATATACAACCGAAAAGGAAAAAACGAAACGGTCCTGAAACGCCAGCTGGGCAAGAGTCAAAGTTGTTTCACTACCGACTTTGTAATGTTTAATCTCGACCGTCAAAGTTTACATGGTCTAATCTCGACCGTAAAAGTTTACATCGGCTAATCCCGACCGTCAAAGTGTACGTGGTTTAATCTTGACCGTCAATACTTTTCCTACTTTATCTATAAATAGTGCGTTCTCCACGCGTTCTCGTTGTTCTCTGCATTATCTGTAGCTTATCCTTCTTGTTCTTGCAGGAATTTTCGAAGGATTTATTGAACCGATCATCGTTCGTAGTTCTGAATTTCCACTTTTTTAGGGATTGGTTTCTGAAATTGAGTCGGTGGCCTTTTCTGTTTCTGCAATTTACTGTTATTTTAAGATGCTTTGATGGCTCGATGATGAATTTGATTGATAAATTTTCATGACGCGTTTGGTTTACTCTAAAACTTCAGGCGGAAACCAAATTTCGTTCGGATCGTCTCTTTCGCTTCTCAATTGGATTTGCACTTATATAGGGTTCGGATACTGAAATTGAACTGGTGGCCCTTTTTATGTGTTCTTCTCTACTTTTCCTTCTGCTATTTTAAGATTGCGGAGGATGCTTTAATGGTTTTTGTTACGACGTGTTTTGTCTACTCTACAATTGCAGGCGTTGTCGCAGGGGTTTTTGGAAACCAATTATGATCTGATCATCCCTTGCGCTTCTCAATTTTAGCTTCTTTATTGGTTCTAAGGCCTTCTCTGTTTATGCAATTTATATATATGTTAGATGGATGATAATCTTAATTGATCGTTTTATATGATGCCTTGTAGGTGCTTACGAAGCGGATTGTTCTATCTTTGTCCTTTTTTTTGGATTGTTCTATATTTTCCGAATTTCTTGATTTTTTTTTCCGTATAAGCGAAAAATATGCAGATCTTCGAGGCACTGGATTGGTCTGATAGATTTTCCTTCTTGTCCATCATCAATTTAGTTTTTTTTTCTGATATTTCGTTCTACATCCTTTTAATTTCTTTCTCCATAATGAATTTTTTGTTTCAGCTGTTTTCCTATTCTGTCTCAGTTTATCCGGAAGGTTAACTTTTCTTTCCCCTTTTATCTCTGTTATTGATAGGTGTTGAATCGTTATTTCTCTGCATTTTGTTGTGATATTTTGAAATAGTTTGTTTAAACTTCTGAAGTCTTTTATGACCGTAAGCTCCTCTGACGTGGGTATTCAGGTTTTTCTTCCCTTACCTTCATGTCTTTTGTTTTTCCGATTTCTCCTTCTTTGTATAGGAATGTGTAGGTTCTGTTTTGACGTGTTTTGTGCAGTGGACGTTGTTAACTATGGCTTTTCTTACTTCTGGTATACATCTGATGGTGCAAAACTTAGAAATCTCAAGTTTTCGTGGTTGTTTCCTTTTTCCCAATCTTTAATTCCTACGCTGATTCTTCTTTAGATAAACGAAACGTATGTTTTTCCCTTTGTTGCAGAACTTTTAGACACCAGATTCTTCTGATAGATCTTCCTCCTCATCTGTTAGTGATTTAGGTTTTCTTTTCTGATATCTCGTACTACATCTTTTTATTGTTCTCCCTATCGACTTCCTTGTTACAACTAAAATTATCTCTGCTCCATTCTGTCAGTTTATCCTGTAAGCTCTCTTTGATCTTGGCCTTCCCTGTCAGTTTATCCATTCTGTCAGTTTATCTCTGTTTTTTTTGTAGATAGTGGAGGTTCCAAAAGAGAATTATCACAGGTTACTTACCGGTCTCTTGCCTCTTTGTTTCTTCTCTTCTTTAGGTTTGTTGACGACGTAAAGGCAACAAGTGCTATTTCGGTTCTTTGATTCAGAGCTATAGCATAGCTCTGAAAGTATGTTTTGTTTTTGTCTTTCTGATAATATAAAAGCATTTTCTTTTGTTGTAATTCTTCATCGCTTCTTGGATTGTGGCTTCTCTTTCCACTGTAAGGCATTATTTCTATTTTGGAATTTTGGAATTTGGATGATGCAAGTTAAAGTTCTATTTCGATCTGCTTGCTCTTCATGAATTTGAAACATCAGTCTCTGCTTCTGGTTGTTCTGCCTCTGAACTACTTGTTACCTAGGGTTCTTGGGTTCTATCTGGCTTGTGGTTGTTTTGCCTCTGCAGATTTGTGAATCACGTTTTTTTATCTTACTTTTTTTCAGTCAAAGTGTTCTTGCTCATATTTCTGGGTTATCAGTTTTTACATGGCAAGACTTGATTTTTAAGATTATGGTTTCTAAATTGTATTGTTGGTCTTTTCTATTCATAAAATTTACTTGAGTTTGTGTCTCAACTCAAGTAGGTGATGAAGATGTTATTGAATTTTGGTTTCTTTTTTTATTTTACTTAAAAAATATTATATTTCTGACTAGATAAAAGGAAATTTATAATCCATTTAAATTTAATGATTCAAGTTTCAGGTCAGTTATTTAACCGATAGTAAATTCTACCCATTTTTAATATCGACGGCAGTTTAATAATTGACACAAGTCGACTGACGTTAAATGTAGAAATAAAAGATGATAGTTTGTTATTATAAATGCCCAATATATCGCTTGATTGTTCGTCTGAAAATTTAATAAACTAATAAGATTGGAACATAAGAAATTCTATACAATAAAAATCCATTTAAATTGAAAGTACATATAAGATCTGGATTTTATTAAAACAGAAATAAAATAACGATAAAACTATAAATATATAACATAATTATTAAATGGTTCATTTTATGGCTTGTTCTTATTATTTTCGGTGTACAAGACCATTAGTTTTCTCTTTATTGGTTGAATTTATTTTATGATGTAAGTTTCAACCAATTTCAATGAAATAAAGTGTTACAAATAGGAATCATTGAAATTAGTCGAACCGATTACATCATAATTTATTATATGATGTAGAGATTATATCATAGAATAAATTTCCAACAGAATTCTTTGTTAGAAATCCTTTCCAGTGATCGTTATATGAAGACATGACGGTGAACAAAATATATCACCGTAGTCATTTTTGAAGATCAACTTGTGTTGACAACGTTTGTGACAATACTTACATATATATCTTGTGAGTCGTTCATTGAGAAGGATTTCACCTTTTACTTCAACACCATTTAGAAATTGTATCACCTTTTTACCAGGTAACATATACATATCTTCTCTATTTAAGCATTCAATATGGAGTGTGACGTTGCAATCATTGCACCTATACATTCCAAATGTCTTATTGATTCTATCTTCGCACATATCACACCAATCCGCACCACTCATATAAGGTCCATAAGTAAACACGAGAGGATGTTCATCATACTTGTACATGAGTTTTTCTGGCAGAGTGGCACAACCAAAACACAAAGTAAATATACATTCTTCACATTTCAGATAATATGTTTGGCTTTTCAGGCAAATCGAGCATATTGTTGATGATCCAGTTTCAGATGATATAAACAGAAAATGATTATGGGAGTGATAATTGAATGCCTCGGGTATGGAAGCACAATTTACGTCAAGACTAAAATGACATTCAGAGCAATTGTATACAGAATTACTGCATACACGTTTGCAAGCTGCACACCTAAATATATTGCCTATAGTTGAATCACCGGTTAAGGTAAGGAGATGAGGATGCCACATATGTAGTTTTCGTTCAGGAAGATACGCACATACTTGGTGAATAACCAAATCACACTTTATGCAACTGGAAAAAATATCACCATCATAGATAGGAAGTGCACAAACATGACATTGTTTTTCTGTTTCATTCGCTTTATGGATCTCTTTGTGGAATATTAACCAAGGGGAATAACTACGACATTTACGACAAATATGATATTGAATCGTATACCTTCGCTTTCCGTCATGTTCTTTGCCGTCCCACATATCTGCGGCTATGGCACATTTTGAATGAACTATAATACCACAAGAGGTGCAATAATATCCTCCATAATTTACATCATAATATTTTTCACAAACCTTGCATTTCCCTCCACTTAGAAGGGAAGAAACAAAATTGAGTTTATGAAAATGACTAGATATGCTTATGATGCGTGGAAAGTAGATACATTCTTTATGAACTACAAAATCACATTGGTAACACATATAGATAAAGTGTCTTCCATCACCCAACGCACAAATATCGCAAATTATGGAAGCTTTTCTATGAATATAGTTGAGTGTATGTTTATGCCTGATCTCGTGTTTTATTGTAAGAAGTGGTTGCTCTTGAACACATTCATGACAAATTTCAAATTCACATACAGAGCAAGAGTGAAAGGAGTTCTTATTACCATAACAACAATAACATTTTCTGCCTCCTTCTGGACAATACATGAGAACCTGCAGGGAATGTTTTGGATGATAAGGGTTCTTCTGAATCGGCTCAACACACTCTTTATGGAAGCGAACATTGAAATTATTGTTTAGACTGAATGTGTTGCATACGTAATATCCAGTGGTTATGTGCAACAGAAGATTGCAAAAGCTGCACCGACCATCACCTTTCGTTTCTCTGTTGCTCCAAATAAAATAAAAAATATAATCGCCATCTCGATGCCCATATTTGAGAATATGTAATGGTACTATAATAATTGGTGAATCTTTGGTCTTCTTAGAAGAAAACTTTATTCTATTAGCATCAGGGCGAATGATAGTTTTAAGACGATTTTGTTTTTGCAAAGAACTCATGGTTGAGAAAATAAAGAATTTATGATACAACTAAGAAAAGAAAGTGGTTTTGAAGTTTTCTTAATAGATTATTTGTGAGTGTAATTACGATTAAAAACATATACATATCACAATCTTCTATATATAGACATCGAGATCGAATACAAAAAATTCTTTGATTATCACAATACATTTTCTTCAAACTATTCAAGTAAAGTATCTATTCTACATATTAGTTTTCTTGGACTTTAATTATAATGTTATTTTTCCTTGAAGAAAATGGTAAGGACAATTTTTATTCTTTTCTTAATGTGGTGAGATAAAATGTACTTTTCTTCGTATACCATTCTTTTTTTTGTCAACATAAGGCACAGTAGACTGGCTCATTAGCCAAATTCCTACATAATATTGGCGGTAAAATTTAATCCTTGGTTGTGCAAGTGCGCATATCTTATGTTGACTTACCGCATGCTATTCACGCTTTACATTCTCATGAAAGTTTCTATTGATTAGAAAGGAAACCTTTCTTTATATGCCAACTAACGAATCTCGAGATGAATTTACCAAATGATGCATGACCAAAAATAAACATTAAATCATTTTGGGTGATGCAATACAATACTGCAAATTTTCACTCAAATAATCCAAAGAGTCCCAATGTTTTAATCCTTTTCGTAATTTTCAGATTTTAATCCTTTTCGTAATTTTGTGTAGAATGTATATAGCCAAACTGTGAAAGTAACATAGTATATGATAACATTAGATTTTAACATATTAATCTATCCAAGAACAAAATATTTTACACAATATCAATAAAGGCTATTGAATGCACTATGGATTTACAAAAAGGATATTATGTGATTTTAATTTGTCAGTTTTGCTGTTTAAATTTTAATATATACATATCGTTTTTTTTGATAAAAACTAAAAACATTAATATGTATATTATTCAAATATATCAAATATACATTTTAATGTTTGATTGTCCAATGGTTGAATAGTTCATTTTATAATTGTTGAAAAACTAGAGTTCAAGGTTCTTGTAGTGTACAATTTCTAAATAATGTCTTAGATACAAAATCACTCGACTTTTCATGTGCTCCAAAAATAATATACAGAGAGTTAACATTCATATTTTCATTATTTGAACTCTATAAAACAAGGCAAATTAGGAGATTTTTTTTTTTTTTTGTATATAACAAGGAGTTCGGAATCCGTGGATCCGTACATCTCCTCAGGGCGGGGTCCAAACCAATGTTAAATTTTAAAGACCCTTTCCCAATGTTAAATTCATTACTTAGATAATCACAGTGGCAATGATGTTAGGTTAATTAAATCACATTAAACAATTAGTTCTTACTAGGTTTGGAGCAATTTGTACTCCGTTTAGGTAAATGTAGAATTAGGTATGGTAGAGAACTCATGTAGTTTATTAAAAAAATTGTTGGTTCAGGTGGAATAACACATATTTCTTAGTTCGCATATGAAATCGCACAACGTACGTATATGCATATGTGTAGCGGCAATCTGATACACCTAAACCAAAAGATTGACTAATTTCATTTTAGGTTTACGTAAAATTAGGCTAACAGCTGAAAGTTCATGTAGTTTTATTTTAGAATCTTGTTTGTTCCGGTTGAAGTTAAGATATGCTGTTTCCCCATTTACATTTGGCAGCGATCTACATTCACATTCGAAATCATTGCGTCGAATTTATGTATATTTTCACCTATATGATTCAAGGAATCTTTGAATCTATGCATTGCATTACTAAGCTGTGTAATTTTGTAATTACAGAATGTGGGACACATTTTGGTGTTTTTGGTGCTTTACACAGCTTAGGCATCACCTTTTGAATTTGGATTTCTACAAAAGCCAAGAGCACCTCTAAGCTATTTCGATAGCATTGTGAATGGGTTTCTTACTATCGACATAGTTTTGACATTCTTTGTTGCTTATCTAGACAAGGTAACTTATCTTCTTATCGATGATCCGAAGAAAATAGCTTGGAGATATGCATCGACTTGGCTGGTTTTTGATATTGTATCCACATTTCCTTACGAAAGGTTTGCGAGCTTACTTCATGAGAGCATTCAAGGATATGGAATTTTCAGTATGCTACGTCTATGGCATCTTCGAATAGTCAGTCATTGTTTTGCTAGGCAAGTTTGGACCAATTTGCCATTTATTTGTATTTAGAAATAAACAGAACATGTATAACGCTAAAGGGTCGCTTAAAATGTATTTTGAAAGAGATTTTCTGGAAAAGTTATAATGTTACCAAATTCTACGGAAGAGCTATTGGAAATTTGTGAAAAAAAAATGAGTTTCGTCCCAAATAAAATATTTACGAGAGAAGGAGCTGAAATTGACGACATAACTCTTATCTGGTGATTTTCTTCTTCTTGCGAAACATCATTGATTCAGGGCCACAACAGGTCAGCCCATTAGCTAAGTTCGTACATAATGTAAGCGGTGGGACTCGATTCTGGTTATATAAAAACGCTGTCTTATGTGGACTTACTGCCTGCCACTAGACTAAAGGCCACTTGATTAAAGGCCACTTCCATTCACAAGTTTTGTTTTTACATTCTTTTATTGTTTGTACATATATTCACTGATGAATATTTTGTTTTACATTTATATATATACTTTGTTGACCATTATTGTTGCAAGAAGCTCTTTGACAACCTCACAATATTAACATCAAAATTCTGCGATACGTGAGTGCATACATCACAAAGTTATAGTCCAGATTACCGAACTAAAACTGATTGGAATTAAAAGATATCAAACCGAATCAAAACCGATATATATATCTAAGTGGAAGATAAATTTTTAAATGGGAACCAAAAATCTCCGAATGTATCCAAAGAACGGGAACCGAAAATAGAATAGGTACCTGGGATAAACAGAATACAATTATATACCTATATAGATATAGTATTTACATTTAGAATTTTAATAACCAATTTTGGAATTATAAATCCAATTAACAATATTCGTAATTTTGAATCGAAAGAACCAAATGATTTTAAATATTAAAGTATCTTTAGTAATTTGTGGTCTAATGTTGACAAAAAAAATATAAAAAAAACAAAAAAAAAAGTATCTTTAGTAATATATGTCAAAATCTAATGGACTCGTCATAGCTTCATGTGGTTGGAATGCCTCTAACTCGTTCACCCAAATTTCAATTTCACATACAGAGCAAGAGTGAAAAGACTTCTTATTACCATAACAACAATAACATTGTCTGCCTCCTTCTGGACTTTTATGGAAGCGAACAATGAAGTTATTGTTTTGACTGAATATGTTGCATACGTATTATCCAGTGGTTTTGTGCAACAGAAGATTGCAAAAGCTGCACCGACCATCACCTTTCGTTTTTTTGTTGCACCAAGATCAGCAAATATGGACTCAGCTATAACTTTTTTGGTGTCATCAACTGCGAGCTGCTCTCTGACAATTGCACAAACCTTCTCCACTGTCTCAGGTTTTGCCTGTATCCCATTAGTCAAAAAGGACACAAAAAATCAATCTTGTTGTCTGCAATCAATTATATCAATCACCCAAGTTCTTAAAAATCTACCATAGAGCCAAATTACATTGTTTGCAAATTTTGAATTGGCTCCAGAGGTACAATTAGATTAGCAACGCGATAACTCTTACTACCATTTTCTGTAAGAAAAGTAGAATGGAAACATCATTTGGGAGAAGATAAAGTCTTACAGCGCATGAAACACTCAAACGAGGCTGGCGAAGCGTAAAAGAAAGATTGCTTCTTCCATAGCTAAAACATCTAACTGGATTACCTGCATTTGCCTGCAATCAAATTCGAGAAACTTTATATCAGTACAAGGTAAAACTCGAATGAAAAGCTAAAAACGAAAGCGATAACCAAAACTATGGAGCAACCAGAGAAGTTAAACAGAAGCAGCTAATATCTATATTAGAACTAATGTCCAATTAAATTTATGCAAAGGAGAATCCTGTTCGTCTGACAATAAACAATCATTCTGGTGATTTGATGGAGTAACTAAAACAGATTCATCAGATTGACGAGATCAAAACTTGCTGCAGAGAAAGCAATATCTCAAATTCGAGAAAACTAAATCTAACTTCCCCAAATGCAAAAATGAATACTTAGAGCTATTCAACAAATCAACCTACGGTGGAAATAGCTGAGTAAATGATTCTACAATAAGATCCACTATTGAAGAAGCTAGATCGAGATCAACAGACACAGACGAGGGAAAGAAAAGTAAGAAAACAATCAGATCTATCGCAGAATGAGATTAATCAAGGCAAGAAAAAAATCACAGTAACAAAAGAGGAGATTCGAGTGAAGAAGAGAAAGAGAGATACCAGTTGGCAAGGACGAGCTTGAAGAGAAGTAGAAGCAGCAGCAATGGAAGCCATGACTAAATCTTAGAGAAGCAGAGAGATCGCAGAGCGATCGAAGGAGGCGGAGAAGACGAAGAGATATGAGAGTGGACAAGAGAAACAAGTTGGAAAGTTTTTATAGTACACCAAAAAAAAAAAAAAATCTGAGATTCCAATGAGAACACAAGTCAGGTTGGGGTGGATGCTTGGCAGATGCAAGCCGAGGAAATTATTTAGATTTGTGTAATATTTTAAAAGAAATTATTTAGATTTGTGTAATATTTAATCTTTTTAATAAGTATTATTTTATTTAATCTTGAATTTTATTTTGATGTGTTAAAATAAAATAAGAAATTTCTTTATGATTTATCTATGGACCAAAATTCCGAGCTTGAAAAATCACTAAAAAAAAGATAATATCTTGATTTGTCATCACTAAGTTAAATTTGTGTTTGCACTGAAAATACGTGACCAATATGTTTCCCAGTTCGTGGGGCTATAACATTTGAGTGGTGAGTCATATAAGCTTCCACTAATTACAAAGGTCCAAACTTTATCTTCAAAAGATTCTTGTTTTAAGGAATCTTTTACAGTCACTCTTCCTCTCTTTCAACATGCTTTAATTTTGATAAAAACTGAAATTTGAATCTATATACAAAGTTCTTTAAGAACAATTGTGGATCACAAGAACTCATCGACAAATCAAACTTCCAAATCTCAAATTTGGTCATGCGGGGCTATGCAATTGTTTAGAATCAAATTCAAGAGAAAAAAATGCAGATATGAATTGTTAACCCGTTGACCAAAAACTTTTTTCGTATATAAAATCTTTGTCAAACATAAATCACATAATCAAACACAATTATTTATTAGAATAAACAAATCCAAAAACATCCATATCTCAGTCACAAGCCATCTATCGAGGTAATTAGTTGATTAAAAGCTCTCTTCTCACCTTACTTAAAAATCAATTCTTAACTATCAAATGATGCTTGTTCTCATTATTTTTGATGTGCAAGACCATTAGTTTTCTCTTTATATTTATTGATTGAATTTATTTTATAATGTATCAATTCTAACCAATTTCAATAAAATAAAATGTTACACCTTTTCACCAAGTAACATATACATACTTTCTCCACATAAGCATCCAATATGGAACGTGACGTTGCAATCATTGCACATATACATTCCAGGTACTCCAAAGATGTTCACTACAAAAAAACTCGTTATTTGCGATAGCACTATCCGTTGCACCGACGTCGCAAAAGACCTGTTTGCTTCGACTTGCGACATAAAAAAAATCACAAAATGTGAGTCGCAATTTTTATGCCTTGCAAAAACGTCGTAACTTTACGAAATTCAAAAAAACGTCGCAACTTTGCGACGTTTGAAAACTTTCGCATGTTCGTCGCAACTTTGCGACGTGCCTGCAACATATTTTTGCGACAAATATGTGATATAAACACTGCAACGGTGATGCGGCGGTCTTTAAATAATGTTTTTTTTAATTCAGAATTTATAATTAATTATTTATTATAATATATTTAAAATATTTATAAAATATATTAAATTCAAAAAATTAAATACAGTATTTCAAATATATTACAAAAACAAAAATAAAAACTAAAAATTGTCAGATATGTCTTGGCTGGGGTCCGAAGTCTGATCTGAATTCTGTTTTGCGCTCCCATCCCGGTTTGTAGAATTCGATCCCGGCTCACCAGGTTGCATCGCGTTAAGGTTCCTCTCGTTTCATGGTATGAATTCAAAATCTAAGTATTTCTATACCTCGCCATATGTAGTACCACTCCCATCACTGCCCTGCTCTTTATCCGATTCATGGATCTCTTCTTCTTCTGCGTTGTCCCTGCTCCCTGCACCCTTTTCCATCGCAAGCCTTCTCCCCATTCAGCATGCACCCACTATCAACGCCTCCCTGCATTTATCTTTTCTTAGCCACCGGTTATATATCTTTTGGGAATATCCCATAAAAAACCTTCAAATGACAACCACTTCCACTTTAAACCTTAAACATTTTTAGTACATTGCTGGTTTAATAATTTAAACCCTCAAACTACCATTTTTGTGTACGAGCCCACAAAACTATTGTTTAAATAATAATTAGTTTTAAAATTACTTTTAAAAAGCATTTAAAATTCCAAAAAATCAAAAAACAAATACCCCATAAATTCTAAACATAATTTTTAAATATTAAACTCAAAAATAATCACTAATATATGTTCTTAAAACTTTAAAATTTTCAAAATCAAAATAATTTAAAAAATTTGAATAAAATCCACTAAAATTTTAAAAAATCTTGAATGCAAAATAAAAATTATTATTAATTTTTTTTTAACTTTTTCCAAAAGAAAAAACACATGTAGTAAAAATATCCATAATCAAATATCAAAATTACATGTAGAAACTTTTTTTTGTAATAATCAAATACATTTTTTTTTGGATTTTTTCGGATTTATAAAATTATATGAGTTTTCCTTTTTGTAAAAGTAAATTTTTTTAATAATAATTTTTAATTTGTATTATTCAAATTTTTTTGAATTATCTGTTTATTGTATTCAGGATTTTGAAATTCTTTTAATTATTTTAATTTTAAATGTTTTAATATTTTTAGTAATTAATTTTAAGTTTAATAATTTAGAAATTAGTTTTAGAATTCATGGAAAATAGTTTTTTACCTCAAAAATAGTTTTCAATTTAGAACTTAGTTTTTTACCTCGGTTGTCCTTTTGTCTTTCTGAGCAGTTGACAGCTCACCCCTTCGTTGTAATCTAGCTACAGCGCCAATTATTCAATTATCAAAACGTTTTTAGCTCTTCAATTATATTGTTTACCGTGTTTGCGCTTCCTTCATCAATTTTTTCCTCGGATTCTTCCCATCCACTCGTTTGCTTTCCTCTTCTCCCACGACAGCCATTTCTTTGTCCGATTGCACTCTTATATTTAGACTTACCCAATTTTACCCATGAAATATGCTCACCATTCGTTTCTCATGCTTGGGTGTCATTTTGTTTACCCTCATTGTTTGCTGCCTGCCTTTGTCCTTCATCTTGAAAACTAACTCTGTTACGTTTCCTTAAATCTACACTCTACCAAATTACTTATAGCACCACGCAAGTACTTACTCACCTCAGTATCCATTGAGATGACCTCGTCACCTCCTGATGCCTGCACTCACTCCTCTCTTTCCCCCTAATCATTGAGAAAACAAATCACCTCTTTTGTTCATTTCACATTTCTGTTAAACAAACTTACAGTTTCAGTTAAATTTTTGCCCTTAATCTCTTACCAACATTACTATCATTAATCTTACCTCTTCCTCATTGTCACCGCCCTTCTCTGCCTCACTTTCATCCTCCCTCTGATCACTACCCTTCCAATGTGGTCCATACCGGCATCCTGCATGTCAACTGTTAGCAGATCTTGTCAACATTTATCGTTTACTTTATTTTTTCCATGACTATTAAGACATTATAATACGTAGCTAACTTCATCGTTGAATCTCTAGGATCAACAAACCCAATGTCTTCAGCATCCTTCTGTCGGTTCTGATGTGTCCATGTACCCGGAATTATGTCTCTTTCATCCACCAGTGTTCGGATGCGATCCCTGTTGCCAAGGTCATCATCTTTCCCTACCCAACATCTTCTCCCACAACCACCCTCAAATAACTATTTAACTCCTACCAATTCTTCTTCAAATTGGGCCATTTTGGGGCACACTTTACCCACGACATATGTCATTATTTGCTCTTTCAACTCCTTCAACATATCAGCAAGGTCTTCCTTGCGTATGAAATCATTGCAGTTAGACGAAGAATCAGGTTCGAATTTTCTAGCTTTGTTACCTCTTTGAGCACTCGCGTTTTGCTTGTTGCCTCTCCCAATCCTTTGCATCTTCATTTTCACCTTCCCCTTACGCTTATTAATCGTGTTCCCTCCAATTTCCGAAGGGATGCAGCCGTCAACAAACATCTCGTCATCAAATTCACATCCTTCTTCAATAAGGCTAAGTAGATTTTCCACCTTTTCATCATCACTCTCAAAATCCCAGGTCAAATCCTCGATCTTTTCCTCTCCATCACTTTCTGCAGCAATTATCGGTGTCACATCTACATCCACATTGTAGTGTTTCATCAGCTATATATTCTATTAGCCTGACCCATTTAATCCACGGTACATTCGTCTGTTTTTTCTTATTGATTCTATGCTCTTACCTCACACTATGCGTCCAGGATCTTTGCATTCATGACTTTTATTGAAATTATTTGCTTTTCTGGATCTGTGTTTTATGCATCCTCACTATTTGATTTGGTCACACTTGTTGCTTCATTAATGGTTGGGACTGCCCTAAAGACAACCAGATCAAAGACATGGACAACCCTTGAATTGCAACACTGCAAGTTGCAAACTGTGTTGCATCCTTTTCCGTCAAAGAGTTAATAACCATCTCAAATGGCACCCTCCCCCCCACGGGTGTGCTAAAAATCCCTCCAAATCTTCTACCATCTATGCATGTTCTCTCTTTATTATTCGGTAGTGTGTTGTTGGCACAACTATCCCGTCCAACAACACCAAACACGCGACACTAAGTATGTACTTCGATACAGAGATTTTACCTCGCATCAGCATGGAGACCACCTTCTCCACTGTTACCCCATCCTCATCGCCAAAGAGTTTTGTGTAATACAGATCACCCTGCCCTGTTCGATTCTTCTTCTTTTTCTTATGCAAATTCGGAATTGGCCCATATATCAGTCCTGTAACAAGCTTAAATTCCCGTAGGGAAAATCTTATTGGGAAGCCACCAGACAATATCCAAATCTCTTTATCCATTTTTATTTCGAGTTGCTTGCTGAGTAGATATAGCCCAAACGTCCCTGACCATGTTGGTTTCATTGTAGCAACTTCCCAAAAAGTGAGTTCCTTTGCCATTTTTTCTCCTCAATTTCCAGAGCTTCCATTAACATCTTTATCTTGGGTATTTTGCAGTATGCATTTGCTCTTTTGCGTAAGGATTCATATCATGCAGCAATCATCCTGCCTGGTAACTCCACGCTCTCCGTTCCCTGTTAATTAATTTTTCCCTAGTTGTGTCAGTAACCACACATTTATCAAAGGTATAAAACACAAAATACTCACTAAGATATTACCAGCCCAACTGCATATATACCTTACCTAACAATGGCTAACGTTTCTGCTATATCACGGTCTTTTACCATGTTTGTATTCTTACCTATACAATTCAGTCATTACCGCAATACATATTATCACTTCAATGAAAGTGTCACAGTTCCACTATTCCATCACATCATCCACAGATTTACATATTGTTTTCTACCCGAAATCTAACCCCGCTGTTTCTGTTTTTTCAAATACCTCTGCCCTCATAACTTTCTCTTTCCCACCTTTGCTTTTCCTCTTCCTCCTCGTTTTCCCTCTATATACTCTATGTTTATACTTTCATTAATCCTAGATTTCAGGCAAAGCATCTTTCGATCAGTTGTGGTTCTAATGTTATTTCTCGCTTCCGCCTCGCTTAGCCTTACACCTATCTCATCTCTCACATATTGCCTAGTTTCCCGATTGTCTACTACGTTTCCGCAAAGTTAGTGGTAAAGACGATACCTTGTTTTCCTTTGCCGCCGTCTCTTCACTCTTTCACCTGTGACTTACGTCCTCTTCGTCAGGTTTTCTTCTTCGCCAAAAATAATCTTCAGAAACTGTTGAAGCTCAAAATCAATTTTGCAGTTCTCACTATCTAAAAACCCTCATGCTTCCTCTTTTTCACTCTCCCTTCAGTAAAAGCTTTCTCTTCACTCTCTTACGCCACCTGACAATATCTTTTCAAGCGATATATGATCTTTGCCTCTGAAGGAGCATTCCTACCCATTTTTTTCAGCAGTTGCCTATGGTTAAGCCAAAGTCTATATTCTTAATTAGTTTCTCAATTAGGGATATTCCCTTAATTTACCTTTTGATTTTTGAGGCACAATGGTTATCCATTTATTAAGGCGAAAAAATCAATTTTGATAAAAAAATAATTTGGGAAGTATTTTTGATGAAGTAATTAAATGTCATATTTTCGAATTTTCAACCCTAAGTTTAGTTTTAGGAAGTGGTTAAATGTCATATTTGCGGTTTTTCCTATCTTGGTTCGATTCCGGTAAGTTGTGATGCCTTGAATAGAATTGTTTGGGTTTTAAAAGCAAATGAGAAAATTTCAATTATAGATCGAGTCTTGGTGATTTTTATAAAGTACGGTTTCTCAAATTTAATAATTAACAGGATTATTTCACATGTCAAATCTAACCATCTGAAAATTTTCCGTATTTATATATTAAAAATAAAATAAAATATTTTTTAAAAGATATTTATCTCTATCAATAAATATTTATCTTTATTCACAATCCTAACCCACACAAAAATTATAAAATAAAAATAGTCTAAATTTTAGAAAAAATTGCGTCCGGTGCCCTCTTTTTCTCCAAAATTGCGTCGGATGCCCTCGATTTAGTTTCTTATTTTTAACCCCCTCATCTGATGTAGAAAGATGATTTTACCCCTTTATTGTCCATACTAGACGTCTCCATGAACTTGTCCTAGAAAGACGTCTGATTTGTGCTATTACCTCGTTCTTTGCATCTACCTTATACGTCCCCTTATTTAATTCTAATTTTTTCCAAAACAAATTTACCATACATTTAGTAGACTACTACCATGCCTATGACATCCAATCAATCTTCATCACAAACTACATCAATGCCTAGAAGACAATCCCATATATTGTCCATACTAGATGTCCTCATGCACTTGTCCTGGAAAGTACTTCTCCAAATTTAACAACATCTGCATATCTCTTATCACAACTTCCATTTTTTGCCTTCATTACCACGTTATTCACTTTTTATTACGTTGGAACATCGTCGTACATCACATGCACTCCGTCGATGCACCACCACAGACTAACATCAGGTGACAAATTCCTAATCTTCTCCTCCGACGGATTATACGAATACTTCTCCAACGAAGAAGCCATTTTTGAGGTTGATAATATTACAACTACCGTTTACCCGTACATTACGAAACAACAAAAAGAACCACCAACACAACAAAGCAAACAACCTACAACTTAAACCATTTCACATTTTCGGACGTAACTCAAAACTACTTAACCAACACTTACATTTCATGAGCCAAACATTTCCAGAAACTGAATTGATCTCCACCAAATGAAGTAGTCACTCTCACATTATGCAACCTTTCTTTATATAATACCAAATTTACTACACTCATAAAAAAAACATCTATTACCACATTCACCAGATGTAACGAACGAACGTCTTCTACTTCATCCTGCCAATTAAAAAACCATCGACCAGGGGTATTCTCATCATTTTGTTCTACCCTCTTCTGACCTTTTGTGGCAAAAACAAAAGAAAATATAATGGTGGCTTCTAAAAACAAAACAAAACAATTTCTCTTTTAAAGAAAGCATGAGACACAATTTTCCCTAAATTTTATCTCTTACTAATTATAAAATTAAAATAAATTCTAATAGAAGATATTTGTCAATGGATGGAATTACCCTTTTTTTTCTCTCCAAAAAAAATTCTCCATTTTACCCTTCTTTCTTCTAATAATTTTGATTATGTCATTATTTTATTTTGAATTCAGCAAAATATAAAATGATGAAAATATTCATCTAACCTATTTACCAAACTGTCATCTCCTTCAATTTTTCCACCTACCATTAACAACAAAAAGAAGAGCTCTAAATGCACAGTTTCATACTCATTTTCCCATTCATAATGCTCTTTCACTATCTTCTACCACATTATCCCTCATTTTCTCATCATTTCTATCCATAAAACTATCAATTTTTCATTTTAACTTTTCTAAATTCTTAGGGTCTAATTGACAAAGGCTTTCGTTGCTCTAGGTAGCAAAAATCTTTGCAAAGCATTGAAATTGAACTAACTGTGCTTTTAAATTATTTTTTGCTTTCGTTGCTCTAGAAAGCAAAATTTTCATTTATACAATGTTTTTGGCTGTGGAAAGCCAAAAATTTAGAGCCAAAATTTATGAACTTTACAAATATAAATTCGTAAAGTTACAACTAAAAAACTTACAGCAAAAAAAAATACAGCCAAAAAACCTAGTAGTTTAAATTCTACAACAAAAAAAAAACTCAAAACTACAACTTTTAGTAAGGATTTACGGTTTAGTTCAACATTTTAGGCATATAAATAAGGTAAATATAATCTCTAACTCAAATCTATCCTTATTTAAAAAATTTCCCTAAAAAAGAATTATTCTTATTCAACATCCTAGCAAAAAAAACGAATTGTAAAATAAAAATAAATTTCAGTAGGAGATAGTTGTCGATGTTTAAAAAATATAACTAAAAACCCAATTTACAAAAAAAAATTGCAAATATTTTTAGAATCTTAATGAAAATTTCCTAATAAAAGATAATTTTCGATTACTAAATATTTATCTATATAGATATTTCAATCTAAAAAATAATCATAATCCAAAAACAAATTTGTGAATTCTATCTTTTCTATGTGTTTATATATTACAGAAATAAAAGTAAATATATTTGAAACAATTTTTTCCGTATTTATAAATTTTGAAGAGGAAAAAAATTATATTATAATTACTTTTTTTTGAATATTATTTTTATCACCAAATATTTTTTATTTTAACATAATTTTCATTAAAATAATTATTTTGATTTATAATTATAAAAGAAAATTAATAATAATATCTCATATTAGTATAAAATAAAAACAAATTTATATTTTAGAAAAAATGTAATTAAAACGTATTTACAAATAGAATTGTAAATGTTTTTATAATCTTTGCACAAAATCAGAATCGTATTATATAAAATTGTGTTTCAAAAATAAGTAATATGCATGATTCTTTCATTTGTCAAATGTAATGATCCAAAATTTTAAAGTATTTATATATATTTAAAATATATTTTAGTTCGAAATATATTTTAAAATACATAAAACTTGGGCATAATAATCAGAATTGTGTAGTGGTACTTGTTAGCCCTGAGCATAATAATCGGAAATGAAAAACTAAACTGGACCGAATGGAAAATTTTAGTTCAGTTTCTAGAAAAAAATTGTTCGATTTCAATATTTAAGTAATTTTGATTTGGTTCAATACTGAAAATAGAAAAGTAAAAAATAGGAACTGAAACTAGTTAATATAAAAAAAATGTTTTGGTTAATTATTTGAGGTATTTGGTTGCTTTTAATTATTTAAAAAAAATGTAACTAAACCAATAATATTTCAGGACTACTTCAGTTTTACCTTTTCGAAACTGGAACCAAACTGAATTTAATCGATACATATTAGTTACTATATTTTATGAACGGAATGAACCAAACTGAACTGAAAAAATTGAATGCTCAGAATTAATACTTGTGGTGCCAATTAAACCAAAAATCCAACAGATACATATCAAAACCGGTTTCAAAATTTATTAAATCAATTTCGGTTACGCTTTTATGTTAACTGTTCTCTGGTTTGATACAGTTTCTGTCTCTCAATCTCTCCGGCGACGTTGAATCAGACAGTAGGATTAGACGTGATAAGACGACGGCCGGCGAGAGAGTAACACAAAAGATCCTTCATAACCTCGCCGAACGATGTCACTTTGGTCTCTTGTGCTTCCATCTCCTCCTTCCGCTTTGTCTACTAATCTCAAGCCTTTCAATGGCTACAGAAGACTCAATCGTTATCTCCTGAAAGCTTCTTCCGATGTTCCTGATTTCCTCTCTGCTGATTGGTATAATTGATTCATCTTCCCCTTCTTTGTTCTCTTTTAACTCAAAAGTTTCGTGATTTTCGTTGATTTTCCTGGATTTTGATCTTTTGGGTACTGATTGTTTAGCTAGAAAACGACTAATTCAGATTAAGTAGCCTAGGCTTCGATCAATTGGTATTGGAAAATTCTGGTTCCAAGTAGCTAAACAATCAAAATTCGATTTTGTTAAAGCCATAGTTAATGTTTCTCCATGAGCTTTCTTGTAGCTTTATCTTCATTGTTTATGTTTGCTCAATAATTTTGTTCTTCTTGGTTTGTTTTACAGGTTGGAGAGTCGTAGGAAACGTCCTTTTGGCCCCAGACTTGATGTAATGATGAACCGTTTATTACATATGTATAGAATTGTCTCAGTTGTAGTTGTATTGAATTGATCTGAGTTTTAGAGTTTTTTCTTTTGTCATAGTTTAGTGCAGAAGACGCTGTTCGACATCAGCTTGATGCATTGAAGTATAATGATCATCCCCGTGATGATTATGGCATTGAGGTCATGTATCGGGTAAACTACGTTATCAATCTCCTTGATGCTTCTTTTGATTATTACAGCATTTGTGTAATGTTTTGACATCGTTTGTCGAATAAACAGTTTGCTGGATTCGACCCTTTTGAGAGATCCACCTACTTTGGTCCTTTCTTTGATCTAGGACAGGTTAAGTTTAAACCTTTCTTCTTTCAACACTCTAATGATTGTTCACTAGCTACTAGCCAAGGTTCTTATCCCTTGGCTATCATTCGTTCGGTGCAGTTTGAAAGGTTTAGGCGTATATTTCACCACTCATCTTACCGTGTGTTGCTTGGTCACAAGGATAGAGAAGTCTTAAGCAGTTTGTTCGTTGAGGAGGTATCATCATCTCTTTGTTGAAGATATAACAATCATTAAAAGAGCTTCCTTGTTGTCTCATGATACTCTTTTTTATGGGAAACTGTTATATACAGAATCGTTTCAAACAAAGGATTTGGATTCAAGGAACTCGACCTGAAGAAGAAGAGATATTCGAATTCACAATGTTCCAGGTTGGTTTAGTTTGTATTTCACAATACAATACACTCTTAAGGGCATGTAATTTGCAATGATGGTGAGGAGATTGAATATGAAATCACTTTTGTGTGTAATGGCAGAGGATAGGTGGTTCATGGGATGGATATTGGTTGACAGAGAGCTTACTTCATGATGGAGATGTGTTCTCAGGAGGAATGGCTTACTGATTTAACTGCTGAGCTTCTACTCTTATTCACAATATCAATTTGCGGGTTGATCAAGTTCGTTACACTGTCTTGTAAGTTGGTTATGTTGATATCAAGTGTAGATGTTACTCTGTAGGAAACTAAACGAACATAGTAGCTTCTTGAGAATGTGAGTTGTATATTGATGGAAACAAACTTTGTTTGAATACTTGCATATAATATGAATCGTTTACCCTTAATATTCTATTGTTTTCCTTCACATATGCAAACTCAAAAGTCAGAACACATTTGAGTTCGAAAGAAGCGAAGAAATTACATTCATTCAATGCTCTACGGAAAAAAACATACATAAACTCTTTATCTGCACAAAGCTAAAGGATACAAACATAAAGAGATTTCTCAAAGTGACATATTCCCAAGCCTAAAAATTACCAAAAAAACTAGGGATTCAAAGAGATACTTAATCAATCACTCATGGTTTTTCTTCTACACAAGAGATATAACAGAGAAGAAAATAAATAAAGATGTGTGTAATTCTTCTCGGATTCTGAAAACTAGACCATATAAAGTACTGAGTACAGAAGTCCATAAATTATCAGTTTATACATCTATTTTGTAGGCCATGTAGCTTGAGCTGACATAATGATCCCAACGATAACTCCAAATAAACCAAGAGCACTTCCGAAGATTTCAATCACAAGAATCTTTACAAAGAGTGTTGAGTTCTGAGCATCAGACAACGCGCAACTACTTCCAATGATTCCTACACATAACCTGCAAATACGCAAGATCCCTGAAACAGTGAGATTGCATTTACAGGCTTACAAAGGTTGGGAAGAGGATAAAGAAGAAGAAAATACAGACCCGCATACGAGGTTTGCGAATCCAACTATAATTCCAGAAGCAAAGATTGCATATCCAGCTCTTAGAGACTCAGCATCATACATCTTTGATGATGGTACACTCTCCAACTTCGTTTGCAATATGATTGCAACAATAACACCATATATGGCAACAGCTTCGCAGAAAATTACACTGAAATATAGTTTCAAAGACAATGAATCGAACAACAAATATCACCTTGTTCACTGCACAAGTCTAGCATCTAAATCAGAAGTAAGTTTCTTCTAAAATTTACAAAATCATAATGCATATGCTACACTCTAATCTTGCAACTATAAAAAGGGCCCATTTGAGGAATCCTAGGTCAAGATTTCTTTCTTCAATTTAGCTCATGCTACAATCTAATCTAGCAAGAGAAGAAAATCCAATCATGCAACACATTTCTGAAATTGAAATTAAGTATTATTGAGAAAGAGTAGAGTAGTTTAAGGAATTGAATCTTAGATATACCTGATGAGATTTTTGGAAGTAATACGAGGAGCTTCAATAGCAGCACCGATTAAACTACTTCCTGTAATGTAAATTCCCCTAAATTCGAAAAGTATCATTACCTTTCTTTAAAACACGTTGATTTCGCAAATCAATTTAAAGAAGAAGACGAGGAAAGGATTTACCAGGCGGCACCAAGAACAGAGACGCCGATGGAGATGGCGATTCCGATGGCAGAGAAAGTGTACGGAGATATCCTCACTAGAGCCGCAGCCCACGAACTCGCATGAATAGCTACAACGGACATTTTCACTGTCTCTCTCTATCTCCGATATGATCTGATTCTCTCTGTTCTCTCGCAGAGGAGGAGAAAATTAACAGAGCGTGCGATCTGAGATTGAGCAACTGTAATTCACGCGCTGTTTTGTGCGCGTGAGTTTATTTATTATCGTTTAGGCCTTCTAACGCATTCGAATAGCCCATTTCAAATTGTATTAATGGGCCTCGTTATTCTTTTTGGTCGTCTCACTTATATGAAGGAAAATTTTACATAAGCACTAACCAAACCAAAATTAAGACGTTGATTGGTAAAAAAAAATTTTAGCATAATGTTACAAGATTTTTTTTTGCATTTGTTTATAATATGTTTCTTCTGGCCTTTGGACATTTTCAATAATACTACAGTTATCAGGCGGAAAAAAAAATCAATTATATTTAAGAAAATTTAAATAGACAAATATATTGTCTTAAATTCTGATAAACGGAAACTAACAAAGTCCCCTAACCTCTTTACCAATGCTATGAAGGAAGAATGTTGATGACCAAATTACATGCCTTAAAAAAAACCACCAAATACACTAGAAAAAAAAAACATAACATAGACTATGGCAAAAACAAAACACAGCTCCTAGCGGCATTGAGAAAATCAAATCTTAAAATTATATCATAGTTGCATCACGAGAAGGGGAAACCAATAAAAGATGGAGGAACCGGCGAACTAGCCGTCAGACAAACCGGCGAGGCACCCACAACAAATCTGAAACTTCGGATCTTGAAAACCACGCAACAACAAACTCCTACACTATTATAGACTTATAGTTGATGGAGTCGGAAAACCATTTTCCAACGGTTTGATCGATAAGATCTAATTCATAATCTAACCTTCCAAAATATTAACAATATTATGTGGAACCACACAACTCATTGAAGTTAAACTATACGAAAAATGCGAGAGAATATGACATTTAACCACTTGACCCAAAAACATTTTCTTGAATTATCAAATAATTTTTTTCTAGTTTCAGATTCACACTAATTAAACTAACTTTTACATAGAAATATTAACATGATTTAAGGTGTATTAATTAATTACATAAATTACCAACAAATATGTGGTCCAGTTAGTTTGCCATTGATCTACTTAGGCATCAGGTGGTAAGTTCAAATCTTACTCACTCCAGTTAGACTATTTAGACTATAAATTGGGATTTATCGATCCAATGTTTACATTGTTGACAAAAAAAGTTAATTACATACATTATGTTTATTGGTTCATCTTATAACATGCAAATTTAATTTTTGTTGATATGTACATTTAAGAATTAATTAAATGTATGACATGAGATATTGTATACCTCACAATCCTTTTCACTAAATGGTAATCATAAGTTATTTTCCTCTTTTTCTCATAAAGAAATAAGTTTTAGACATGATTACATATAAAGTCCGGCTAGGAATTTGTAAGTACTAGGTTTTAAAATAGAATTGCTCGAATATTATTGATGTATACAAATGATTATATAGTATAAGCTAAAGTTAGAAACGTTAATACATGTTTAGATGTTAACAAATCTATAAGGAATAGTTACATATTCCTAATACTCCCCTCAAGATGGAGCGTGTAAATCAAGAATGCTCAGCTTGGACCGTAAATGAATAAATTGATTTCGATCCAAAGTCTTGGTGAATATATCAGCTGGTTGCTCAAGAGTTAATACATAGGACGTTGAAATCGTACCAGCTATCATTTAACCCTGAATAAAATGGCAATCACTCTCGATATGCTTAGTTCTTTCATGAAAAAAATCAGATTAGAAGCTATGTGTACAGCAGTTTGACTATCACAAACAAGATTCATCTACTAACTGTGATCAATACCAATGAGACGAAGAACCTCTTTGATCCATAGTAATTCAATTGAAGTCATTGTCACGGCACGATACTCCACTTCAGCAGAAGAAAGAGAAACTCGAGACTGTTTCTTCGACTTCCAACAGATCAGTGAAGAGCCAAGCATAACCAAGTAACCGGTGATAGACTTGCGTGTAAGTCGACATGTATTCAAATCGGAATCACAATAAGTTGTAACTTGAAGAGAGCTCGCAGAGGAAAGGAAAATGCCTTGACCAGGGGGAAGACTTAAGATACCAAACTATACGAAGGGTAGCTTCCCAATGATCAAGAAGAGGCATCTGCATGAACTGGGCTAGAAAGTTAATGGCATATATATGTGATGTCGAGTCTCGTATGTGTGAGATATAATAAGCGGCCAATTAACTGACGATACTGAGACGGGTCTTCACATTGCGGACTAGTAGACTTGGCAAGAGTATTTTGTTGGACCATTGGAGTGCCAACGGGTTTAGATCCAAGGAGACCACCCTCGTCAATAATGTCGAAATAATACTTGCCTGAGAGAGATAGAGAGAGATACATTCAGAACTTCTATCAACTTCAATACCCAAAAAATATTTGAGAGAGCCCAAATCCTTCATCTTAAAACAGTCACTCAAATAATTCTTGAATTCAGCAATAAACTCGGGATTGTCGCCACAGATAATCAAATCATCAACGTACACCAGAACATGAAGGATAACACCATCCACGTTGTAGACAAAAAAGGAGTAGTCTTTGGTGGATTAAGTGAAACCATAATCCAAGAGAGCGATAGATAATTTAGAAAACCAACATTGTGGAGCTTGACGGAGGCCATAGAGGGACTTTTTGACCTTGCAAACCAAAGAAGGATCGAACGTATGGAAACCTGGTGGAGGCTTCATGTAAATTTCCTCATCGATGTCACCATGTAAAAATTCGTTGTGGACATCCATTTGATGAAGTTCTCAACCTTTGATCGCAGCTACTTTAAGAAGAAGAAGAACTGTTTGCATCTTAACCACATGTGCAAATGTGTCAGAAAAATCAACCCCTTCAGTCTGATGATTACCCAAAGCAACAATACGAACTTTGTATCTCTCTATAGAACCATCAGAGTTGAATTTTATACGATAAACCCACTTTGAGCCAAGGGCTTTACAGCCACGGGGTAGAGTTACTAGAGTCCAAGTCTTATTTTCTTCAAGAGCTTAGACTTCCTTACTCATAGCGTCACACCATTCCTTAAGACGAACAGCTTGCTTATAAGTAACAGGTTCATCCATCATATCAAGTGAGGCAAGGAATATCTGGTGTGATTTGGAGAACCTATCACTAGAGAAAACATTTGCTAAAGAATATCTGGTGTGATTTGGAGAACCAGTCACTAGACAAAACATTTGCTAAAAGATGAGAACACATACTTGAAGATGATGGAAAAGAACAAGAAGGGAGAGAGACGAGGTTTTTATCACAACGTGTAGCATAAGTCACAGAAGAACCAAAGGCCACTTGTTACGCATACCTCTTCCAACAGGTTCTATCCCGAGATCATGATCTGGTAAAGTCACATCCGCGTCTTCAAGAAGTAAAGGGGGAGGAATTATAGGACTCCCCATGTCTTTCGTGTATGTCGGAACAACATTAGGCATTGCTTCAGCTACAGTGGTATCCAGAGGAGTTGGAGTCGTGGCCAAATCATCAGACAAAGGTAAAGAGAAAGGAAATTCAGTTTCCTTGAAGATAACATCACGAGAAACAAATGTTTCTCCAGTTTGCAGATCATGCACACGCCAGCCTTTTTGTTTAGGAGAGTAGCCACTAAAGATACACTTGCGACTTCGTGGTTGAAACTTGTCGTGATTGGCTGAGAGCTTTTTGGCATAACAGAGACAACCAAAAATACGAAGGTGATCATAGCTCAGTGCCGAGGAATGTATTTCGTACGGTGACTTGTTGTTAAGAAGAGAAGGATCACCGTGTTTTTCAATCCACTAATCAGGTAGACCATGAAGCTTAAAACATGTGTCAAAACTATGGTTTTGGCGACCACAATGAGTACACGAACCAGAGCCATTAGAAACTGATGATTACGTTCTTGATCACAGTGTTGAGTTTGTTTGAGCATCTAAGGACATATAGAATTGTTACAGCAGCAGTTTAGAGTCGGCTCATTGTCATCCAAGTCATCCCATATGATCTTCAACTTGCCAAAATATCCAGCTACTTCCAAACCATCTTGAGTACAATTGGCGAGAGAAACTTTGAGTTCATGAACCTGAGAGGCATTCCCGATTAAGTAACAAGTTTTGAGATTATCCCAAAGGATTTTAGTGTTGTCAACAAAAGAGATGGCTTTCTGTACTTCAGGATCAAGGTTTGCGTATAACCAACCAACAAGCATCAAGTTTGTTTGAACCCATTGTGGTAAAGTCGCAGACTCGCTTGATGGTTTTACTTAGGAGCCATCGATAAAACCCAACTTGTGTTTGGCTTGAAGATTATTCCTACTAGTTTCGCCAACTTCTCATAGTTGTTTGCCCCAGTAAGAAGAAACGGAGTCAACACATGATGTGGATGATCCGAGGTAGAAAGAAAGTACGAAGAAGAAGTAATCTCCACGGGAGAAGAGGTAATCTCCAAGGGAGAAGACGGTGAAAGATTCACCATTGTAAAAGACTAGAAAAGTCATAGAGACTAGTAAAAGAAGCTCGAGATCAAAAGGATCACGAAAAGATAAACGATGGAAAAAAAATTTGGATTTGTAGGATTTTTGCTCTGATACCATGTAAAGACTAGGTTTTAGAATATAATTCTTTGAGTATTATTGATGTATACAAGTGATTATATAATACAAACTACAGTTAAAAATGGTAATACATGTTTAGATATTAACAAATCAATATGGAATAGTTCCATATTCCTAATAGAATTGAACTTAAGATCAAGGGATTTACATCTTGCCCCAAATCTCTTCTACCACCAGATAATTAGTACTTGGTTGAATAAGTCATATTCTTCTTCCATATTTTATAAGTTTTAATCCCAAAGATTCAAGGAGGTAACCTTTTCTTACGAAGCCAAGTTACTCCTCAGAATTTATCTATAGGTTGTTAAATAAGAAGTGAATGTTTAAAAGAGAAGAATTAATCCTTGTCTAAAGTCAAGATTGAATTGTTGAATTGAGCTAATAAAAATATAAGAAATTCAAAAACTTGTAAAGAAATATTTGAATATAAAACCAGTCACTCGTCATCTACAATACTTTTTGGAATTTAGTTTGACTACCAACTCGTATACGCGGTAAACCATTGCATTGCCGTACCGTAGATGGACAAAGTCATATCTTGTGATCCAATGCATTAAATGATGAAATACTCCTTTTTTCAAATGATATCATTTTATCTACTGACTTTTAGATATTCATTTATGTTGTCTTACTTATAGCATTTTGATTCTTAAAGAGAATTGAGTTTATCCTATATAAATATTGTTAGAATTTTATGAGATTTTGAATTTTATTCAATTATTAATTATAAAATATTTTGTAAGTTGTGGGGAAATGTGATTAGTAAAATAATTAAATATTCATTTTATCAGGTTTCCCACTAGAATTCGACTTTAGAAGTCGCGTAGACTTTCGACATATTATTTCAGATTCGAAGAGAAAGAATTTGAGTGATGAATCAAAAATTATTAATTTATTGTTAACAAACAAATATTTGTTGTTCTATTATTTATAAATACTAGTTAAGATCATAATTTATTTTTTGGTGAGAGTTAAAATCGTGATTTATTAACACTAAAAATAGTACTAATTTGTTTTCTTCATAATTAATTTGGTAGTAAAATTTACTATAAAATAAAAGAATTTGATAGTATATTGTTGGTAAAAAAATCAAAGATTTTTAATAATTAGTTCAACCTTGTTAATTTTAATTGGAATTCTATTATCGATTTTTTATAATAAATTTTACATAGATTTTTAAATCTTACCATGATTTTTAAATCTATTAAAATCCGCTATTAATAAAAAAAATTGATACAATAGTTAATTGTTGACAAAAAAAAAATTATTTTGATTGGAAGAGATTTTTAATGAACGTGAAATAAGTGATTCAATGAACCAAAGGACAAACCAACCTCTTTTGTAAAATCTCACATATGAGATATCGATGATAGTTGAGATTTTGTGTCCTTAAGGTTATGTTATGAGTACGAATTTAAAAAATTGTTAACAAATAGAGAAAAAAAAAAGAAACAAAACTATCAAGGGTTTAGGCCATAAGACTCTCCACTGAATCATTTAGTTCCAATTGATTTCTTAGATGCTCAAACTCCTATAATAGTATTACTTGAGGCTAGAGTCACCGTGTCGTCTGTGAGCTTTTAGGTCGGTTTAAGAGTCAATAATCTAGTAATATCTAAAAACTTACAAACAAAAAATGTCCACTGTTCTTAAACTAAAGTTTCGACTTTCCAGACAACATCTGAATAATAGACCAAAATTTTACAATCAAGACACCAAAACCGAATGAGAAGAAGAGAATGATAAAACAAAAAGTCTCAACTAAAATCGCTAATAGAAGCACACTTGTAGGATTATCACCATATAATTTTAATGACATCTTCTAAAATCACCATATGATTTTAAAAATAGAAAATAAAAAATCAACATAAATCATTCTAAGTATCCTAAAAACTCACTAGAATCTCTCTAAATATATTAAAATCTAAATTCTATCAAATCTTTTAAAATACTAGTTTCAATATACCCCTTTACTTACCAAACTTGATTATAGAGTGTGGCGTAGTTTCAAATTATATTATTTGGAGTTTGGAGGATTTGTGTTATAGTTCGAATATTACCTTACAAAAAATCATTTTTGTTTTCTTTGGTCGAGCGCAAGGTAGGTTCTATAATAAAAAGATCGTATTAAATATCCTTTCTGTCAGATTGTAAATATATATATATATATATTGATATTTTTCTTTTTTCATTTATTCCTGGCAAAATGTTTTCACATACAAGTTGGCAAAAATTGCACTTAATGTGTATTCTCTAACCTAACTCTTTTATTTCTAATTAATGTATTTGGGGTTGAACAAAAAAATTAAATTTGAGAGAAGAATTCCAACTGTGAGTCATTTGACTAAATCAAATTTTCTATTTATTTTGAATAGAAGAAAAAAAAAAGTTTCAATTTGTTTTATAACATAATAAGTAAAACATCAACCTAATGTCCTGATGTACCTTGAGAGAGTTGACATTAATTATAAATTATAGATTCTTCTATTGAAGATAGATAGAAAAGTTTTTTTTGGAAAAGAAATAGACAGAAAAGTTGATTTAGTCAAAACCTTAGCCCATGCATTGTCTCTATATATATCTTTGCGACAACTCAATACTCTTCACTTCAAACACATAAAAGACCAAACTTAGCCAAATACAAAAACAAGATCAAATAATAATGTCTATCTTACTTTGTTTCCTCTTACTAGTCCCAATCTCTTTGATCCTCTTCAAAAATCTTTCACCATCAAGAGTCAAGCGTCCTCCAGGACCTAAGGGTCTACCAATCATAGGAAACTTGCACCAGCTTGAAAGATTTCTTCATCAATCTCTTTATAAATTCTCCCAACAATATGGACCAATGATGCTTCTTCGATTCGGGACAGTCCCTGTGATTGTAGTCTCATCCAAAGAAGGAGCTGAAGAAGTGCTTAAGACTCATGACCTTGAGACTTGTAGCCGACCTAAGACTGCTGGAGGCAAAATGTTCACTTACAACTATAAAGATATTGGTTTTGCTCCTTTTGGTGAGCACTGGAGAGAGATGAGGAAAATCGCGGTACTCGAGCTTTTTAGCCCGAAGAAACTCAAGTCTTTTAGGTATATTAGAGAAGAAGAGAGTGAGATTTTGGTCAAGAAGATATCAAATTCTGCTGATGAGACAAATGCTTCATCAGTTAATTTGAGGAAACTCATTTTCTCGTTTGCGGCTAGCATCATTTGTCGACTTGCTTTTGGACAGAATTTCCATGAATGTGATTTTGTCGATATGGAAAGAGTTGAAGAGTTGGTACTTGAGTCTGAGACCAATCTTGGATCCTTGGCGTTTGGTGATTTCTTTCCTGCAGGATGGGTCGTAGACCGGATCTCGGGTCAGCATTCGATGTTGAAGAAAGCTTTTTCCAAACTCAACAACTTCTTTGAACATGTGATCGATGATCACTTGAAGACTGGACAACCTCAAGATCACTCAGACATCGTTAGTGTTATGTTGGATATGATCAATAAACCCACAAAAGCCAATTCATTTAAAGTCACTGATGACCATCTCAAAGGTGTCATGTCGGTGAGTACAAATAACTCTTTTGTGAAAATATTTATGCTTTTTTTTCATAAACTCCGTTTTCCGAATTTTTACCACCCGACTAATTTCAGTTCCACATGTAAATCATTCGGCGTAAATCTAATGCCCACTTAACCAGAAATGGTATTTAAAAATTCCTAGGGAACTGAGATCCCGGTCCTAATACGACCAAGCTACCACCGCCTCGTTTTAACTAACATAGAAGATAACTTGGAGACCAAGGTTTTAGCTTGGGAAGCAAGTTAACTTGAGAGATAGAGAAGCATCTTTTTTTCTGATATCTATTATATATGTTATTTGACCAGGATGTATTTTTGGCTGGAGTAAACGCTGGAGCTATTGCGATGATATGGACAATGACAGAGCTAAGTAGGCATCCAAGAGTGATGAAGAAACTCCAAGAAGATATTCGAGCAAAACTCGGATCCAACAAAGAGAAAATCACAGAAGAAGATCTAGAGAAAGTTGAGTATCTAAAAATGGTGATCGATGAATCATTCAGATTACACCCACCAGCCCCTCTTTTGCTTCCAAGACTAACAATGTCTGACATCAAAATTCAAGGCTACAACATTCCAAAAAACACAATGATCCAAGTCAACACTTATGCGATAGGACGCGATCCCAAATACTGGAAAAATCCTGAAGAGTTTAATCCCGAGAGGTTTATCGATAACCCTATCGACTACAGGGGTCAGAATTTTGAGTTATTGCCGTTTGGAGCCGGTCGTAGGATTTGTCCAGGGATGAATACAGGGATCACAATCGTTGAGCTTGGTCTTCTTAACCTACTTTACTTCTTTGATTGGAGTTTGCCTAATGAAATGACCATTAAAGACATTGACATGGAAGAAGATGGAGCTTTTGCAATCGCTAAGAAAGTTCCTCTTGAGCTCGTACCAACTCTTCATCGCTGGTGTTAAGAAATTTCTATGTTTTGTCTAGTATACTATTGGTTTGTTTTTGGTTTCTTTTGTCTTACGTTTATCTTATATCAACTAATCGCTATATTTTATGTTTATTATAATGTTTTGATAATGATTTCGATAAAAACTTGTGTATATGTAGTTTTTTTATCGTGAATCTTCTTTTGAAATGGTCTTTCAATAAATATTTGTATTAAGTTGATGTAACATTTATAAGTCCACTTTGTTTATCAGAAAAAAAACATTTATAAGTCCAACGGATTACACACTTCGGTCTTCAACTTTTCAATTAAACAAAAAAAATTATATGACATTTTTAAATGATAAGAATGGTTGACATAACATTAAAGTGATAATAATTGTAAAGAAAATCAAAGTAGTTGTTTCCGTCAAGATTTATGAAAAAAAAAAAGTTTTAGTAAAAACAGTCTCAATTCTTGATATCTTAGAGGTAAATTTAGCGACGGATAGTCCTGAAGTGTTGTAGATGGTGACAAATCCTGAAGCATAGTCTGCCTTCTCTTCCTACTTAGAAGAGTCCTTGAAATTGAAGAATTTTTTTTTGTTGTTTCTTTCTTTATGTAATATTTCGTTCTTCAAATCATAAAATAAATTTCTTCATTCTTCGTAGTTGTAAAAGATAAGTTTGTGTTTTTCGAAATTTGTAATTTTTGAGGTTCATCCTCGTCTTTTATAATAAAAGTATAAGTTGAGGAAAAATAAAAAAAAGTCTCAACTCTTTAAAAATATATATTATTTCATTAAAAATCAGTATTTAATAAAGCTGAAATTGTTTTATCTCTTAGTATGATATGATTAAAAACCAGCGGATAAGATAATATGAATGAAGAAAAATTAAATAGTTTTGGTCACTTGATTCTACCAGAAAATTGTATAATTTTCTACTATAGATTTTGTAATTTAGAGGATTTAGATATGAATAGGAGTGTATAGTTTAATTATTGAAAAACAATATATATCTTTTTTGACAAAAACAAAGATAATAAACTAATGTGTCGTAAAATATGTTTGGTTAACGTAAAGATCGATGATCTAAATCCTCTTCGAAAATATCGAAAAGATCTAAATAAACCCAGAATAATAGTTCGATAAATTTGAGCTTCTATAAAGTTTAACAAGTTAAATCTTCTCCACAAAATATCAAGATTAATTTTCTCATATCCGAATTACAATTGGTTTACCTCTAATAGTAAACCGTAATTCTGTTTAATTGAACCATAAACCGTAATTAACCGAGCTTACCAAATTAGAGACCCAATTACACTAACCCTAAACCCAAATCAAGCTCTGGTTATGCAATCTCGATATCCTCTCTAACTCTTGATTCTTCTCTGATTCAATGGGATTTCAATGTCGAACGGGATTTCAAAGTCACTAACTCTTGATCCAATCAGATTTCAATATCGAGTTCTCCTCTCAATGTCTCTGTTTTGCTTTTTTTCTCTCTAGAGTTTTCTTAAGAATCCTAATTTTGATTTGTTTTGAGGATTCAGATTATTTGAACCAATAGCAGAGATTCTCAGAGACACACAGTACACACCGCAAGAGAGCAGCAAAGTATCCACCAAATATATACTCTTGTCCCTGTTACCAAACACTTCGTCGCCTCGCCTAATCAATGAGGCTGGAGACAGTCACGCTTCGATCAAGAATCTCGCGCTTGCTTCCCGTTCCTCCAATCACGAATTACTCTCATGGATCCCAGAAAAACTCTATCGTTGCGAAATCTATATTTTGCGAGATTTCAAGGATTATTTTAGTGATTTTCCTAACAATTGTACTGATGAAAAGCTTGTGGAACTGGTGGTGGATAGTAAGAAGATCGAATTGTTGCCTATTGTTTTTTCGGAATTAAAAGATAGAATAGAAAAGTGATTAGAAGAAGAAATGGAGATCAGAAGAAGAAGAAAAGAGTGAAGATGAAGATCACGTGTCAAATTGGTTTAATTTGTGATGTGTTTGGTTAATTTCGGTTTAGGATTTAATTAAACATAATTACGGTTTACTGTCAGATGTAAACCAATTGTGTAATTCAGATGGGAAAATCAATTGTTATGTTTTGTGGAAAGTAATTCAAGTTGTTAAAATTTGTAGAAAGTCAAATTTATCGAGCTATTATTTTGGGTATATCTATATCTTTTCCAGGAAGATTTACATTGTCGACCACCATAAACGTAAATGATAACTTAGATAGTTTGTAATTAAATTAGGGTTGGTTGTATGTGCTCTTCGTCATTCAAACAAATTCCATTAGTTTTTTTTATCAATTCACACACCCATTTAATAATTTGGGTTAAAAATTAGATCCAATCCGCGATTATTTTGACATCTCTAACTCTTCAAAAATGTGCAAAACTTCACCTCTGCCAAAAAATCATTCCATAATAGCACAGCTCAATTTAATGGAGGAATGAGAATTTTGAAGCTCAATTTAATGGAGGAATGAGAATTTTGAGACAGGAGCTGAATTATTATTATTATTATTGTTATTATTATTGTTATTTATTATTATTGTTATTTATTATTATTATTATTATTATTGCTATTATTATTATTATTGTTGTTATTATTATTATTATTATTGTTATTATTATTATGCAAAAGTGAAAAAAATAGTAGTGATTCTCGTACCAAACAATAAATAATTGTATGCCGCTTCATGTTATTACTCAATTGCAAGAATTTAACAGAACAAAACCTCCAAAAACCAAACTATAAATTGTAACAAAAGACAAACAAAAGAGACGATCAATCATTCGTCACCATCCTCAAGTCACCCAATTAGTCCCCCAACCCATCCAAGTAGCTCTGTAAATCTTTTAAACCTTCTGCCGAGAAGCTGCGGTGAACCCTCAACCTTGGTACAACCAAGCTCGGTGGCGGTTGTGGCTGAAGACATACAACCACTGCAGTCACATTGTCCCCACTCTTCCTCTTCAAAGCTTCCTCAACCAACTCTTTACTACACATGACCGGGTCATTGTGCTCCTGTAGTCTCCTTCTGGCAAAATCTACAGCATTCTGGCTCATGAACACATCCCAAACCCCGTCACACCCAATTATGAGGAACTCGTCTTCATCTGTTAGATTAGTTGTCATGAGCTCAGGCTCTGCAATGAGAGGTCCACCGTCAGAACCATCTTTCTTCTTCTTCATGCCTTCCATATGAAAGTACCCAAGCGCACGAGCCACATTAAGTTGCCCGTTTAGATAGCCATCATATACAGATCCACCTGATGCCTCGATGCGCCTTCTCTCCTTACTGCTCATGGGTTTGTGGTCTCTTGACATCTCAATGGCTTTTCCCTGACGGGACAAGACTGCTCTACAATCTCCAGCGTTTGCTACCACCAACAACCTATCACCACAAAATAGGGGAAAAAAAAGGGTTTTGTTTCTGGATAATTCAAAAGCATCATAGATGAGCAAGTATATACTAGACTAGAAGACCATAACTTGTATTTGATAAAAAATACAAATGTAAAGCGTGACAACTACAGTACAGTAGCAGAAGATAAAGTATCATCTACAAGCACATTATGGTACAAGATTGTGCTCAAGGCCGAGTTTATGCACATTATGTAGTTGAGGATAGTATACGTATATTCCCCAATGTTTATTATCTTACATAACCAATATGTTAATGCTAAGTAGAGAGCAGCTAATAAAGGGAGACAACATTCAGACTAAGAGTTTTCCCCGAAAGATGACCATTACAACTAGTTGACAAAAAATAAAGAGAATCTCCTGCACAGTGCTATTCTACCTATGTAGTCTTAGGTAGTAATCATTAAGAGTCTTAAAGTTTAGGTCAGACATAGCTCGAAAGATAATAAAAATAGAATCAGCTAACCTCCCAATCAGAATAGCTGCCAACGCAGTAGTTCCCGAAGCAAGGCTTCCATCCAATGCGCAAGCCTCTGAGAAGGCGGTGTCTGTTTGAAGAAATGCTGAAGACATCACCTTATGGATTTCACTGGGAAACTCTTGATCCTCAACGATGTACCTCGGTATATGGTGACATGCAAAATCAGCGGCATGTTTCCCATCATGTCCATCAAATACCTAATATAAACAAAATAAATCAGAGATTCCAGACCTTTATTACATTCACAGTAGTTTGCTTGCTTATTCTACAGAAAACATTTAAGTTTTCTACTCGGATTCAAAAGGGTATCATTATCAAAATCATAACTTATCACCACAAGAAGAACAAAAATCAACAAATTGGCCAAACTGAACTCAATGTACAAACCAAAGAAAACTGATGAAAGAATTTACCCCATAAAAGGCACTTGGACCGTCCTCAGAATCCTGAAGACGATAGCAATCCATTAAATTATCGACGCATACATAAGCATCTTCCATACTTGACCTGGAGCCAATTTCAGACCAAGCTCCAGAACGCACAGCAGGAACAAACTCAGACTTATTCTTCTCTAGAGTAAACTCATTCTCAACAGATATATCTGACACCTTTGTCTTCACCTAGCAAATGGAGCAGTCAGAAACCACAAGCATCTCATAGTACACAATTTATTAAAAAACGGTTCAATGATTTCCAATATTAGTAATTTAAATTAAATTGAAGCAGATTAGGAAACCAATAATGCTCAAATCCAAAGCAAACCTATTATTACAAAAACAGAAGTTATGAAAGGAATCTATCTAATAAAGATGTCGCATCAAACTATAAAAAAGCAAACTTTAAATGATCCAAGATTAATTTTGAAAGAAGGAATCTTACAAGAGATGGGTGTCGAACCAGTGACCTCTTATTACACGGAACCAACAATCGCTCGCCGTCCAAGCTTTGCCGGTATACGGCAGCGGCGGAGGAAGAAGAGAAGGAGAGAGGATTCGGCGGCTTACCGCCGTTACTCGAACTCCCATTCTCCGGATCAGAAATTCCTCTAGTTTCTTCCATAATGCAACATCATCGCATCTCGCGGAAAGAAAATCGAAACTAACATAAAAATTCTACAAGCAATTAGCGAAGAGTTGACGAGTCAACCCTTGAGTCAGCGACCTAATAGCCGAGTCGCTAAAACGATTTCTTGGAGAATGTAGCTCTAGATGAGAGATTCCTAAAGAACTGTTACGAAATCAACAGCAAAATTGAAGTAATTGTTACAAATTTCAGGGTTTAAGCAAATATTAGGGTTTTGTGGCAGAAATTAGGCCACGCAATTTGGGGGAGAGAGAAAGAAAGAGACAAGAGAGTGTTAAAACTGTTCGCCGGCGGAGGCGAGAAATATGAGTCCGATGGTTATAAAGAAATAAGGGAACCACAACATATAACCAAAAATACACTTTTATATATATATATATATATATACACATATATTTACATGGGATTCCAAAAGGCAAACCTAATATTTAAGAAAATCCAAACGTTTAAATTTTGGTCACGTTTGTTTATTGGTTGTTGCCGACCACAAATAGATACGTGACCAAAAATTGTTTATTTTGTGATCACTAAATTAATGATTGGTCACACCAACCAATCGATAATAATCAGCAATACTTACGATCAAAACATTAATAAATTAAAAAATAATTTAAATTTAAAATAGTAACAATAAAATTATATAAGATATAATAATTAAAACAAAATATAAAAACTTTATATATATAATAAAATAAAATTTATAAATATTGATAAGAAATTTTAAATTTACAAAATTAATTTTAATTTTTTGTAAATATTATATTTCTAAATAAATATCAATATTTGATAATTTAAATTAACTTAAAATTTTTTTTTCATTATGTAAATATATATAATTTTTTAATAAATTTATTTATGAAAAGAAAAAGTCGCAAGTCAATGCGACCGCAAAATAAACAATACACGACTAGTAGTAGCAATTATTTAATAAATAAAAAATTAAATTTTTATTACGATCTCTGGTTACAATAGTCGAACATAATTAACAGCGACTACAAAACAAATATTAAAAATAAATTATAAAAAATATATTGGAAAAAGTGTCTTAAAAGCCTTAACCTTTTTTGTTAAAAGGCTTTCATTATGAAAACCTTAACTTCAATTACAATTAACTAAAAATTTAATAACTATTTTGTATTACTGTTCCATCCCTACTAAAGAGTGGGTTTAGGTTATAGAAGATAGAATATTATCAATCTTATTATGGAAAAAAAAATTCCAACAATTAATTTGTTTAAATGATAACAATGAATTTAATAGTGTATTTGTATTTTTTAATAAAACTAAATTATTATTTTTTTGGTTAATACTGGGCAACAATTGGTCAGCCCATTAACCAAGTTTCTACATAATATATGTAGTGGGATTCGATCATTGGTTTGTGTAAGTACACATGTTTTAGTGGACTTATCGTCTGCTACTAGATTAAAGCCCACTAGCAATAAAACTATTTTAGAGTTAGAGAAAAGTAAATTTTCATTATTATATAAGCCATATTAATAAAAGTTTGATCATTTTGAAATTGGTTATAAGTTAAACTTTATTGATCTGACCCAAAAAAACATAAACAATAATTTATAATTGTAACATAGATGATTTATATTATATGCTTTATTATACTCTCGAAATAGAATTCATCAGTAAGAATGGTAATTATAAGGAAATATTCGAATATTATTTTGGTATAAGACACTTTTGTGTAGATTTTTGTATTGAAAACGATGGCAATTTATCTTTAATTAATGAAATGGACCGACAAGAAGAGCTTATTGACGTGGAAGCATGTGATGACACATGTTAATTAGCTATCATTATCAAATCAATTTATCACTAACGCGTGAAACGTGTATCTATATGTTATTAAGACGTAGCAAACACTTTCACGACTTTGGTTTCAAATTTTGTCTTTGTATGAAGTATGAACCTAACAATCTCCAATGTTGTTGGGCTTAACTCTTTTGGTGGCTATACTTAAGTTTAAAAAGATATGTACGTAATTGGTAGAGAAATTTTAAATGTGAATTGTTTGTATTCACTTCACCAACCAAGCAACCTTGTAGGCCTGGGAATTTGACCCGATCCAAATCAAATTCGGATCGGTTCGGGTCAGATCGGATCAAATTTAAATTCTTTTAAAGAATTCGGGTCGGGTCGGTTCAGGACGGATTTTTCAAATCGGATAGAATTTGTTTAGAATTTTTCCAACAAAAAAAAAATCATTTTTTCGGAATTCGGGTCGGGTTTCGGACGGGTCGGATCGGGATTTTCGGATTTTTTAAGAATTTTCGGAGAAAAAAAAATTGACCCGACCCGAATTCCGACCCGAACCGACCCGATTTTTTTGGTTCGGTTATTTCGGACCGATTTTTTACTATCCGAATAACTTAAATTCCGATTAACCCGACCCGAATTATCCGAATTCGCACCCCTACAACTGTATGAAAGTGTTGAGAATACTTATTTTGTTATAAATAAATTATATTGTTTGGATATCAAATGCAATAATCTTGAGCATGCTTTTCTCATTTAGATGGACAAAATTCTATTGGGGTGGGCTTTTCCTTCTTTCAGCCCACTAGCAGATCAGATTCGGCTCATTAAGGATCAGAAGGGCCCAGTCTTAACACCCATCAGAAGTTCTTGACTTGAAAGACCATCACAATTATTTGAAAGTAATAATGATCATAGTGCAATGTTTACATATAACTTAATTTTCCATTAAAGAGTGTTCTCAAGTGCTACAAGTTTCAAGAAACTGAATTTATTGGCTTCTCAACTACATCAAAGATAATTCATGAATCCTTCATAGACATGATCAACTCCCGTCAGAACCCATCACAATTTTATTTAAGGAAGTTGCTAAAAAATTTCATCAGATTTGATATTGGTGATGCTCATATAACTAAAATAACTACAAAAGAGTATAATCAATACTTCAACATCTAGATTGTAGCTCATTAATTGAATATGTATCTTTGGGCATTGTGACTTCAATGTTACTTGGTAGGTGTGGTGAAAATCACTGATTTTTGTTTTCGATTTTTGTTTTCTGTTAAAAAATGATACTGCTACGAGATGAAAAAAAAAAAAAAAATTCTTATGGCTCAGTGGTAACAGTTTTGCATTCTAATGAATAAGTTCCAATACTAACTACTTTTTTTAGAAATAGAAAAAAAAATGGAAACCTCAAGATTCTTTCATTTTTGGTAACTAAACTAATTGGTGGGAGTTACGCTTTCATTGCATGTTAATAATATTATTACAAGATCAAACATAACTAGGCAAAAAGAAGAAATTTGTATAGTTTTTCAAGTATCAATGCGTACAGACTCTTGAAGCCATCAAAATTTTCTTTAAAGAAGTTGCTAGACTTTTGATCTGACAAAATTTTCATCATATTTGATATTTGTGATGCTCATATATATAACTAAAATAACTACAAAAGAAACCTATATTGCTTAATGATTCAAGAAGACACTAAATTTAGTCTAAACAATAAGAAAAACAAAAGAAAACTGCAATGTGTACGAACAGAACCAATGTGCAACCTTTGTACCATAAATAAATCATATTTTCATACTGCAAAAAAAGTAATGGAAAAACAAATAATATATTTCCATACATGATATGATTGTGAATAGAAATCAAATACTTCTAGGCAGTTCTATGTACAAAATGTATAAATCAAACTTTTAATCTAGTTTATTTAGTTACATTTTCTTTTATAAATTTCAAATTCAAAACATGTTTTTATTGTAAATTTTTTTGTCAATTTTTAATACAGCTACTTTCTTTTTATACTTTAAAATGATAACTTTCAAAACAAAGCAAACATTTATAATAGTATGCTTTCTAAGAAACCGATGATATGTGCCGAGTTGTTTTCAATCTGGTGGTTAGAATGATCTAGCTAATGACTTGGCACCAGAGTTCGATTTCTACTCGCTGCATTATGGTACCTTAAAAAAGGATTATAAGGATGGACTTTAGACTATAGATCGAACCTTGTCGATCCAATTATTGACAAAAAAAATCGATGATATGTAGAGTTTGATCTCGCACAAATATCTAAGAAACCTAACAAAATAAATAATATTTTCTAAATCACCAAACACCATCTTTGATCATAGACTACTTAAAGAAGATCATAATCCAAAACTCAGTTTGTCAAATCAAATTATTCCTTCAAAAAAAGTATGGTTAGAAAAATAATATAACAAAAAAAAGAATTATCGACAATATTATTTGGTGGTTAGCCTAATTTTAAAATCTCAATAACTTGCAGACTCTTGTGGTAGTTTGCTTGTAAATAAAAAGGTTCAAAGTACACTTTCTTGGTAATAATTGAAATTGAAATACAAGTAGATGTTGAAATTCGTAGAGATTTGTAACGATTTACATATATTAATTACGAATTCATACACCTGGATAGTGTGAAGTGTGAACTGGAATGATGAACAAGACTGTTTCAAAGTTTGTTTAGCTCCTCAAGTGTTATGCCTAGTAATGTATCCACATATTCACAAACTAGATCAGACCAAATCATGTTTATGAATGTCTCCTTGGTTAAAATCCAATAATAAAGCAAACATCTCTTAAAACCAATAATATGCTTTTGTGAAAATATTTTCATGGTATTTTGCTTTTATTACAGAAAGATTATTAGTTCAAATTAATTAAAAATAAGTGATTTACAATTTATCAAAATCGAAAATTCTTACAATTTATCGAAAAGAAAACTATTAACTATAAAATTTTGCAAAACTCAATACTAGTTTTTTCTCTTGTTCTTTAAATTTTAAGACTGATATGTAAGGTTGTAGTATATAAATTTTATCTCGTATTTATAAAGTAATAGACATTTTATTAGTAAACACTATAAATTAAAATTAATTAATAAAATTTAGTTTAAAAAATTATTAATTTATTTCGTATGTTATAATTTTTCTCTTAATTCGCATTGTCTTTAAAAAAATCAATTTATATTTTTAGTGTGTGAAATTATCTCATATTTGTACCTTTGTATATTAGAACTTTTAAAAATTAATATTTGCTGAAAATTAGTAAATACTATAAATTAATTTAAATTAATCAATAAAATTTAGTTTAAAATAATTGAGTAATTTCGTATGTTGTAATTTTTCTGTTAATTGGCATTGTCTTTAAAAGACTCAATTTATATTATTTTTCATTTTTCAAGCATTTTATTACATGCTCCAATTTTCCTATATATGTGGCGTAAAAATTGCTTTAAGTAAGATTCTAAAGCGCAACAAAAAAAAAAACAGAGAAACAACAATGGCAGGAAGAATAAGCAGCTGTCTGAATCTTCGTCCCCTAGATTCTAACTCTGCAAAATCATTACCTCCACTTCTCAACAAAACATCACAGATCTCTTGGTATCTCTCTTTTTTCAACAAAGTTCAGTATTTAATCAAAACTCATTTTATTTTATAAAATTAATTATTATGAATTTTAGGAGAAGAACAGAGGATGAGACGAAGAACAAGTTTTCTCTCGTCTTAAGCTTAACGGCGACTGTTGTAATCGGAGCAATTCAGATCAGTGACGTGGAATCAGTTGAAGCGGTGGTTATGGAATCTCCGGTGAAAGATGTGGCGCGAAGGTGGAGTGATAATAGGACTTGTCCTCCTTGGTTTGAAAATTCACTTGAAACCATCGTACCGGAGAATCTTCCACGTCCTTCAGCTCATCGGCGGTTAGAGTTAGCCGGAAGTTTTAGAGGTGAAGCGCCACCGGTTGGTTCGGTGGTGACACGTGTCAATAGGGCGGCTTGTTTCTCCGTGTAAATTGGAAGTTCATTACTTGTAAGGGAAATTGTTAGGCACGTGTAAATTAGACACAAATTGTATTAAAAAAACTATTGTATATAAAATTAAATTTACATATTTGCTTATAAACGTTTATTTATTTTTAAAAATCGTTTCAAAATTACTTACTATAAATATTTTAACAAATTAATCAAAATGTTTTACGTTCATTTTTATAATAATTGATAGCCGAATTGAATATGTTGACATTTATTTTAATATAGAGATGTGCTTTAGCTCAAATGGTCACATCTATTTCTGTAGTTTTATTTAATAGAATTTGATTATAGAAAACTATGATATTATTGTTAGAGGTTATATAGAAATCAAACTTTCGTGAATAATGTACCTTTTGAGTTATTCCGGGTTTGTTTGTAATTAAGTTAAATTGACAAAAAAAAAAAAGAGAGTTTGAAAATTTATTTTAATATTAGATTTATTCGATTTGTTGTGATATTTTTACAGAAAAAATAGCATAGCATAAAAAATCATTTTGTTTGGTGTTATGTAAAATGTTGTTTAAGGAATTATGTTTTTTTGGTTTCCGACAGAAGCAAATGAAAAATCTAACTACAACTAATTGACAATAATTTTTGTAAATACATTTCATTAGTCCTATAATATTTATTTCACCAGTAGAAAATGTGACCAGAAGAAAAATACAAAAGTAATTCTATTTTGCTAAACAAATCCTCTAAAATATCATAGATAAATCGTCAAATTTCATCAAAATCTTTATGTGCACGATTAGTTTTCGTCCGAATTTTTTAAATTATTAATTATTTTGTAATTTGTATCGTTCCGTATTTTTGTTTGGTTGTTTTCAGGTTTGAGTGCTGGAGTAGTACTCTCTTGGACGTGAGACGAGAGGAAGTAGTACAGCGTGTAGTACAAAAGAACATATAACTGCAAGTACTTCCTACAGAAATGGGTCGGCCCATTAATGATCCAGTTTTAAGCCCAAGTCTATGTCATTCATACTAGTTATATTTGGGCCTCTTGATCTTTCTCTTATAAGATATTAGTAACAAAATGAGTCGGCCTGGCGGAAGTGTCAGCTCAGGTAAATCCTCCTCTGCTTTTTTCCAGAATTCTCGAAACTGAAATTATGGATTAAGGGCTTTTTTTTTTTTTTTTTCTTTTTTTGTCAATGGATTAAGGGTTTAATTACGGTTACGGAGCACTTAAATAAATAATGCTATTACATGAAATTTAAAATGTAGAAATTAATTAATGATAGAATTTGACAGCTATCTCATATCTTTAGGGCTTTGCTTCTTCACTCGCGTTTTCATTCTACACTCACTTATGTTCTCTTCCAATAGCCGCCTCTGAGATCTCTCTGTCTTTACTTCAAGGTAAAACATTCATTCACTCTTTCTTTGTGGCTCTGATGAATCAGGGAAGTTAAAGTTTGGATTTTTATCATTGCCCATAAGTCACAATTAATCCTTACGTTCTCTACATTATCAAAATTGTTTCAATGAGCCAACATCATCTGTTTTAGCCTTTTTCTTGTGAATTATTCTGATTTTGAATCCGCCTGCCATTTTTTCCTGTTTTTGCAGACTTTTGTTTTGTTACATTTGCTTTGCTTGTTATGTCCAACAATCTATTGCCTCAGCCTTGTATGCAAATGGACAAATGCATCAATGTTGCTACTACTTCTGACTTGATTTCTAATCCAAGAAATAAGATTGTCACAACCAGTCTGTAGTCAGATCTCTGGGAGGCAGGATTTTCATGTAATGGTGCCTAGTGCTGCTTCTCTAGGATCAGTTAACATGAATACAACTCAGTTACTTGGTAAGCGCAAATCTCAGTTGCATCCTTCTGTGCAAAATAAACGGATGGTATTACCCATGGAATCAATGCCAGTGCATTCATCTTCTATTTCTCCAAGAACACAGTTTTTGCCTGTATCATTTGTCAGTAAGAATACTTTTGGCTCTTGTAATAAACCTGGGAAGCAAGCCGTAGTGAGAAGACAGACTTCACAGAAATTGCCGCTGAAACCTCAAAACGAATTATCTGGATCCGTGAGATCTAAAATGAGAGACTCTTTAGCAGGTGCACTGGCAATGGTGCAATGCCAAATGGAATCTCCCAAGGAGTCAAAAATGTTACATAGTGAGACTGCAACTAATCCTCTTGATGGTCATGTTTGTGAGCCAGTGTCAGATGCGTCTAGAGTTGATGTGATGGTATCTAATGGGAGCACAACAAAGCTGACTTTTTCTGATCCTAGTCCTCTAGGAGGGATCTCTGTGCATGCAGCTTTACCGGAGATTTTGACAATCATGGATAAAAGTGATCCCAAAGAAACTATTGCACAAGAACCTCTTGCTGTAAAACCTTTTGCACAAGACAATGTTTCATATAGTGACGATTTGTTTTCAAAAGATGATCTTTTGCAAGGGAGTGACCTTTCTTGGGCTCTTGATTCGGATATTGGGTTTACAGCAAATTTTGAAAATGTAAAGAATGGAGCATTTGCTAATGATGGGAGCGAAGAAAAATCCAAACAAAAATTGTTAATGGATCCGCAAGTTTTGGCATGTAAAATAGAGGCAGAACTCTTCAAGTTATTTAGTGATGTGAATAAGAAATAAAAAGAGAAAGGAAGGTCTCTCTTGTTCAATTTGAAAGACAAAAGTAATCCTAAACTCAGGGAAAAGGTTATGTATGGAGAAATTGCAGCAGAGGGATTGTGTTACATGTCAGCAGAGGAGCTTGCTTCAGAGGAACTAGCAGAGTGGCGACAAGCAAAAGCAGAAGAGATGGCTCAAATGGTTGTTCTACAGGACACAGAGGTATCAGAAGCCTAGTGCGGAAAACACACAAAGGAGAGTTCCAAGTGGAAGTTGAACCAATGGATAGTGGCTCAGTTGAGGTCTCTGTTGGATTGAGTTCGCTGAACTGGTCTCGACCAAATAATATTATGAAGAAAACCCCTTTAATCACTGATACACTTGGAATAAAGAAAAAATCGAATAGCTCTGACAAAGGCACTAGCTCAATTAATGGAGATACAATAGATGATGAGATGCAGGCTGCCACTGGATCTCTTCCTCCAATAGTCTCTCTTGATGAATTCATGTCATCCAAAGATTCAGAATCTCCATCTGACGATTTGTCTTCAGATAGTGAGAAAAAACCTTCTGTTTCAGATAATTATATTACAGAGGCAGTTTTGGTCTGTACATCACACAAAGAAAGTGCTAATATTAATCTTGGTACATCATCAGTTAAGGCTGAGGCATCATCACCTGATAAGGCTGAGGATGGTGACATAGTGTCGTCAAAGCCTAGTTCTGATTTGAAATCTGAATCTACTCCTGATAAGGGTGAAGATATTAACTGTTTTTATTTTTTCTTTTTGTTTCTTCAAAATTTTGTTTTTTTATTTTATTTTTTCTTTCACAGATGGGCTCTGCAGCCCAATAATTTATTGCTCTTTCGTAATTTGTATTTTCTTTTTATCAATTTCGATTTGAAAGAAGCGTCACAGATACGCTTAATCACAAGGGCATTGTCGTCAAATCTGAAAATTGCGGATATAGAGGAAGTGAAAAGTTGTGTTTTTGATTTAGGGTTTCTTCGAAAGTTCAGTTTTTTCACTAGCAACTGCAATGGTGACACCTAAAAAGCTTGAGTTTTCTACCCCTTATGGTGGCTCTAACGATACCCGCTCAGTTCGGAAGTCTCAGAGAACTCCTACATCCAAACGTGCTGCTTCCGACGAAGCAGGACCAGAAGAAAAGTCGAAGAAGGATAAGAAGAAGAGAAAGATAAAGAAGGAAAAGTTGGCTTCGTCGGTTATCAATCGGATTTGGAGCAGCGAAGATGAACTCGTGCTTTTGAAGGTATCTTTCTTCTTAGTTTTCATCTAGTGCATTTACTTGATTCGATCTCATGTGATTCTTCAAAACTACATTTTAAATTAATATTTTTAGGGCTTAATTGATTATAAAGCTGAGAGAGGAATGGAGTCTAAAGTAGAATGGGAAGCTTTTTATCCTTTAGTTGGAGATTCAATCACTGCAAGATTCTCAAAGGAGCAGATTAGGGGTAAGATCAGGAAGCTGAAAAGGAGCTTTTTTGATCATTATGAGAAAGTTAAACAAGGGATTGATTCCCATTCTACTACGTTTAGTAACGCTGAAGCTTTTGAATTAGCAATGACCATTTGGGAAAAAAATGAGTATGAGAGTGGTCAGAAAATGATTAAAGAGAATGAGGAAGCCGTAAATGAAACTGAGGCAGTGGAGAAACAGAATACTAAGGAGGCACAGAACAATGAGAGTGGCGAGGAGGTTCTGAAGGAGCAAAATGGAGTTGCAAATGCTGAGCCATTAATTGATAATGGGGCAGATGCTGAGCAGTTCAATGATGATGGGGCAGATGGTGAGCAGTTCAATGATAATGGGGCAGTCAACGTACAACAAAATGAGTGTGGCAAGGAGCTGTTGGTGGAAGAAAACGAAGTAGCCAATTGTGAGACCTTAAATGAAAATGGGGTACTTAAAACAACAGAGGAAGTGACTGCAGAAAAAGCAACAGAGGTAGAGGTTGCAGGAACAAGTCATGATGCTGATGATGAGGCAGCCGAACCAACCGAGAAAGAGAAGCAAAATGCTGAGGCTGAGTTCGCCAATGTGCACGATGCATTTGAGACGTTGCTATCTCATGATTTAAGTGATCATCAAAAGAAGCTTCAGATTGAGAAGTTGAGGAAGCTTGAAAGTGGAACAAGAACAAAGCTAAGCGATGAGTGGAATGCTATATGTGCTAGGGACAGGAATCTGAAAATTAGGAAGTTTAAATATTCAGCTCTTCTTGCTAAGGCATCTAAGGAAAATTAGATGTAGCTTTTAATGCTTTTGTTTAGGATGCTAATGAGTATCATTAACTTTAACTAGTCGGGGTAAGTAATCAATAGATAGGGATTGGTATTTTTTTTGGTGATCTTTTGAGAAACTGCTTTTGAACCTATCAGTCGGTGTAATATGTAATCCCTATCATTCGGTGTAATATGTAATCCCTATCATTCGGTGATTTAGTATTTCTTTATTAAACTAATGGATGTAATTTGTGGCATATATGAAGTAGTATCCTTTTATGTTTCCCAACAACTGGCATTTACAATGTAATTTTACATTTTAATCATTCTTAAGAGTAAAAACCAAGAGGGAAAACGAAGTGTTAATCCACATGATTCCAATACAGGAAGCCAAGGCTTTAGTCTTGTGATGTACCAGAGATTCAAAGAGCTTATGCAGAAGATATTTACTCAGACACTGATACATTTACTACTCATATTGTCTTCAGTTATCTGACTATTGTTATATATTTTTTCTCAGTAACAAAGAAGATGCAGCAGAGGTCACTTAGCAATATCCAGTGGATCCTAGCTGAAAAGAAGAGGCTAAGTGATGAACTGGACTATTCTCGGGCCAAAATATTGGACAAACAGGTAGCAAGAACTGAACTGCAGAGACAAAAGCTTGACAAAACAAGAAAAAGGAAATATCCGTTATCAGTATGATACATTGGGAACAATCAGTCTGCGTATGTATGCATCATTTGACGTTTTCTGGCTTTAGCAGAGTGATGCTATGAACAATTCCCTACAGTTAGCCTCCCGTGAGCAGAAAAAGGCTGACGAAAGCGTCCTGAGACTAGCATAAGGTATATTTCATAGTACACTACTTAAATCAACTATCAAGATGATCCCAGAATTGAGGGGAATAGGCTTTCCCTTATTTGTTTCTGAGTTTGAAACTCTCTCCAGTTGTAGAAAGAATGGTTTTTATGCATCTAGATCAGGTATTCTTTTGGCTGTCGAATATCATAAGATCAATTTCAGAGACTCAACACTTGGTTCTCTTTACAGATTGTCCTTGCTCTTGGGCTGTATCAAATAAACTTTAGAAAGTTTTTGACTTCTGTCTCATCTAGATTATGTGTGTTAATATAGTGGGAAGTTTCTTTACTAACCATCTGGTGGGTTTGTTCTGTGTTTTCAGTGATATGTTAGTTAAACGTCTTGACTCATTATGTGAAGGACATATGGACTGTATTGATTTCCTCATATCCTTAACAGGTTTTTTTCTCTTCCTCTAATCTCCATGTAGTGATTAATTGACAATATGCTCTTTCATATATTGGTTCGATAACTATGCTTGTGAAAGAAGAACAGAAAATTACATTAAACAATGTGAAATGGTGGAAAGTATTTGATAATTTGTGTTTTGAACCGAAGACACAAAGGTTGTAATGAGACCTGTAACCCGTCTTCTACAGATGGAGAAGGAAAGAAGCTTTTAAATGTTTATGTCTGACCTGAAGACGTTTTCCTAGTTGCACTTCAACTTCCGTTCCAAATGAGATGTTGCTCGCCAGAGATTTGAGAGGATCAACTATTGGATCAACAGAGAGTAAACCTGGGATCTGCAGGGCATATACCAACCTCCATCTTGCCTGACCAAACTCTCCTTTTCCATATGGTTTCAACTGTTGCGTTGCAAGTTTTTCCATCTCTTTCTAACATGGATTCTGCCAATTGGCTCTCAAACACCTTTGCAGCCTGGGAAAGTGATATTATTGACAGAATTTCATCAAGAAGAAAAGCATGGCAACAACTCAAAATTTCAGCTAGACTTCAAATTTACCTCGGTAGGTTAGAGAGCATTTTGCTCCACAACGAGTTGAAGTCACTACAAGTTTGTCTTGCCAATTGTTGGCACGACTTTGAATCCTGAATTGCCATTCTGAACAAACTAAAGCTAAATCTAGCAGCGGATCTAGTCCATGTTCAGGCTCAGACGAGGCTAAGCCTTTGGTTTAATATGTTTGTCAAACTCATGCTCATTACGAACAGCCAAATTAAAAATTAAGTAATACACTATCCTTAACTCTGGTCCTACAACAAGTTTCAGATTACTTAAGACTGATATTCAGATTTGGTTTCATTTTCACTTCTTCAATCTCATTTTTACAGCATTTGATTGACCTGTTGGGGGTAAACCAGCAGATAACATTACATTACCTCCAAAGTCCAAATACTAAAAGTGAAAAACTCAAGAATCTAAAGTGAATGGTATACTCTCATAAGCAATCATCATATGTGATAAACTCAGTAACATGAATAAGAGAATAATGAAGAAACATAGACTAAACATTATCTCAATATTTAGTCTAGCAGAAGAGCAAAGAATATAAGTCAACCAAAACAGTATTGATTGCAGAGTATACCTTATAAAATTCTTTGCTTCCTACTTCTAAAACTTCAAACTCAAAAGACTCTTTACGAGGCAGAGGGTTTGATTTGTTGGCTATGTGTTGTCGTTTTGGTTAGTAGACTTGGGTGAAGTTACGAGGAATTAACTGAAATCAAACCTATCTCTCTTCTTCTTTTTCGATTTTTTTGTTATTTTCTTCTTCCTCATTCCTCTGTTAATCTCAGCAGTCTTCACTCTATTTTCTCTTCTCCTCTTCTATCATCTCTAATCTTCTTTCTCCTTCCACATTCTCTCGTTTCCCTTTCTACTCTGACTTCTTCTTACCCATTTCTTCTCTAAAACTCTCTTCTTACTCTCTTCACTGCTTATATAAATCTCAGATAAATCACAGGTTTGTCAGCTTCCTTATCATGCATGCGTGAATCTTTTTCTAGATTTTGTGAATGCTGTATCAATCTCGTCTTTTTTTGCTCTATCAAATGCTGGTTTTGTTTTTGTTCAGTTCTTGTCTAAGGTTTCTCTAGCTCTTAAGATTTTAGATTGTACTGAATTATTTTGCTAGAAATTGAGTCCCTTTTGGGTTGTGTCCGTAGATTCATAATCAGGACGATAAGCAAACTTTGCTGAATAAAGTATTGGTGGAGTTTTGCTTTCTCATGTGACAGAATCATTTTTGTTCAAAATATTTTTATTTCTTAGAGATTTTCTTCGACTTGTTTGGTGAATAATAGTCCTCTTGATTGTTGATCTCAAGTTTTTTTCACTTGTAATATTCCACTCTTAAAAATGTTTCAATTATGTTCCAGGATTAGGAGCCAGGATGGGAAATTCATCTGATGAAGAGTCAGAGATTAGCGAGTCAGAGATCGATGACTACTCTGAAATACCGTACCAGAAATTGCAGAACGGGAGCTACAAGGTTAAAGTTAATGGAATTTTGAGATGCCCGTTTTGTTCAGGCAAGAAAAAGCAAGATTACAAGTACAAGGAGTTGTTTGCACATGCTTCTGGGGTTTCTAAAGGATCTTCTAACAGAAGTGGTAAACAGAAGGCTAATCATCTCGCTTTGGCAAAGTATTTGGAGCATGATCTTGCTGGTGATGCAGAACCTGTTCCACGTCCTCCAGTTCCTCTGTTGAACAAGTCAGGCACAAAACTGGATAACATCTTTGTCTGGCCATGGATGGGGATTGTGGTTAATCCTTTGAAAGAAACTGATGACAAGGAAGTTCAACTTGATTCAGCTTATTGGTTGAAGAGGCTTTCTAGATTTAAGCCAATTGAGGTGAATGCCTTTTGGGTCGAACAAGATTTGATTGTTGGTGTTATTGCTAAGTTTAACAGCGACTGGAGTGGGTTTGCGGGCGCCACAGAGCTTGAAAAGGAATTTGATAATGCAGGGTACAGCAGAAAGGAGTGGACTGAGAGGAGCACAGATTCTGAGTCAAAGGCCTATGGTTGGTGTGCACGTGCAGAAGACTTTAACTTTAAGGGTCCGATAGGTGAGTACCTATCCAAGGAGGGAAAGCTAAGATCATTTTCAGATATTTCCGAAGAAATAGCTCAGAATAGAAAGATTGTTCTGGAAGACCTTTCAAATAAGATTGCTATGACAAACGAAAATCTGAACAAGGTCCAATACAGTTACAACAAGATGGCAATGTCACTGCAGAGGGTCCTAGATGAGAAAAAACACTTGCATGAAGCTTATGCAGAAGGTATTTACTGAGACACTGATACATTTACGACTCATATAGCATGTCTTCGGGTAACTGACTATTGTTATATATTTTCTTCTCAGAAACAAAGAAGATGCAGCAGAGGTCACTTAGCAATATCCAGAGGATTCTAGCTGAAAAAGAGAGGCTAAGCGATGAACTGGACTGTAAGATGAAGAATTTGCAGTCTCGGGCCAAATTATTGGACAAACAGGTAGCACTAACTGAACAGCAGAGGCAAAAGCTTGACGAAGACAAGAAAAAGGTAATATCCATAATCTGTATGATACATCGGAAACAACCAGTCTGCGTATGTATGCATCATTTGACGTTTCTGGCTTTGGCAGAGTGATGCTATGAACATATCCCTACAGTTAGCCTCCCGTGAGCAGAAAAAGGCTGACGCAAGCGTCCTGAGACTTATAGAAGAGCATAAGGTATACTTCATAGGACACTACATATATTAACTATCAAGATGATCCCAGAATTGAGGGGAAAAGGCCTTCCCTTATTTGTCTCTTAGTTTGAAACTCTTTTTTTCATAATCTCCAGCGGCAAACAGAAGAAGATTTGTTCAAGATCCTTGAGCTTGAGAAGCAGCTAGACACCAAACAAACACTGGAGATGGAGATTCAAGAGCTGAAAGGCAAACTTCAAGTGATGAAGCATTTGGGGGATGATGACGATGAGGCGGTCAAGGAGAAAATGAAGGAGATGAATGACGAGCTGGAGGAAAAGAGATCTGAGTTAGAAGGGGTAGAGCAGATGAATGCAGCCTTGATGATAAAAGAACGAGAAAGCAACTATGAGATACAGGCAGCGCGGAAAAAATTAATCGCGGTACAGAATTCTAATGCTTTTGTGTTTTTGGGTACTGACTTACTTGCATTGTGCCGTGTCGTAGCATTTTATAACAAAATGTTCCTGAGAAATTGTTCTCTTCTTTTCCGTGTGAATGCTGTAGACATGGTCAACCACTCTAATATATTCAGGTGAAAATTGAACTTTCAAGTTATGTACTGATTTGGTAAAAAACCTGTTTGATGGGGATGGAATGATTAGGTTCTCAATTAATAATACTATGGTCTATGACTGTTGTAGTACTCTTATCAACCACAATATTTTAGAAAAACGTACTGCCTTTAGCAGCAACCAAAGTTAACATAATTTGTGGTTTAAGTACTCAAAGTAAATCTTTTTTCTGTTTCTTTTTTAGGCTTTGACAGAATTATTGAATGCGGAAACTGATATTGGGGTAAAAAGGATGGGAGAACTTGATGAGAAACCCTTCCTGAATGTTTGCAAGCAGAGATATTCTGCAGATGAAGCTACGGTTGAAGCTGCCACTCTCTGCTCTACCTGGCAGGAAAATCTCAAGGACTCATCATGGCATCCGTTCAAACTTGAAGGAACTGGGGACAACAAAAAGGTATATTCTTTCCCACTGTCTCATCTCATTTACGAGTTTTATCTCTCTGAATGATTTTATTTAGGTTGGCATTATTATGACTTTGAAAACTGTCTGGTATTTCTTACCTTATCTGGGCCAATGTTTTACAAATATGTATGTGATTCTGTGGTTCTTCTATACATGTGTTGGTACAACTGCTTTTTGAGTTAGCAGTAATGGTGTAAGATGGTTTTGGTGACAGGAAGTGGTAGACGTAGGAGATGAGCAGCTGAAGAAGCTTAAAGGAGAATGGGGAGAAGAGGTGTATAGCGCTGTTAAAACAGCTCTCGAGGAGATGAATGAGTATAATCCAAGTGGCCGGTACACAGTTCCCGAACTGTGGAACTTCAAAGAAGGTAGGAAAGCAACATTAAAGGAAGTGATTACATTCATTTCGAACGACATCAAAAGCCTGAAACGCAAAAGAACCTGAAGGTATGCTTTGTCTTCTTTGGCTGACTCAAGTCTCCTGATAAAGCTTATATATGTAATGTGCTAGATTCTGATTATATTGCTGTTTGCAGAGAGAGACCAACTGATGAAAGTTAGATGAAACCAAGAAGCATTGCAACTTTTGATGTGATGCGTAGTCATTATTTTTAACTGTTCGGTATAAATAAACTACTTGAGAAACTGCTTGTGGCACCTATCAGTGGGTGAAGTAGTATCTTTTTGTATTAAAATAATGGATGTAGTTTCGAACAAATAAACAAAACTTAAATAAAACAATGGATGTAGTTTGTGGCATATATGAAGTTGTATCCTTTTATATTCCCTAACAGAAGGCATTTACAATGTAATTTTACATTTTAATTTTTCTACAGAGCAAAAAACTAAAAGGGCAAAAGAAGTGAACAAAGAAACACCCTAACCAAATAATAAAACAAATTTTCTTTTCATGTAACTGCTGCTAATGGATCCCCAAATGCACTGCCTTAGCAACAAATCGGCTAATCCCATATGAATCCATCAGTGGAAGAGAAGTCTTTAGTCTTGTGATGTAGCAGAGTATTCAAAGAGCAACCGTTTTGAAGGTGCGGATTGCAGAAGGACACGCAAGCGACTCGTGAGCTGATATATCAGTGTCCATTGCATTGCCATCTCAGAATCTTTCATCTGTCTTACCACAGAGGCCTGTAGATGAAACACAGCAAGAACCGGGAGGTGCTTATTTTAGTACGATTTCAAAAGAAGTGTGGAATTTACTTGCCAAATGGAGAAGGAAATAAGCTTTTAAACGTTTATGCCTGACCTGAAGACGTTTTCCAAGTTGCACTTCAACTTCCGTTCCAAATGAGATGTTGCTCGCTAGAGACTTGAGAGGATCAACTGTTGGATCAACAGAGAGTAAACTTGGGATCTGCGGGGCATATACCAACCTCCATCTTGCTTGACCAAACTCTCCTTTTCCTTCTATTCTTGGCATTATGGTTTCAAGTGTTGCGGTTGCAAGCTTTTTGAAAGCAAGTTGTCCATCTCCTTCTAATATGGATTCTGCTAATTGGCTCTCAAACACCTTTGCAGCCTGGAAAAGTGATATTATTGACAGAAAATTACATCAAAAAGAAACACATGGCAACATCTCAAAATATCAACTAGACTTCAAATTTACCTCGGTAGGTGAGAGAGCATCCTGTTCCACAGAACGAGTTGAAGTCACTACAAGTTTGTCTTGCCAATTGCTGGCACGACTTTGAATCCTAAATTGCCATTCTGAACCAACTAAAGCTAAATCTAGCAGCGGATCTAGTCCATGTTCAGGCTCAAACTTTGCAACGTTGAGATGCTCCCTCTTTAGGCGTACCTGTGTTTAGAAAACAAAATAGATATTGATTACTCGAGGAAAGTCTGCCAAGCTTTGAAAGAAAAGATGGAATAATTGAGTAGACCACAGAATTTCAAAAAGAGATTCAGACAAAACCTGAGTAGCCACAAGATTGACATCTCCATTCTCAAATGTCAATATACCCTTTGGTTTGATATGTTTGGGATGAGCCATGCCGTCAAGCTCAAGCTCACCACTAACAGCAAAATTAAGAATTAAAGGATATACAATCCTCAATTCTGGTCCTAAAACTAGTTTCAGATCACTTAGACGGATATCCATATTTGGTTTCACTTTCACTTCTTCAATCTCTGTTTTAACAGTAGTTGATTGACCTGTTGGGGGTAAAACCAGCAGAAAACATTACATTACCACTGAAGTCCAAATACTAAAAGAGAAAAGCTCACGAATTTTGGCTAGGGAATCATCAGTTACCAGCAGACTGGGAGAATTTCATCCTTGACGAAGCCCGTTCTGTACCAAAAAATCGAGCAAAATATCGTGAAGCAACTGCTTGATTAATAGCAGTACCTGGAATCCTATATTGATTGGCTGCCAATCTATTTATAGGGGCAGCTCCACCACCCTTATCATGAGGTAGATAAGCTTCTCCGTGGCTTAGCTTAATATTTCCTGATATAGTTGGCTGCAACATTGATCCAGTAATTTGCAGCTGAGTATCAACCTGACCACTGATTTAGCAACATGATCACTCTCGTAAGCAATAATCATATGTGATAAGCTCAGTAACATGAATAAGAGAATAATGGAAGAAACCTAGACAAAACATTATCCCAGTACATAGTCTAGCAGAAGAGCAAAGAATATAATTTAACCAAAACCAAAGTATGTTCTCATTGAGATATATACTAACAGTTAAAGTATGAAGAAAAGATAACCCAAAATTATGTACTATAAGCTCGAAATGATTGACAACAGAGTTGATTGCAACGTATACCTTATAAAATTCTTTGCTCGTACTTCTAAAACTTCACATTTGAGCTCTATCCCATCACCAGTAGATGCTTCATTTGATCTAAGGGGAAGATTTCCTTTAACAACCAGCTTTCCCCTTCTACTAACCCTGCTTTCCAGCGAACTGATGCATAGCCTGTTTGATTTAACATGTACGGTCCCACCAAAGTTTGTGAGAGGTTTATGGAGCACAGGTGAAGATATAGACGCCCTGTGGAATGAAGCAGACCCATCAAGCACTGGATGCTCCACTGTACCTCCAACCTGCTCATCAGGTAAGGTATGCGTAAATAAATCTAGTCAGACCTTCTATAAAGTTTAAGGACATGGACAGATCAATTGAACTATCTTATGATGTAAAGATAACTTATCAATAGCACAAGCTAATATTTTGCCAACCTGAAGTCTGACATCAGCATTGCCTTGGAGCCAATTAGCATATGGAGATATGGCTGTTAACAATGTCATTCCTCCATCCTTGATGTCTGCCTCCAATCTAACTTCTCCTGCATCTAAAATATTCCAGTTCAAACCCTTGAGACTCTCAGCTAGTTGGCTGTCCCATCCCTCTTCATTCCTATCCCTAGAGGTTCTCTTCTCATCATCGTCCTTTTCTTTTGCCCAGCTAGGAATTTTCACTGCACCAGCTCCATCAGTTTCTTTGTCTTCTTCCTCAGAGATATTTTTCTGTGAAAAGCTAACAGGAACACTTCCTTGTATATGTACATGACCATTTTGGACAAATGGTTCAAAGTTGGAGTTGAAAAGAAACCGACTATTAGATGTCAGAGAAGCAAAAACTTCAGCTCGTCCAAGGTCTATACCACCAACTGCGCCATCCAATAATCTAACTTGTACATCACATTCTGGTTTTTCAAGACTCCCTCTAAGATCTCCTTCCATGTGTAAAATTCCTTTGATTGGTGACAAGAGTTGCCTTAAAGAGTGAACAAGATCAGTAGCTGATGATCCCACAACCTCCACCAAGGTAGGTATCAAACTCACAGGGAAGTTCAGAACAGCAAAATGGAGATTTGTTTTTGGCCCCAATAAGGTCCCATCAGCATGCAGTGTAGCGTTTCCTTTCTGAATAAGCATCTCCTTAAGACGTAATCCATCATCATTGCTATATGAGCCCATAGCCAGAACACGCTGTGTTTTGTAAGTCCCCCACTCCCAATCATCTCCATGGAAGTCAAATTCAGCCTGATATCAGATATAACAGGAAGATATTTAAAAAGGGGCATTACTACAAATTCTCACTTAACTATCCTCGTCATACATATTTTTTTTTTAAAAGTTAGAGACAATTGTTCCCATCCCCTTGGACTAGAAATCTTATGAAAACCAATGGAGTCTCCTTTAAATAATGACAATGTTTACATAAATTCTTAAAACGAGATGAGTTGGTTATTGTTATACCAAGGTGTCTCCATTGCCTCCACCACTAGCATCCAGCGAGCCATGCCAATGACCTTTCAGTTCAGCTAAACCTGGAAGACTTAGATCTTCAAGAAAGACTTCACTTGGAGGAGTAAAATACCCACGTATCTCCTAAATTCACGAAACCATGACATTTAGATTAGAAAAGAAAGAAAGATTAGCTGATAGCTCGGCGGTATCTACAAAGTTTTGTCAAACTGGATTACAAATCTGCTTTTTACATCAGACGCACATTAACTACTTTTGAAATAGGAACAAAGAGCCATTACCTCTAGCAAGTCTCGAAGGTTTTCAGCTTGTAGACAGAGATTTTGCACACTTTGAATAAAAAGATCCTGTCATACCAACCAAGAAACCCATGTAACCAGAGGTATCTAACACAAAGAAGAGATGAGACAAAAATTTTGAGTACACGAGTATGAACATGCAGGCTGAAGTTTTCCTGAACAAACATTTTAAAATGGATTATCCCAATATAAGCATGTGATTTCGCAATAACATTAGCAAACCTTTGATCTTGTGTGAACAGCTGGATCTGTACTTCTTGAAAGGAGCCTTGCAAGAGGAAGCATCTCAGCAACCTCTGCCTTAGGCACTTCAAGTCTCATTCTCCATCTTCCCATGGAAGATATAACACTTCCTAAATGACCAGTCATGGCTCTCATTAAGAAACTGCCAGCTTCCTTCTGACCAAGGTCTCGGTCACGGGAACCCGGCAATACATATTCACCTTGAAGCTCATACCGGCTATTGCTTTGCTCCAGAATAGTTTTCTCAACAGTAATCTTCAGGAAGAAAGATGAATAGAATAAGCAGAACTATCATCATATACATTATCATATAGCCTTCATAATTAATCTCTATAACATTTAGTCCTCTCAACAACGGGAAGCACTTCTAACAGGGTACAAAATAGAGAACTGAAAAAGGCTTGATTCCGTCTTTTTATATGATGGCAAATTATGTACTATGATATGATTAGGCTAAATATCAGCAATGATCACTCTCTATATTTCTAAGAAAACCAAACCAAAAGAACAGGGACTTGTTCTGGTTATACTACATACCACATCGCCGCTCCATCTCACTGCAACATCTAAAGCTTCACCTAGAACTCCACTAAATTTTGGTCGTATAACAGACAACAGGCCATGTCCTCTTCGCTTCTGAAGATTTAGTTGAATCTCTGCCTGCAAGTAATATGTAAAGTAAGATATTATTGATAATTTTAAAGAAACAATGCACCAGTAGCTTCTGAAAAGCTTGTTTTTTAAGTTATACGCGTCTAACAGAAGAACCAAACAGCATCTCAACTTCCAATTCCATTATTGTGCTACAACTAATCAGAATGTCATCTCACGAATGTTCTATTAAATGAGCCTAATCTCATTTGACACGGTTTTGAACATGCCAAACAATGTTTTGAAGAAACTTTCAAAGCAAGTGATGCCTTTAATTAACTGTTCTATTTCAACCTTCACTCAGCACTAGCACAAAATGATTTACTCCTGTGAATGTGCTTACCTTTTGAATTACCCCTCTCAGCGAGGCCAACTCCATCTCATCAAGAGGAAAATTGCGTATCTGCAACCAGGTACCGGGGGGAAATGTAAACCATGCATGCCAATTCTCATTCCCTCTTCAAATGATCAGATAAAAACATATTTTCACACACGAGAAAGCAATACCTCCAAATTAGCCGACTGCTGTGGTTGAAAACAAGCGTTAGCTCTCAGTTGTCCCTTTTGAAGAGAAAAGGAGAGCAACTTTCCACTTTGTACAGTTTCATCCGAATTAGGCTGTAGTGGACCTACGAAGTCTAGTGTAAGGCTTTCATCTGACCGGCCCACTGCATCAAGCTATATATGCAACAATGCTAACAGATATTAGTACAAAATTTAGTCTTTGCCCATCTAGAATCTGTTTAATAACACTGTTCAAATCAGATATGTACTGACATAATTTTGACAAGATAGCTTTTATGGCCTTAATAAAATGACATAAAAGCTTCAACAATTAGAAAGTTCAACCAACCAAAAATCTATAACAGCCAAACTAAAAGGTCTGCTGCAATCACAAATTAAGAACCACCATCGCAAGGGTAGCTGCTACTACTGCTCTGTGTGTTACTTGATACTCGTGATAAGATTTACAGAGGTAATAAATCTGTACATTACCTTAACATGATCACGTGAAACACTCAAAAGTCCAGCCAGTTGAGGGGCCAAAATCAACTGATTCAGCTTGAGACTTGAGATGGAAATTTCACCAACGAGGCTTGATGATGCAGCTGCGTCGTCACACTTGTCTGACTCAACATCTCCATCTTTTGTAGCCCTGTTTTGCTTTATCTTCCCCAGAAATTTAATCCTGCCTGTTGTTTTTAAATGTGTAGGTCTTGGCGAGTCAAAAGGATAGGAAGAGACCAGGCTGAAAAACTCAAAACCACGCATGCGTAAATCCAAATCGAGCCCCTCAACAACAAATGGCATGGCCACCCCTTGAGTGAAGTCTTGGTGAGACAAACACTGTTCTTGGTATGAGGTGTCTAATTTTGTGTATAGATCAAAAGCAATGGATGATGAATTAACGATGATATTATCATGTGATATCACAATATCACCTCGAGCATCAGTTAAGGAGCCATCAGCTTTAGGTGCGGCCCACTTGATGTCGAACCTCCTGAACTCAAAATTCAGATGGAGCACAGTAAGACAAGCCAAACATCAGAAAATACTGAATATAGCCCAAAGAATGGCAAGGGAACCTTACGGTTTCAACAGGGCCCCAGAAATTTTTGTCTCCCCAGTTAAATCACCCAACTTTAGCGGCCCGAGATTAAGATATTCAGGCATATAACGATGCAAAATCTTATCAAAAGATATATTTCCTGAAAAGTTCACATCCAGTGCAGTATCATCGACCTCCCCCTGTAAACGTAAGTACCATTTCAGCAACAGAAAAAATGAGATCAGTACTCTAACTTACAAATTGCTGACTTAGGGATGACGAAATGAAGACATCAGATTTTTAAGATGTTATACTTATTGTTTATCTTATAAAATAGATGTCAACTGAGCTAGTGAAAATATTATTCAAGGAAAAGTGCAATCAATCAAGATAAAGATAAGACTGGAACTTCCATATAATTGATAAATGTAGCCCGGTGTAACAGGATGGTCTTTGTGAAACGTAATAATTTTTCCCAGTTAACATACCAAGTTGATTATAATGGAAAGCATATTAAAGGGGCATTTAAAAGAAACGAAAAACCCAAATCTTATAATGCTACCACTGCTTATGCCTACACAGATACGACAATGCCTGATGTGGAACACAAAATTGCAACCATTTATTTGTATTAATGATGGGGTTTGATGCAGTCGTTTATAAATCTAACAGTCTTAATAAAATAATCTGGAAAGAGTGAGCCTGCATATGCAGACCCATCAGGTAGACTCAAGATTGAGCCTCTTATTTTGGTCATATTGCCACGCCCACTGCTTGGTGTTCTGTTTTATGCTCACCACATACATTAATGATGCAAGATCATATAAGAAAGGTAGGGAAGTACATAACATACCTCTGGACAGACCCAAGCATTCCCTGCTCCGCGAATTTCCCCACCGTCAACAAGGGTAGCTCTAATTCCATATAAATCAGCAACCTATCACATTAAATAGGCTAATATGAAAATCCTGAAACAGTCACACATAGACTACATCACGGAGAGAAACAGAAAAAGAAAATACTTACACAGTTGTCAGTGTTACATGTGAAATTAGCAGAAAGATATGAAAATGGAACACGGTCAAATGCTGCAACAGCACCAGCTTCCTTGTTTTTTAGCATTGCGTCATATGCCAAAGATGCAGGGAGGTCTGGAGACAGATAAGCTATTTTCCTAGAGACCATGCAACTCCCCACAAAAACGGGAGCATCAAGCGGGCCTTGACAGTTGAATACAGCTGTAACAGAACCAGCTAGCTGCAGTCCAAAATTAGAAATAAATTTGACAAGATAAAAGAATCACTAAGCGAAAAAAATATAATATGGAACCGTGAAATCTAATAGAACATGCAGAAGCAAATATAAATGATACCGGGAAAACCAAGGGCTTCATCTTGAACGTTTTCATCAAAGCATTAATTTCCACATAGGGAACCTGAAACAAAAAAGGGACAATCAACAGCTTTACTGGAAAAACCAGGACAAAACAATAAGGTATTGAGATCAGGATGTCATCCAACATAGAGAGAATTTTGACCCGCATAAATCATTTTGTTCTGTCTTTGACTGGTAATCCTGGGGAATGAGGGGTTCACATGGAAAATGTTACCTGACACATTAGATGAAACTCCCCGTCATCAGGATGTATTCCGAAATCTCCAGAAGCCTCCAAAGGAACTTTTCCAAACCAACCACTAGCATTATGAAGGAAAATGCGCTGGCCACGGAAAGAGAGGCTTGCTGAGACATCCTGCAAAAAAAGAAAAAATATATGTATAAATAAAGAGAAGTATGAGGCAAGAAGGCCGGAGTCAGCAAAGAAAACCTTGAGCTGGTACAAAAGAAGCATTATTCTGAACGATTACATGAAAAAAGCATTATAAAAATTTATAAAATGACATACAGTAACTCTTTTCACAGAGAGGAAATAAATTGTAAAGACATGAGAAGGCATATTCAAGACTTACAGAAAACGAAGAAGGAGCATCATATATATGGAATCCTATTCCTGTGACATCAAGCTGGCCATGTAAGTTTGGAAATATTTCTCCTCTAGACATACATAAATGAACCTGAAATGCAATAGACTACAGTCAGGGAAAGAAAACCCAAGGCAAACCAACATTTGTTTCAAAATCATTCTCATCCCCATCAACTTGTAAAAGAGAGGAAAAAACTCCCAAATTTGACTTCTGAAGAACTATCACAACTCACAATCTATCATACATATAAACTCCAACAACATGGTGTTCTCTACCCGGCTTCATGACACTGCATAGATGACTACTTTATTGGGCATATTTTATAGAGATATTGTACATAGAAACTACTACAGAAAAAATTGCAAGGGTTAAAAACATAAATCAAAGATCGTTGAAAGTAATAAACTTATATTCAATAAGAGGACACACAATGGACATTCGAAAAGCACCTCACCAGTAGCTCTTCCCTTAGACCACTCAATTGGGATATCTAGGATTCTTTCAAAAATCTGCAGAGGTGTGGAAAGGGATAAGTCAACCATTGCAATTGATACCAAATTATGTCATCTATCCACCTGATAGCTTACCGGGACAAAGAAGTTGGCAATTTTTAAATTTGCATGCCAGTTCTGCTCCACAGTATCAACAAAAACATCTACGGACAAAAGCCCACCATCTTCAGATGTTACATCTGATCTCCACATATTACAGTTTCCACCAAGTTGCACATACACACGACCATAGTGATTCTGAAACTTAACTTGTCCGTGGACGTTCTTCATTTCTCTAACATAATAAATGGTATTTACTAAAATTAGCCACTCAACATGACCTCTCAGCTTGCATGATGTAAGCAGACATATAAAAGACCATACTGAAAAATAATATAAGGTTTCAGATTCATTGGAACTGATGCTAGGAGTAAAAATTTGCTGTTACAGATTTGATTATCAAAAGTTTTGGAGAGTACAAGAAACGGCATAGTAACTGGCTGATTTGATCATGAAATATGCAAAGATAGACGATCCTTACCTGGGTTCTGCATCGCCATAAGCTAATAGAATTAGTGTCCCACCTTTAAATTGCACAGAATCAAGCATAACTGGTAGTGTTTTCTCAACATTAACAGCAGGCAGCTTTTCCATTCCATCACTCAATTGAGGAGAATTTTCAGTAGCATTAGGATTTACCCCTCCCATTAACTTCTTAGAGGAACCTGTAAAAATATTAAACCCCAATTCTTTCAATTTTCTGTTCCATGGCCAAGTAGGATGCCCATGATTTGCTACAGGCTGATGCCCATGCGCCTTAAAAATAACGTGACAAGGTTGATTTCCACTTCGATTACCATGTGGAACATCATCAACATTCTGCTTCACAACATTAGTAAATATATCCCCTCTCTGACTGCTTAAAGTCTCCAATTCAGTAGAATTTACAATATCTCCAACACATGAGCTTCCTTTAGTCTGTAAGATTGAACAGAGTATATCAACAGTCATAAGGAATGGATCACATATTACAGTGAACTTGTCTAACGTTGAGGCCTTCTTCGAAGCAAGGACCCTTTTTCCCCTTCCTCGATTATCTTCCCCATCCAAATCATTAGCTAGTAATTGCTCACCATGTGTCATATGACAATCATATTGATTGCTGATGTCTCTCTCACCTTTGACTAATAGCATATCCAAACTCAAGTGATCATAATTTGCAGATGACACTGAAGGCTCGTCAAGCTTTTGATGTGATATGCTGTGGAAATAAGATAGCGCTGCTGAAGCACTGCGGTCAAGAACTCGCCTCTTGGCACTAATATCAGACATTGACTTATTGTGTGATTTTGAATTCCACTTGAATTTATACTTCTTTGGGACCTTAAGAATTTTAGACAAGACTTTGAGTCCAGAGCCAGGGATTTTTATGCCAAATGATTTCTCCAATTCAGCATGCTTCACATCATAATTAACTCCTGTGTCCATGCAATGTTGCTCTGCTGAATGCATCTTTTCATCCAAGCAAATAAAGGAGTTGGAATCTTCTATTTCCGTAAAATGCCTGTCATGCTTCAGCGCATCATCTTTAGCCTGAGTAGAATTTTTACAAGGAACAATGTAGCCCATCTCTGCAGCTTTTCTTGCATCATTGTCCCTTTCATCAGCCCAACGGATCCCTGCTTCCTCCCTCGAAATTCTTCTAGTTTTGGTTCGAAAATCAATCCCTTCTTCAGAGGACGAACGACTTGGCAAAGTAGTTTCAGATAAAGGAATCCCTAACCATGTAAAATCTTTCTTTTGTGAAACCAAGACTGTTGGATTACTTAGAATCGCATCAACCACAATTTTTCCCCTCCTAAGACTAGCAAAAGGACGGACACAGAGTTTCATAGTCGGAACCTCACCACACGAGAATTCTTCACCATGAGGACCAGCAGAGCACGCTTCAAGTGTAATGCTCAATGGTGAAACTCTTCTAACCTTTCCAAAGTCAACCTCACGCTGGATAGTCTCACTAAGCACAGAGCAAACTGATGGCAAAAGCTTTCTCTCGACAAAAGCACGGGCCTTGTTCTGTCCATACCACACCAATAAGCAAACCCCAGAGATAACAGCAAAGAAAACAGAACACCTCAGGAAAAACAAACCCTCTTCCCAAACAGGAGCCAAAGACTTAACCAAACCCCTGCTTCTTACAAAAGACTCCTTTAGACATTTTACCTCACTTCTACTTCTAGAATCTAGAGACTTCCTAAGAATTTGTACATTTCTTCCACAAAATTGGGAAAATTTGACAACTTGGGCCAGCCAATCATTCTGTTTCTTTTCTGAGCATATACGCCTGTTGCGAAACGCCTTTCTAGAAACATTGATTCTTTTGTCCCTGCGATTCAAAGAACCATGAAGAACAGGAGTAGCAAGAAAAGGGCTTTGCAATCTCAGGCTCATTATTCGCCACTCATCTGCTGGGGACCAAGAAGTGCCGCTCTTAGCCCCCGAAAGCTTCAGAAATTAAGGCAACGCACTCTCCGGAATCCTGACATAGATTGAATGGTTCTGACTTTTTAAGGGTGTGGAAAAGGGTTTCTCCGTTGCAGTGACCAACTCGACTCAATCTCAGACTAATCTATGACAAGTTTCTACGCAGTACGGAAACAAGAAAAGTTTTAGAAGATTAAAATCGGAGAAGCTTACAGGTGATAGAGAAGAGAGGAAGAAAAAAAAGCAAGCTTGTGTACAAAACTTATGAATGGTTTACAACTTACAAATTTTATAATTTTGGGTCACCCATTAACATATTAAAAAGGTCAAAAACTGGGAAAACGTCATAAAAAATCCAGAAATTAAATTATTAATACGAAAATAACTTTATAATATTTTTAGTATAATAAAACTACATAGAAACTAGGGTATATAAATAATCATAATAAAACGCATAAAAAGTAAAAAATCATTAAAAATTTTAAGTTCTTATTTTTAAACTACTAGGTTTGAATAATAATATAAATTTCAGAGTTTTTTTTTCACCAATTAGAATCGATATGACCTGATCCATTACTAAAATCAGCCCACACTATTTTTTTTTTCTTTCTCTTGTATAGAAAAAAAACAAATTATGGTGCCTAAAATTTGAAAAGTGAATACTACCATAGTTAATCATAAATCCCAGATTTTAGAAAAAGTTTATTTTACTAAAAGTGAACTATTAACTCAATTAATAAAATAATTAAAATTTACATATTTGAAAAATAAAACTTTTGGTATAAGACAAAAAATTTAAGTTGTCATAGGAACTTTATACCAATGGTAAGTGGAGATACCTGATTCGGTAAAACCCAAAAGAAGAAGAAACCCACCAAGTACAGGGTAATTATGAAAAAAAGATAGTTACAAGGTGATAAGAAGTAATGGATTGAATAAATGAAAAGAACAAATTATGGGGAATAAAGGAAAACAACAAATTATGGAGAATAAATGACATAAACTGAAAAGCTTGATTAACATAAGGAGAATGACTATTAAAGAAGAGAGCAGGAGGAAAGAAAGGGGATACGATGAGCTCACTGAAACTTAGTTCTCTTACAAACAGTTTCCCTACCAAACTAAGAGTTTCCTTTTGATTCTATTTGTAAACAAATTTTGTTATCTCGATAAAGAAATATTTTTGGGATAAACAAATTAGCGCCGTCTGTGGAGAATCGACAAGAATCAAAGGTTATCTCAAGCGTAGGGAAACGTTACGAGCTATGAGAGATTTCAACGCTGTACCTAGCCCAAGATCTTCGACATTGAATTCAAATGAGCATGGGGATAAACAAGCTCGTTTAGATACCACCTATGGAATCAGAACTATCATCTCAACCTCACAGCTTGATGGTGGAACGACTTATCAACTACAATCTTGAATAATCGCGGAGTTACGGATTTTGGCGAGTACGACAGCTGACGATGTCCGATAGAACGAACAGAGGAACCCAGAGTTGTTGGTCCAAATTCAGCACCGAAGAGATGAGTTTCGAGAACAACTCGCGCAGCTTTGAATTGCCGTCTTAGGAAACAAGCAAGTTAATACATAAAATATTCCCCTAGAGATCCAAAATCTAGTACCCAGGTTTTTGCGGGGAACAACGCAGGCAACCGCACAAGAACAAACGTCCAAACAACCAGATTGCATGGGCAAACCCGATCGTCCTGCTACAAAACAGGGAACCCACATCCCCGCGAGTGTCAATAGATAACACGGCAAGCAACACCAAAGACGAACACAACCTCCGCCAGCAACTAGCCCAAGCGGAGGCCGTATGCCAAAGAATAAGGGGTGAGATGCAACGCGCGACACAGCTCAATCCCAAACCTTTGCTTTATAATAAGCTTAGTAATGTGATGGAGATAAGCAAACTTCGAGAGATGATGGCAAAAACACAACAAGACTATGCTAGCATGCGCTCAGAATTGCATCGCGCCGTGTTGACCGCACCAGAAATTAAGCGCGTGATTTAACAAACTCGTTATACACCATTCACTAAATAAATATATCCAACGCACAAATTCGTGATATTGGAAAGATCAAATTTTCGCAATACGCGTGGAACATGGATCACGTAGTACATCTGAAGACATTATGCCTCGCAGCAGATCGAGCACATTTGGACAAAGATGAGTGCAATGCTGGATTATGCCGCTTTTTCTTTGAGAATATCGTAGGTCGGCTCTAGATTGGTTTTCCACTCTTGCGAAGGAATCGATTGATGGTTTCGAACAACTCACAAAGGTGTTCTTGAAACATTATTTAATCTTTATTGAAAATCGAACAACGATCGACAGCATCCTGAATTTAACTCTGTTGAAATTCGAGCCACTACACGACTATATTACACGCTTCAAAGAAATAAAATCTTGGAGTATCAATGTGACAAACGACATGGCTTTGATCGCATTGAAGAGAGGACTATGGCAGGCGTCGACTTTCAGTCAGGACTTAACCGTTAGACACCCCAACTCATTGGATGATGCCCTTCACCGCGCAACAAATTTCATCAATTGGGAAGAGCGACGAATAGAGTCAGGCCGACGCTTTAAGAAGAAAGAAGCGACAAAAACTTCACTAAGTCCAAAGAAAAATCAGTCAAGAGACCGTCAGCTAGGCAAATGTTCAAATCAAGGTCGACACTCGTTCGCTATAGGGAAATATCCCAAAAATAAAAGGCCTTGGTGGATATGACGAAGTTTTGTGATTATCATCAAGCATATGGCCACACTGAGGAAGAATGCAAAGTAGTACAATGGCTCAACAAACTAGGAAAATGGCAAGGCGGGATGTAGAAAGTGTGGAAAATTAGTCCTGACCAGAGGAAGAAAGAGCGAAACCCGACAGGCGAAGATGAAGTTGGTGAAGCACGACCTGCTAGTACTGTTAAACCCTGAGTTGACGTTATCATAGGTGGATCTCGTCTATGTGGCGATTCCATAAACACGATTAAGACACATCAGAGAAAAGCCAAGGCATAGCTGTCGGTCTCCTGATCCAGCAAAAGTGCCAACAATGAGCACGAGATAACTTTTCGGGAAAGTGAAACGTCATACCTTGATAAACCTCACGATGATGCTCTAATCGTCGAGCTCGATGTAGAAGGCGTAGAACTGGCAAGTCTTTTAATTGACACCAGAAGCTTTGTGACCTCCTTTTTTACAATGCATTCAAGAAAATTGGTTTGGAGGATAACGAGCTTGCTGGAGGGAAGACTCTTTTGACAGGATTCTCATGCATACTGTAATGTCTTTGGGAATGATACAGCTCCCCGTGTCAGTAGCATGAGTTAGGAAAGTAATGAATTTTCTGGTGGTAGATAGACTTGCCCCTTTTAATGCTATCTCAGGTAGGTCGTGGCTTTATGCAATGAAGGTCGTTACTTCAACCTATCATCAATGCGTAAAATTTCCAACAACATCTGGAGAGAGAATCATCCGTAGCAATCAAGTCACATCGTGTCGTTGTTATCAAGATAACTTTAAGCGAGTGTGTAACGAGACGTTATAGCAACTAAATGACCAGCGAATTGAGGCTCGGAAAGTTACCACCGAACTTGCGAATAAGAAGCCAGACATGTTGAGAGTAGTCAAGGTAGCCCTGGATCTCGAACATCCAGACAGAGAGCTAATTATTGGAGCAGATCTCGACCCTACAATATGTAACGAGTTGGAATCTTTCCTTAAGGAAATCATGGGAACATTCGCTTGGTGAGCACAAGATATGGTCGAAATCAATCTCTCGGTGACATCACATGAATTAACTGTAGATCCAACATTCAAACCCATAAAGCAAAAGTGAAGAAAGCTTGGACCGGAAAAAGCTAAAACGGTCTGAGATGACGTGGAGAAGTTGTTGAAGATCGGGTCAATAGGGAAGTCAAGTATCATGAATGGTTGGCAAACCCAGTTGTGGGAAAAAAAGAAAAATGGAAACTGGAGAGTCTGCGTGGACTTTATAGATCTGAATAAGGCCTTCTCAAGGCACAATCAAATTTTGATGCATCCAGAAAAAGACCAAGAGAAAATGTCGTTTATAACAAACCGCATTACATATTACTACAAAGTTATGTCGTTCGGGCTAAAAAATGCAGGGGTCACATACCAACGACTCGTGAATTTCATGTTTGCTGAGCAGTTGGGGGAATCTATGGAAGTTTACATTGATGATATGTTGGTAAAGTTTGCGAATGCTAAAGATGCGAAATGTACTTTCAGAGTGTCTTCTGGAGAATTTTTGGGGTACCTGGTCACAAAAAGAGGAATAGAGGGCAATCCAAAGCAAATAGATGCATTGTTAAAAATGCAACCACCTCGAACGAAAGAGGAGGTCCAGTGATTAACAGGACGAATAGCAGCTCGGCATATAAGAGTTTACCTTTCTTCAAACTATTGAAAGATAATAAGAAGTTTATTTGGAACGGACAGTTGCCAAGCTCAAACGATACTTGTGATAACATCCCATTTTGGCTAAACTAGTGAATGGGGAGGAGTTATACCTCTTCTTAGCGGTGTCACCAATAGTAGTAAGCATATTTTTAGTTCGAGCGGAGTCTCGCGAGCAGTGTCCTATATACTACGTGAGTAAATCGTTAGTAGATGCAGAAACACGATATCCAATGATGGAAAAATTGGCACTATCATTAATAATGGCAGCAAGTAAGTTGCGACCTTGTTTTCAGTCTCACACAATTGTGCTGATGACGAACCAGCCGCTATACGATGTGTTACACAGTCCGAGCCAATCGGGTCGACTGTCTAAATGGGCAATCAAATTCAACGAGTATGACATCGATTATCAGTTTCGAACTAGTGCGAAGTCTCAAGTCCTTGGTGACTTCATAGTTGAGATATATCACGATTACACCACTACCATAGAACTTAAAGGACAATAGACAGTTCATGTTGATGTATCATCATCCAGGAGTGGTTTAGGTTTTGGTATCCATTTAACATCGCCACATGGTGAACTTGTTGAGCATTCATGCCGCTTGGGATATAAAGCGTCAAACAACGAGGCCGAATACGAAGCTCTATTGGTAGGACTCAGAATTGCCGCAGGGTTAGGAGTCAAAAATTTGAAAGCTTACACCGACTCCCAACTTGTAACCAGTCAGTTCCATGGCAAGTATGCAGCAAAAGATGAAAGGATTGAATGCTTTTCTCAAGCTTGTTCAAGAAGTAGCAGCAAAATTTGAGAAATTTTACCTCGAACGAATATCGCGAGTAGACAACGCTGCAGCGGATGCCCTAGCAGCTATGGCCTCAACATCCGAACTACTTGTAAAGCGAATTATTCCAGTCGAATACCTAAGAAAGTCAAGTATCGAGGTTTCAGCTGTGGTTTTTGTTCTTGATCAAGACACCACGTTAGAGCAGTCCGTGAACAAGCCACACATAACTTCGGACCCAAACTGGTGGGGGCCGATCACCCGGTACATCTTGCACGGCATTACGCTAGCGGATAAGTGGGAAGCTAGAAAACTAATATCCCAAAGTGTGCGTTTTTACATCATAAATGGTCACCTTTATAAGCGAAGCGTTGTGGGATCGTGTCTGATGTGCATGACTAACGAAGAGGCTGCTCGCATACTCACCAAGGTTCACTTCGATCTTTGTGGAAATCATTCTGGAGGGTGTGCTTTAGCTTTTAAATAAAACGGCAGGGTTACTACTAGCCGATAATGTTGAAAGATTGCGAGGATTTTTTAAAAAGGTGTGAGGGGTGTCAAAGGCATGCTCCACTCATTGATATGCTAAGCGAGAAGATTCATTAGTTGCTTATTCCGTACCCTTTTATGTGATGGGCTATCGACATTGTGGGTCCCTTAGAAGAATTTGGGAGGAGAAGACTTCGAGGCAGAACCTTACCAGCAAATCACGGGCATACAAGTCCCAAGAATTTCTTTGGAAAACTATTGTTTGTAGGTTTGGATAACCAGCTGAGATCGTTACCAATAATGGAACTAACTTCGTCTCGCAACAAGTCTGCAAGTTTTGTCAAGAACTACAAATTCGATTGACATCATCCACGCCTCGATACCCACAAGGGAATGGGCAAGCAGAGGCAATGAACAAGATAATCCTAAGCAACCTTAAAAACAAGTTAAGCTCAAAAAATTTGGTATGGTCAGATGAGTTACAATCATTTTGTGGGCATACAAGACAACTCCGTGGCGAGCCACTAAGGAAAATTTTTTCTCATTAGCTTATGGGATAGAGGCAATGGTCCCAACTGAGGTGTTGGTTCAAAGTTTACATAAAGAAATGCTACCCGGCGTGGAAGATATAAATAATGATCTCCTTGGGGGATCACCTCGATACGATTGACGAGAAAAGGGATCAGGCCTTGATCATAACTCAGACTTATCAGCGAGTAATTGCGAAAGTTTATAATTCAAATACCAAGGCACGAAGGTTCACTACAAGAAAACAGACAATTTTCGACGCCATTTTGTGATTGAAAATAAACGTCGCAGGTTTGCAACGTTGATGCGACATTTAAATATGTCGCAATATTGCGATGTTGTTGCGATACTATTGCAACATTATTGCGATGAATAGATGGTAATTGCAAGGGCGTAGCAATATTGCGACACTGTTGCGAGTTGTCTTTTTCATTGCAAAATTGCAAGTCATTTGCGATGTGGTTGCTATGGAAATAATCACCATCGCAATTGCATTCCAATTTTTCCCCTTTTTCCCTATAAATAGCCCACCATATGATTGTATATTCACATCCAATCTCATAAACACTTAGAGAGAGATAGAATTCAAGGAAAAAAAAATTTGAGAATTTTTTTTTCTTTTAAAGGAAAAAATGAGTTCGGAACATGAAATGTTCACATTACGACGATGGATGTATAATCGAAAAGATCCGGAGATGGGAGAAGTGACGAAAGAGTTTCGAGATGGGTTGCGAGCGTTCGTAAACCAGGCGGCAATTAACCGATTTACTTCGAATGATGGTAACATCTTCTGTCCATGTGTAAAGTGTGGGAATACCAAATATTTGAATGTTGATATGGTGAAACGGCATGTATACAATAGATGATTTACTCCGAACTATTATGTATGGTTTTCACATGGAGAATGGTATAGTCTCGGTGCTGGGAGTAGTATTATGGGTGCTGGTGGTGATGATCAACCTAGTGATAATGCTAATTATAATTATGGCAAAAATATGTTTGAAAGTTATGAGCATCTCCAAGGTAATAGGTATCATGATATGGTTACAGATGCATATCATGAATCTATTCCAGTTGGTAGTGAAAATACTATAGAAGAACCTAACGCTGAAGCAAAATAATTCTATGATATGTTTGATGATGCTAATCAACCTAACTATGAGGGATGTAGAGAAGGTCTATCTAAATTTTCATTAGCATCTAGGTTAATCTCTATTAAAAGTGAATGAAACATAACCGATAGAAGTATTAACCAATTAGTGGATGCGTTTAAAGAGTATTTGCCAGCAGACAATAATTCGACTGAGAGTTATTATGAAATGCAGAAGTTAGTTGTGGATCTTGTATTACCATCAGAAATGATTGATGTTTGCATTGACAATTGCATGATTTTCCAGAAAGACGATGATAAGTTGTAGGAATATTGTTTTTGCGGGAAACCGAGGTAATGAGCAACAGGTGGAAGAAATCGTGTCCTATACAAACGTATGTTGTATTTACCAATCACAGATAGATTGAAACGACTATACCAATCAGAACGAACATCAACGGCAATGAGATGGCACGCATAACACACAACAAATGATGGGGAGGTTACACATCCGTCAGATGCAAAAGCGTGGAAACACTTCCAGACGGTACATTCTGACTTTGCCAAAGAGTCTAGAAATGTTTATCTTGGTTTATGCACAAATGGATTTAGTCCATTTGGTTTGTCGGGAAGACAATATTCGCTATGGCTTGTCATATTGACGCCATACAATTTTTCACCTGATATGTGCATGCAAAGCAAATTCTTGTTTATGACCATTCTAGTGCCAGGTCCAAGTCTAGGCGATCTCTTGATGTGTTCATGCAACCTCTGATTCACGAGCTGAAACAGTTATGGTATAGTGGTGTTCGCACATATGATTTATTGCATAAGAAGAATTTCAAGATGCATGCAGTTTTATTGTGGACGATAAGTGACTTTCCTGCGTACAGAATGTTATCTAGGTGGACTACACATGTAAGGCTATCTTGTCTATACTGTATGGGATGGTCTGATGCATTTCAATTAAAGCATGGTAAGAAATCATGTTGGTTTGATTGTCATCGTCAGTTTCTCTCTATGCACCACCCCTACCGGAGGAACAAGAAATTGTTCAAGAAGAACAAGGTTGTGCGCATTCCTCCTCCAACACACATGTCAGGGGATGAGCTGTTGGAGCAGATTGATTATTATGGTGCTGAGGAAACATGTAAACATGGGAGCAATTGGTACACTCCAGCAAACATGCCTAACAGATATACAGAATCTCATAACTGGCACAAAAAGAGTATTTTTTAGGAACTCCCATATTGGAAAGATCTCTTACTACGTCACAACCTTGATCCGATGCACATCGTAAATTTTTTTTTCGATAACATCATGAACACGATATTGAATGTGTAGGGAAAGAGTAAAGACAATTTAAAATCGAGGTTGGATCTAGGAGAAATATGTTCGAGAAGTAAACAACATATTACATGGGATGGCAAACAACCGATTCCCAACTTTCGTTTGTCCGGAGAAGCGAGACAAGCATTGTTTAACTAGATATCTTCAGATGTAAAATTTCCAGATGGTTACGTCTACAAATTCTCCCGATGTATCGAGCAAGGGAAAAAAAATATCCAGTATGAAGAGTCATGATTGCCATGTATTTATGCAGCGACTATTGCCCTTTGCATTGCTTGAGCTTTTAGCCACAAATGTCCACGAAACAAGTGCAGATACTTAGTTTAAATTTTCTCATTCTATTAATTATATAAGATGTTCAACTTAAATATATATAATTAGTATTACCTTGTAGGAATTGGAGCATTCTTTTGGAATCTGTGTATACGAACAATAACAGAGGATGACATAGCTCAATTAGACACTAATATCGCAGTGTTGATATGCAATTTGGAAAAAATCTTTCCACCCTCTTTTTTGACGTGATGGATCATCTACCAATCCACTTACCTTATGAAGCAACTCTTGGTGGCCCTGTTACCCTGTACAATTTCGATGGATGTACCCTTTCGAGCGATTCATGGGCCATCTTAAAAGAAAGGTCAAAAACCAAGAAAAAGTAGAAGGATCGATCGTTGCAGGAAGTTTGACCGAGGAAACATCTCATTTCACATCATATTACTTTAGTCCAACCGTCAAAACCAAAAGAACTCAGGTAGGATGATATGATGATGGAGGGATTGCCCATCATATGCCATTGTCGTTCCAAATATCTTCACTCAGATCGGAAGGCTTGCTAGAAAAATTAAGGAAAAATACTGGGAAAACCACACGTACTGTCGTGCAGCTCACAACTATATACTAAGGAATTGTGAAGATGTAGTACCATTTGAGAGGTATATACCTATCAATCTATTAATTAATTTGACCTTTTTATTTTAGCATGTCAAGCAGAACAAGTGTGTTTTATTCCTTATCCTCGTATAAGGCAACGGCGGGAGACATGGCTATTTGTAATAAAAGTGAATCCAAGAGGTCGTATTGTCGGAAAGGTCGACGACGTGGCTATGCAACAAGAAAAAGCATCAGAAGTTTCTATAGCTCTCGAATCAACAGAAGAGATCATACATGCTCATCAAGGCGTAGAAGACATTGTTTATGACGATCTAGGATATGAAAATACGAAAGACAGACGAAGAAGAAAACACGAAAGACGAAGACTCTGATAATAAAAATAACTAAATTGGTGTAGCACTAGAATAGTCATAAACAATAATTCGCTTTGCATGCACATATCAGGTGGAAGATTGTATGGCGTCAATATGACAGAACATAGAGAATATTGTCTCCCAAACAAACCAAATGGACTAAATCCATCTCTGCATAAATCAAGATAAACATTTCTAGAATCTTTAGCAAAGTCAGAATGTACCTTCTAAAAGTGTTTCCAAGCTTTTGCATCTGACAAATGTGTAACCTCTCCATCATTTGTTGTGTGTTCTACATGCCATCTCATTGCTGCTGATATCCTTTCGGATTGGTATAATCGTTTCAATCTTATTAGTGATTGGCAAATACCATATACGTTTGTATGGGATACGAGTCCTTTCACCTGTTGCTCGATATCTCGGCTTCCAACAAAAACGACATTCTTGCAACTTATCATCGTCTTTCCTCAAAATCATGCAATTTTCAATGCAAACATCAATCATTTTGGATGGTAATTGAAGAACCGCAACTAACTTCTGCATTTCATAATAACTCCTAGCAGAATTATTATCTTTTGGCAAATACTCTTTAAACACATCCACTAATTGGTTCATACTTCTCTCAATTATGTTTCCTTCACTTTCAATAGACATCAACCTAGATGCTAATGACAGTTTAGATAGACCCTATCTACATTCCTCATAGATAGGTTGGTTTGCAGCATCTAGCATATCATAAAACTGTTTCGCTTTAGTATTAGGTTCTTCAATAGTATTTTCACTGACAACTGGAACAGTTCCATGATATGCATTTGTAACCATATCATGATACATATTTCCTTGTAGATGATCATAATTTTCAAACATATTTCCACCATAATTATAATTAGCATTATAACTAGGTTGATCATCAACACCAGCATCCATACTACTACTTCTTGCACCTAAACTATACCTTTCCCCATGTGAAAACCTGACATAATAGTTCGGAGTAAATCCTCTATTATATACATGCCTTTTCACTATATCGATATTCAAATATTTGGTGTTCCCACACTTTAGACGTGGACAAAAAGATGTTACTGTCATTCGGAGTAAATGGGTTATTAGCCGCTTGGTTTATGAATGCTCGCAACCCATCTCGAAACTCTTTCGTCACTTCTCTGGTCTCCAGATCTTTTCGATTATACATCCATCGTCGTAATGTGAACACTCATGTTCCGATGTCACTTATTTTTCTTTATAAAAAGAAAAAAAATTCTCACGCCATTTTTTCCCTGAATTCTTTCTCTCTCTAAGCGTTTATGAGATTTGATGTGAACATACAATCTGATGGTGGGCTATTTATAGGGAAAAATAGAAAATTTTCTATGGAATTGCGATGGAAATAAGTCACATCACAAATCCATCGCAAATAACTTACAATTTTGCTAGGAAAAACACGCATCGCAAGCTCGTCACAATTTTGCTAGGGAATGGCAAGGCCGCTGTATTCCTCGCAATCCCATCGTAAATCCATCATGAATTCGTCGCAAATTGGCGAGACCGTATTTCGTCGCAATATTGCGACGCCTTTGCGATGTCAGGTACAACCTCGCAACCGCGTCACAATGGTGTAGTTAATTTGCGACAGATCATTTCCCTCACAAATTGCCATCGCAACCACCAAGAAGAAATACCTCTTCACGTGTTATAAGCCTAGCTAGTGTGAACTTCGAGTTCTGCTAATTGGTAGATGGTCCCCAGACTAATTTAATTCGCCTAGGTTGAGTGTAATGTTCTGGTTTCACAAGAGATCCTCACTGACTTCAGGAATGATACGAAAGCGGAAGGTGATCTATGTCAATGCTAGATGTTTTTGTAATTAAACATTACATCCCAGTTGTGGATACCCTTCTTATGAAGAGAAGCGCATATTGCATAAGAAGCTGTGAAGATTTACTGTTACTCTCATAGTGCTATTGACCTATCAAATAATGTAGTATTCAACTAAAGAACAAAGCACGTGGCAATGAATTATCATCGCATAAAAGGTTTCATCAGTGAAGGAATAATTCAGTTCTGAAAATTCCATTTGCAAATAATCCAGCAGATATATTCACAAAAGTTCTACCGGTATACAAGTTAAGTTAAGCACTCAAGATGCTTCATGTCACCAAAGATTAAAAAACATAAAGGAAGGTGCTCTCTAAAGAGAACAAGGATCCACCAAGACAAGTTAAGATCATGACTAAGGTGGAGATTTGTGAAAGTATAGTCAAGATCATGAGTTCAGAATATTCCAAGTGTATGAAAGCCTCGATGTCGACAAGAGGGTTTCTCAAGGGATTCAAGTCAATTGAATCCGGTTTATTTTATCTGAAGAAAGGATTCAGATTGAGTCCGGGTAAGGCTGTAGGATCCAATCATTATCATCCACGTCAAAAACCTACCTCGTAAAAGTCTCTCGTGCATCTACATTCAAATTCTTAAGTTTTTCTTTCTTTGAATTGGTTCAAATCTTATCTTTGGATTCACACATTGAGTCCATTCTTTTTCCTGCACCAAAAGTGATTATAGTTTAGGGGAATATAGGTGATGCGTGGTCTCCATATTTCAAAGAATTGACAATCTCTGAGATGCGAAATAGGATCTATCTGTTGAGGAAATCAAAGCTGAATATGGGGGATAATTGAGAAACCAACAGATAAAATCGAATTATAGAATAGCAAACAAATAACACATTCTATACCATAACTCCATATGTCAAAAACAAGGTAGCAAAAAGAGTTAGCCGAGAGATATGCTAAGAGTTACTTAACCTAATTCCCATCAGATTAGAGAAAGACCACAACTTGCAAATATTAGAACAATAACAAATAAGTTATCCATTAAATTATCAGGCACTTGGCATCAATTAGTTCTCATCACATAACTTATCTCATCTCTACCTCCAATAACTCCCTAGATAATGATCACATTTAGAAAACATTAAAAGATGTTGATGTATCATTTTTTGGAGAAATTAAATTTGATGTGTATTAATGTTTTGTTTAGATTGTTTTCAAAACTTTTTAAAAGCTGTATCAAAACATAAATACACTTATGCCCCATTCTCTTAGAGCATCTCCAACAAGTCCTCAATTCCAACAAACCCTCAAAATTTGAGGTTTTGAATAGTGAACCTCAAATTTGAGGTTTTACTATTCAAAACTCTAAAACTATTTGATATTTACAATTTTTTCAATTGAGTTTTATGTAACATTAATTTTGCTATTAAATTTAGTTATAGATCAAATAAGTACATTTATGTAAAATCAAAGTTTTAATATTGAAATACTACATAACATCAAAAACAAATATTATGCAAACAAAAAATACATAATTTTTAAAAATACGAATTACAATATTTTTTTTTAAAAAACACAAAATTAAAAACAAATTACAAATTTCAGACAAATTACAAAATTCAAAATTCAAAGTTTTTAATATCTACAACCTTATATTTTCATGTAATATTGTGTGTAATATTTTTAATGTATGTTTTCTGTTTACTTTTGAAATTTTATCATTATTTGAAACTTTTATTAATGGTAGCCATTATAGTGCAAATTACTAATAGTTTTAAGGATTTTTTTTTGAAGATCATGATTGGAATTAACTTCTCTCAAAACTTCAATTTAAGGTTTCACTCTCCTCATTTTGAGGACCCTTGTTATAGAAGCCCTTACACATATGCTCATGTGATACTGATTTATGTATAATTGATTCAAATATAAGTAGCAAAATAACCTATTCGATGTGTGAATTATGTATTTATTATGTATTTTTATTCTTTTTGTAAAAATAATTAGATTGACAATGCCCGATCCATAAACCAAAGCCTACTTCCTAAAACCTTTTTAATTTATCTCCTATAGTAAGGGAGTCGAATCTTTGATACCAAAATCATTTTAATTTACCTCCTATAGTTTGTTTGAATTAATATTAGTCCCATTACTCAAGACTTATATGCTTCCGCCATTAGGTTTAGGGTTTCCACATGGAACTCCTTATAAATATTGTAACCTCATTGTTTTGTTATATTTGGAGCCCTTTTGATGAAAAATGAGAATTTTGTCAAACTTGAGAAAGTACCTCATTGGTGTAGCAAAGACATTAGGATATGCATGCTCAACCCGCAAACCTGTAAAGATATACATGGACTGTCTACCAAGTAGTAGAACTCATGATTCACGTCTACTCGAGTTTCCAACATGTGGTAGACATACTCAGTGACGGCTAGGGTTTTTAGAGGTACTCCCTCTAGAGTTTCGAGATCTCTCTAGGTTTTATGTTTTCCTCAACTCTGATTTTATTCATTGCAAGCAAACATATTTATAGGCAACCTCAAGAGGAAACCCTAATTATAATATGGGTCATACAAGTAAGCCTATTAATGAATCAAATCAAAGGAGAAACAAAAGCCTTTTTGAATTGGGCTTTCCTTTTCTTAATAGGTCAATCAAAATGACATTCAGTTTAAATAGGTGGGCCTTCAACTTTTGGGGAAAAATAAGGAACCTTAATGTTCTTTCCCAAAACCAAAGAAAATAAATGGAAAAAAGGCCCATCAGAGCAGAGGCATGACCGGCTCTTGGTTAATCGTGATGTTGCAACACTCATGAATCTCCAGCCGTCAAGAGGTGACCTTCGAGTTCTGCTAGTTGGTAGATGGTCCCTAGACTAATTCAATTCGCTTAGGTTGAGTGTATCGTTCCGATCTCGCAAGAGATCCTCACCGACTTTAGGAATGAAACGAAAGCGGAAGGTCCAACAAGTGGATCGATCTCAATGCTAGATGCTTTTATAATGAAACATTGCATCCCAGTTGTGGACACCCTTCTTATAAAGAGAAGCGCATATTGCATAAGAAGTTGTGAAGATTTACAGTGACTCTTAGAGTCCTATAGATCTATTAAAGAATGCAGTGTTCAACGAAAGAACAAAGCATAGCATGTGGCAGTGAAGTATCATCGTATAAGAAGTCTAATCAGTGAAAGAACAATTCAAATTCTGAAAATTCAATTTGCAAATATCCAATATATATATTCACAAAAGTTCTACTGGTATACAAGTTAAGTGAAGCACTCAAGATATATGCTTCATATCACCTAATATTAAAACACAGAAAGGAAAAAATACAAAATTAAAAGCAAATTACAAAGTTCAGACAAATTACAAAATTCAAAATTCAAAGTTTTTAATATTTACAACTTTATATTTTCATGTAATATTGTGTATAATATTTTTAATGTATGTTTTATTTTTACTTTTGAAGTTTTATCAATATTTTAAACTTTTATTAATGTTAGGTATTATAGTGCAAATTACTAATAGATTTAAGGGTTTTTTTTTAAGATCATGGTTGGAATTAACTCCCTTCAAAACCTCAGTTTAAGGTTTCATTTCCCTTATTTTGAGTACCCTTGTTGGAAATGCCCTTAGACATATGCTTACGTGATAGTGAGTTAGGTATAATTGATTCAAATATACGTAGCAAAATAACCTATTTGAAGTGTGAATTATGTACTTAATTATGTATCTTTTATTCTTTTTGTAAAAAATAATTAGATCGACAAAAATCCGATCTATAATTTAAAGTCTACTTCCTAAAATCTTTTTAATTTACCTCATATAGTAAGAGAGTCGAATCCATAATACCAAAGTTATTAGCAGAATCATCCTAATTACCAGACTCAGAAAAATGCGATATGCATTTTTGATTTATGTAATCATAATTTAATTCTTTATACTGTTTCTTATCACGGCTTTTGTAGTCGTAGTTACACTACAGGAACTACAAAAGAAATCATTGTTATATAAACTATACATCTTTATTGCATTAATTAAATTAGTTTAAATTTGATCTAAATAAATCTTTGAAAGTGTTACCCACTATATTTAAACCTAATTGTTTCTTACGGTTATATAAAATTTCAGAGTTAAATATAAACTTCTATGAATTTTTCTTTCACAAAAAATATCACTAAGCGCCAAAGTTTTTTTCAGTGTGAAGGTTAGGATGATCCATCTAATGGTTTGGGATCAGGAATCCGATTCCTCTCTACTACATTATAGTAGATTAAAAATGAATTTTAATGGTGGACTTTTACTCTTTGGATTATGTTTTATCGATCCAATTGTTGACAAAAAAAATTTTACTGAGCTTTTTTAATTTAATTAGGTAAAGAATATTAGAAAGCTTACTAGGTTTGAATTATATACTTTGACATAGGGTTATATTTATTTATTTGAATATTATTATTTTGTATTTATCCCATAGAAATCCTCGTTCTTTTGCCAACAATTAATTTATTTTAAATTTAGAATATACAAATATAAAATTTGCCCTACATATTTGAGAAAATCATACATATATTTATTTACAAATATAGGTATTAGCAATTATGTAAGATTCTATTCTTTTTTTCTTCTTTTTTCTACTAATAACATTTTAGGGTTTATTCGGATCAATATTATCTATTTTTTTTTTTTCATTTCCCTACTAATAAGATTCTATTCCATTTTTTCCATAAGAAATTATGATATTTTTCTATCGGTAAAGAGAGAAAATCTTATGGAGGATCGTTGAATACAACTGGCACTATGGCCAAAACATCTTATAGTGCTCTATATATTGGAGCCATCACCAAAGTGATTATATATAGTTCAGGAGAATAAAAGCAACATATTATATACCTCCACTTCATCTGTTGGTTGCTCAATTATCCAAACTTCATATCTTGAGCAATCAATAGATCAAGGGAGGTTTATAATATGTTACCTGTTTGTTATTTAACCAAAAAAATTTAATAAATGTATAAATTTTATTATTTGGAGAATCTCTTTATCTTGAGAATATATGATCACTTCATCTTTGACAATTCAGCAGCCTTAGCTGATCAGCTGGTTGACACATTCATTGATGCATATCGAGTAAGTGTTCTGCATGCAACTGATGGCGGCGTTGGAAGGGAATGTGTTGACATTCAGTATGGAAGTGAAGGTATCTAATGGTCCATAAGAGAGAAAGAGAGGAGAACACTTACTCGACATTCAGTGAATGTGTCAACAAGCTGATCAGCTAAAGCTGCTGAATCGTCCTTGAAGGTTTCAATGAATGTCTTGACAACAACCATCTCCTGAGCCGTCACTCTTAGACTGAACCAGGTCACAAACTTCAGCCTGAACTGTTCTCAATATGATTCTCCAAACCAGCTCCATATTATGGTACATGGAGAATTGGGTACTTGGAAAATGTATTAATCACCTGTATTAAATATTCAAGCCCCATCTTCGATTTCCTCAATAGATGTATCCCATTTCATGTCTTCTTCATTGTCTTCAAGCCCATCACCTTTATTTCATGAAAAGGCAATTAATGTTGGAGATGTGAGTAGGCTCCATATGTTCCTTATTTAACACAAACCAAAATAAGTTTATATTTTTTATGATTCGGCTTTGTGTTGCAGGTATCTTATGGAGTTGAGAGAGCAAACGCAGTCTTCTTCAAATGTGGGATTTATATTAATCCTAGTCCGAATTGAACCAAAGAATCAAAAATGAAAACTCACGTACAATGTTTGGTTTTTTATAAATTGATGAAATATATAATGCGCAAAGAATAATCAATAATATTTTACCTGTAGAATATCTCTTCTCTAATTCTTTGATGTATTCAAACATTTTATTTATCATTGATAATCTAAGAAAAACTTGTAGTTTGTCCAAGATAAGAAAATATTGGTGAACAAATGACTTTACAGATCTTTTCACATATACCCTTTTTTTTTTGCTTTTCATTCATACATTATTTTGTTTTCAACAAAAAATTAATTAGCTTTAGACCAATAGAAAATCATGATGCAAATTATGAGACTATATATGAAAATTGTTAAGACATATTCCCCAATAATATGAGAAAGCTAATCTATATAATAATAACAATCTCAATAAAGGCGATGGTTGTGTTTTTTCAATCATGTCTTTTCATGTAAGTCTTTAATTTATATGGTTGTGGCTTTACATAACATCTTTTCAATAGCACATTTTTGAATATACATATATTCACATTCGAATTCTATTTTGCAACTACTTGTGTTGAAAATGAATTTGTTTCACATTCAGAATTTTCTTCTGAAGAATGTTGTTATTTTATCCGTTTAAAATTATTTAACAAAATCCATTATTTTAAATTTAAGGAAATACCTATAATTATCAATTTAACCAAAGACATTTGGAGTGATAATATCAATGCAGAAATTTTAAAGAATTTTAAATATAAAGCTTAATCGAAATTCCTAATATTTTCTTTTCGAAAAAGAAATCTCTTTATAGTCATCTTTTTGACTTATCAATATATAATATATGGTAACATTGATGCTTATTTTATGAAAGCAGTTTATATGGTTATTTACGGTTATGATTATTCATACGTAAGCTTTTATTGTGTCGTTTCATTCACATTTTTCATTTATAGTTGTGTTTATTTATTTGTAACTTCTCACTAAGAATAAATGCATGTTTTTAGTCAACAAATGCTTTTATATGCAATATACGGTTGTGACTTTTCATAACATCTTTTTAACCATACCTTTTGGAATCTATTTATATCCAATTTAGGAAAACAATTCATAATTAGTTTTGTTGAATCTAGAATTGTGTTATACTCAGTGTTGTTTTTCTATCCTTTATGAATTTAGAATTGTGTTCTATTGAATGTTATTATTCTATCATTTTAAACATATTTTAAAAAAAAATCAAAATTGAAGATCAATTCAAATCTACTTCTCATCATAACTTCACGCACTAAATTGATTCACAGTAAGTTTTCTATTTGTTTTAGACCCTTATTCATCGTGCAACCTTCCTTTTTTGGTATAAACATTATGTAACATTTATTTTTAACATTGTTCACAATCCATAAGAAAAGATAAACTCCAACTTTGTTTTGATTTTTGACTTTGTATATTTTTCAAGAGAAGAAAAAAACAGACAACGAATTATTGACCAAATTTTATAGATAAATTTAGGTTTAAGCCTTAGTTTTAAACTTCTTGTATTGCTTACCTTCAATAGAATTTACGTTTTACCAACTAATATTAACAATATATGTAATCACCTTTAGCATGGATTCTCCTTTAACGTTTCCTTTTGACATTGTGTGTTTTTCTTTCAATTCACATAATAATAACAATCACAATAAAGATTATCTAAGATTGTGTCCATTCATTTATATCTTATCATTTATAAATGAATATTTTATATGTAATTTAAAATATGAATAAAAACTACATAATGTTGTGTTTATTCATTCATATTTTTTATTCAGGAGTAAATAATTTAGATGTAATTATAACACTTATACTTATATTTTTACGGTTGTGTCTAATTATTCGTGACTTTTACTTCTAAGCAAATGTTTTTTATATGTAAGCATAACTCCTATAATTATTAAAATTTTTATAGTGGTTTTTTAATTTACCAATTTATATTTTAAGATATATTAGCTTCTATAATTGAAACAATAATTTTTGGATAAGCAAACAAAGGAAGAAAGTTTTTGAAAAAATAACAAATAGCTATAAATTTAAATGTTAAAAATAAAAAGACACAACTTTGAGTTCAATAACTTCCATGAAAAAATAACCAACTATAAATGGTTATTGAGTGGAAAAACACAATTGTTAAGTTAAAAGGAAACTAATGGTTCAAATATTTTTGTTTTGTATTTTATAAAAGGTAACCAATGACAAAGAGATGTTTTTGTTTGTGAAAACGAAATACATAACAATAACAATCACAATAAAGACAATCTACAACTGTGTCTATTCATTAATATCTTTTCATTTATGAATAAATATTTTATATATAATCAAAAATCTGAATAAATTAAGGCAACCTACGAATGTGTCTAATCATTCATATTTTTCATTTATGAATAAATATTTTATATGTAACTATAACACTTATGTCTATATTTTTATGGTTGCGTCTATTTATTCGTAATTTTTCATTTCTAAATAAATCTTTGTTATATGTAATTATAACTCCTATCATTATTAAACTCTTTATAGTGATTTTTGTAAATTTTCAATTTATATTTTAAGATTTATTATCTTTGATAATTAAAATAATAAGTTTTGGATAACCAAATAAAAGAATGAAGTTTTTAGAAAACAATGACAATTAATTATACTTTTGTGTGTTGAAAATAAAAAGAAACAACTTGAATTCAATAATTTTCATGAAAAATAACTAATTTGTAAATGGTTGTTGAGTGAAAAGAGACAATTGTTAAGTTAAAAGGAATTAATGGTTCCAATATTTGTTTTATATTTTATAAAAAGTAACAAAAGTGTTTTTATTGATGAAAATAAAATCAATTTTAAAAGGTTTCTTTTCAATTGAATATTGTATGTATTAAATATTTAAAAGTTAATATAAGAGTTATATTATTTTAATTATAACTTCCATAAATAAGATAATCAACCGTTGTTTAGTTTCTTTCCATCTAAACATAACTTTTATTAATGAGAATCATATATTATTACAACAAGCCTTTGAAATTTTGTAAAGATAAAATGAAAAAGTTACGCTCCGTTTTCTTGATTTTCATTTTGTCCATCAATTTTGGGTGACATTCTTGTTTAGGAAACATTTTCAATCTGTTACATCGCGAGACATTCAATGTGATCAGAACTCTCATAAAGAAAGAGATATAATTTTCTTTGGTTGTAGTTAATCTATGTGCTTGTTTGAATAACTTTAATCGTTTTCGGATTCTCACTTTATTCGTCTCTCCATCTTTTGTGTATTGATGCCATGATAGTTTATACGGTGGTCGTAGTGTCATCACCAAATCCGAAAGGAGATGTGTTAATCTTCGAGTTAAGTTTTTCTCTATCAAATTTTCGAAATGGAGGACTCTGCAGATTATCAAGTTCCGTGATACCAGCGGTAAAGGAAGAGCGGTGTGTGTCCTCATCTTTTCAAGACAGAAATATGCGGTGTTTGTCCCTGTCTCAATCAAACTAAATGGAAGTTACCATATTTACACAAGTTGAGAGGTAACCAAATACGGAATATTACATTATTATGTGAATCCAAAAGAGGTCATTCCCACATCTACACGAGAATTTTGGGAAATAAAAGAAAGGATACATCCATGTTTCCTTTTTTCAAGATTTTTATTCCAAAATATTTGATCAGGATTGATGAATATTATTGATAGTAAAAGTTAAGGAAACATTAAACTATATGTAAGCATAATCTGTAGAGTCCTCCATGAGAAGACGACTATTGGATTGAAATCGATATCGATCCTTAAATATCATGAATAGGTACCATGATAAGATTAGGATATCGACAACCGAATTTAAGAAAAACCACCAGAACATCTCGGTGAAACGATTGCCCAAATTGATGGCGAAATCAAAATGATAACCATTCAATTTATTGAATCTAATCTAATATAGATGTAGTGAAAATTAAGGAATGAAACCCGGAATTAGAAGGGATCCACCGACACTGGAAGGACCAGTGTCGGAAAAGTTGAAGAAAGGATATGCAGTCTTTGTAATTGCCGAGAGAGAAGAAACGGTTACAATTCAGAAGAATTTTATTATTCTGATAATCAACCGTGGTTATTTAGTGAAAAGATACAACTGTCAAGTTAAAAAAAAATTATTTGTCAATAAAAATAAAATTAATTTTCGAATATGTCTTTGAAAATGAAACATGGTATGAAATATTTTATGTAACTATTGATAAAATAATTATGACTGAAAAATAAATTATACTTTTACTATTTTATGTGTTTTTCACATTTTAAAATTTAAAATTAATGTTTAAAAAATCTATTTATTATATTTTAAGATGTTAGATGAGTCAAATGTTATTAACAATTAGGTGAGTTGTCGAAAAAAATAATAATTAGGTGAGTCAAATGTTATTAACAATTATTTTTTTTGTATTACTTAATTTAAGTATATGTCATAACATAAGTTAGAATCATATGTGTGTTCTAACTTATATTTAAACAAAAAAAATTAACAATATTTCAAACCGTTTTAACTACTTTCATTGTCTTTATGTGTGTTCAAAATAATAATTTTATTTCTAAAATATGCTTTTCTTTACTATGTTTATTCATATATATATATACATATATATAATTTATTTTTAAAAAAATGCATACATTTATTATATCTGTTAGATATTTTAAAAAATCAAAAATGATTGACTTTTTATTTTATCTAATATTATAAGTTAAAATATCATAATGTATTCAAATTGTAATTTAATAATAATTCAAACTGTTATAAAAAATTTTTAGTAGATATGAGTTACCGCGCGGTAACTCGCGGTTTCAATACCTAGTTTAAAGAATTGCAAACAAGTTTTATCAATTGTAAACCATCATTGAAATATATCACCAGGGAACAAACATTAAGCAACGAAATTTGAAAGTATATGCCGAGAAAAAGTAATAATCTAATGCAAGGTGCTTCATTTGGTCTGTTGTGATGCTAAGTTGATGCCTAGTTAGAAGAGTAATGACAAAGTCGAGCATATCGAGTGACCTATGTTCTACTTCCGCGGAGGACCGTGCTACATACACCGGTTTGTTTCTTCGAGGACCAAATATAACCGTATTGACTTCTAAGCTAAAAATATATATATCGATCTGTAATGATATTGTGTGAATCTAACAATATATATATATATATATATATATATATATATATACTAATGGTGACCAAGACTAACAAAACATTATCTAACGCTTATAGTGAATATCATATTAGGATAATTTAACTTGCTTATACACATACAACTTCTTTAACCAAAAGTTGAGGATTTATTTGGCCTAAATATAAAAGCCTGTTCTTTTTTAGAATTTATCTCCTCTATATATAAATAACAATCTCAATAAAAGCGATCTATGGTTCTATTCTAATACACAGAGTTTTAACCCTAGAATCTATTTCAGGGTGTCATAATGGGTCATCACTGATGGGTTGACCCTGTTTGTTTATAAATTTAGTAGAGTTTGAGTTGATTTTTTTAACCCATAAAAATGAATGGGCAGTCATGGATTACTACTTATGGGTTTATAATTCCAATGAGTCAACCAATTAGGGTTTTGGGTTACCCATGGGTTGTTCAGTAAAAAGGATAAGAAATTAAATATTTAATATATCTACAAAAAACTGAATTTTTCCTTTTACAAATATGCATAAATATATAAGCAAAATATGTAAAATATTTACAAAAAAAAATATGTATAAAAATATAAATAAACAGCTCCTATAATTTTTAATGAGTTTAATAGATTCGGATTTGGGTATCTAAATTTTAACCCATGAAATAAATGGGCTGGTCAAATCCATCAAATAAAATCTATTACCCATGTGGGTTTGGGTCGGGTTACCCATTATGACACCCCTAAGTCTACCGCAAGTACACATCAAACGAAGAAGTAAATTTGAAATCTAATCCACTAAGACCAAGTAGTTACATTATCAATCTTTAAGAAGTGACAAGATGTTGGTTGTGATCGTAATCAAACAAATTAACAAAGCAATTAAAACGATTTAAATTCAAATAAATAAAAGCATCAAGTTCATGGAATTCACGAGGAAGTTAGGAATTTAAATCGGGACACTATTCAGGGCAAGTTTTAAGATCAATTCTCGAACACATAACACAAAAATATAGCAAACACACTATTGTGGCGTCGAGTACTATGTCTAGCAACCTATAATTCTAAATTTTCGTTTGAACTTAGAGATTTAAACATGCATTAACAAGCAAGTCTGATAAGTTCACAATTTGCCTTAACATCAACTTTCGTTGGCTAAAGACAAGTTGCTCATCTATGATCTTTCGGGTATCTAACAAGTACTTTTCATGAGTTAAACAACCTATGATCATAAAATAGGTGGCCAATCTAACCTAAGCATTAAGCACAACCATAGATGAAGAACAGTCTAGATAAAAACAGCCATAATTCATTGATATATCATCTTTTGTAGTTTATACCAATTTAATTATCATATTTTGATACATCTTTGTTTTATTTTCTTCACTCTTGTTTAGAATTTAGTCGTAGGATGCATGACCCCTCAATGCTAAATTCTTCTTCGCTCTAATTTATACAATATAAGGATTTTTATGCAAAAAGTTATACACACAATATTCCATATCTTTTAATTATGCAGCAATGGCGACCAAGAGCCTCACTCTCATTCATATCTATTTTAATTTCTTTCTTATATTGTTTGATTAGATATATATATTTTGTTTGATAAAAAAGAGTTGTTTAGCCATTGTCATGCATCTTTAATAAATGTAGTTGTCATAATCTTTGGAACTTTCAAATTTTGATTTCTAATTGTAAGTCTACACTTCTTTTTCCTTATGAAATCACAAGCAGAGATAATATTGTATTTGCATGTGCTGGTTTACATAGTTTTCTGCGAATGTCTTGTCGAGCAAATAATTATCCTGAAAAAAACATAAGTGAAAAAGTTCTTAAAGAAAATAATGACAATAATAATGAAGTTTTATCATTTCAAGATCAACAGAGAGAATATAAATAAATAAAGAGTAACTATAATATCAAATATCTGGAGGGATTCGATTGAACGCTACAAGAAAACAAGGGTATAAGTGAAGTACAACAAGGGTACGACCTTTCTCGTACACGAATTAAATGATTAACCTCTTTGAGTGGTTAACTAACTTTCCAATGGTCACGTGTTACTACTTTGTCGTCTACCTTAAAATACTCGAATTTGATATAATTGATACGATTGTTACCATCGTCGTCCCAAACGTGTCAAAAATGAAAGAAAATTAACTAATTATATCCAAAATCCAATAGAGTATAATGTTTCATATTATATATGAAAGATAATGATTTAGGGGCCGATTAGTAAGGACGGTAGGTTTGAGTTTTTTTATGTAGGTTTTTTGGTTGTAAATTTTCTTGCTGTATATATTTTGGATGTAGATTTTTTGCTGTAGGAGTTTATTTTTGTAAACCTCATAAATTTTGGCTATAGATTTTTGGTTTTCCACAGTCAAAAATATTACATAAATAAAAAAAATGCTTTTCTAGAGCAATGAAAGCAAAAAATAAACCTAGAACATGATTAGTTTAATTTAATGCTCTGAATTTTCTTTTGCTTTCTAGCTAGAGCAATGAAAATCGCTGCCAATCAGCCTCTTAGTTTTGATTTTGACAAGGCAATATGATTTTCAAATAGATTTTAAAATCTTATACTGATTCCTAAAACCATTAAAATCTACCTTCCAATAAACCCTTAAAGTTAGAGGGTACTGTTGATTTTAGAGGTAGAAATTTCTCGCTTAGATGAATTTTCAGTTTAACAAATTGTTAATCGGTGATTAACAGTTTAACAATCTGTTACTGTCAGTTACATTAGAACTAAAACAACTTCTTTAACCAAAAGCCAAAGATTTATTTTGTTAATTGAAAAGTTGATCCTTTTTTGGCCCAAAGAAGTCGGTTCTTTTTTAGCATTTTTCTCTATAATTGTGTATATACATATTAAAGGGAATACAATTCTAGTAGAGATTCTATTCCATTTCTTCCTACTAATACTTAAAAGAATTTTCCTAAAAAGTATGAAACTTACTGGCACTAGTTCATAGCCAGTATGAATCTTACTGTCACTATATCTTATGGTGGCCTATATATTGGAGCCATCAGAGATCTTCTCATCTATAGTGACTCCATTCACCAAAAGTGATTATATATTTCATAAAATAGAGGTGTATCAAATCCACTACCTAGAATCCGATTCTCCAAATCAGCTCCATATTCTTCTTTGTGTTTATTCTGGTATATATATCGTTTCCTTGGAAAGTGTATTGATACACATGTATTAAATATTGAAGCCCATCTCCGATGTCCTCAATAGATGGATCCCATTTCATGTCTCCTTCATTGTCTTTAAAATATGGAGACCATCTCACCTTTATTCCGCGAAAAGACAATGTTGGAGATATGAAATGGGATCCATCTGTTCCTTATTTAACACAAACCACAATAAGTTCATATTTTTAAAGGAAATTAGCATATGTAGTATAAAAGTGATTTATAATTCATAAAATAGCATAAAACCATAAGAATAGCAATATTCAACATATTTCATACGATATTTGCCATTTTACATTTTTCATATAATTTTTATTTTTTATTTTCTTATTCACTCCCTCTCTCCTCTTTTAATTCTATTTTCAATATAACTTTTAATTAAAAAAAAATCAAAGGTTAAAATTTGTTTTAAAAAAACATAGATTTTTTTTCTACACACCCTATAACTTAATTTTTTCTAAATGAACACTTTTTTTTTAATAAAAAATAAATATGTTATTGACTAATTTTGTATATAACTGTTATGTATATAAAATGTCTAATTAATATAGTATGTTTATTCTTTTAAAACCATCTATTTATACATATTGTTTTGGAAAAAGCTCATCAACTTTAATTTATTTGGTCTTCTATTCCTCCTCATTCCTCCTATCTTATACTCCTCTTCCTACTCGTGCCCTTGCTCTTCCTCCTCTCCCTTCTCATTATTCTTTTCCTCCTCTTTCTCCCTATATATCCTCTTCATCATTCTCCTTCTATTTCTCATTCTCATTCTTTTCTTTTTTTCATTTCCTCGTCCATATACCACATAGATGAATAATTTTTATTGTTATGTACTATATGCTTAACACACTCATGAAAGGAACTACTGCTGGAAGGTGTGTGATCCCTCACATCCACAAGTCTCTCATCAACAAAATAATCAAGGAGTGAAGCAACTAAGAAAATAAAAAGCAGTCCAACACTAGACAGACGCAAACAGAAGTGAAGCAAGTATACACATAACATTACACTTGGAGAGACACATCATTCCTTGATGGCTTTGTTGATGAGCGACTTGTGGATGTGAAGGATCACACCACCTCCAGCAATAGTTCCTTTGATGAGTGTGTCATGTGTTACAATACATTTTTTCCAAAAAGAAAGTTTTACTTTTCTTTTACTATTAATAAATTTATACAATGATATAGACTATATTTGATATAGTTGAATTACAAAAATGTATCTATATTGCTGTTGTAATTATTTAAGTTTTCTTTTGTAATATTAGAATAGTTTAATATTAGGCAACTCTTTTTTGTAGTTTATACCAGTTTAATCATTATATTTTGATACATCATTATTTTATCTTATTCAAAGTTTTAAGTGATACACTAGAATTTAGTAGTAGCATACCTAACTCGTTAATGCTAAATTCTTCTTCACTGTAGTTTATACAAATATAAAGATTTTGATGCAAAAAATCATACACACAATATTCCATATATTTGAATTATATAGGTTGCAACATATATATCAATGGTAACCAAGAGCCTCACTCCCATTCACATCTATTTTAGTTTCCTTGTTATATTGTTGAATTATATACACACACATATATATATATATATATATATGTATAATTATTAAAAGGAACATAATTCAAATGAGATACTATTCCATATTTTTCCTACTAATACTGAAAAGATTTGTCCAATAAAAGTATGATTCTTACTGTCAATAGTTCATTATCTACAAAGACATACAACTGTATTAAACTACAAAGATATTTTTTTAAAGTTGAATTATAAGAGTTCATGAATTGAAGATATCAATGATGGTGGCGATAATAAATTTTAATTTTAATTTTATTTTTGGTTCTTATTTTTTTTTTTTTGATTATTTGAGTAGTTTGATATTTAAAAGTTTTAATTCAAGTTTCCATTCGTTCCTCTAGATCTAATATGAAATTTTCTCTCATTAGATGAAAGAAACAATGTTCCATATTTAATATCAATTGTTTTAGATCCATTAATGTTAATTTTGTTTAATATATATGTTATATGTTTTTAATAAAAAAATTGATTGATAATCAAAGATATAGTTTCCCGAAGGTTTAGACATTGATCATGGCCATGCACAAAATAAAACTCTATGCCCATTATACATTTTGAACCAAAGAATCAAATAAGATGTTAACAGTGCTCTCTGTTCTATGTAACGCAGATGATTTTTTTAATATGTATGTGAATATCATTAATATGAAGGTGTATTGAAAGTAGAATTTTAAGCGATTTAATGGAATTCAGATTTTGACAGATTTGAAAAAACTTGTTTTCAAGGTACTTAAAATGATTTAAGTTGATTTTTTTATTTTTGTTATAAATAATTATATGGTGATTTTGGAAGATTTTTATTATAAATCATATGGTGATTTAGTAGATTTAAGAGTTATTTTATTTTTATGAAATCAAATAATTACAATCTCAGCCGTGGGTTATGGTTCTCCTTTTGAGACTTTTTCTGTATTGTTCTCCTTTTGGGTTAAAAAATCAAGCACTTTCTTAATTCAACAGACCAGAAAACAAAAACCAGTGAAGGATATCATCAATCCTGAGTATACAGTGAAACATAATCATCAAGCAACAAGTATACAATGCCTTTTATAAAGGATACAGAACACTCTAGAACAATGCTGAGTAATCAAAGATAATTGTATCTTGTACTTGCTGACTCTTTTGGGATTTAGTCTTAATGTTTAAGTTAGATTGGCCACCTAATTTATGAACTTAGATTGTTTAATGCATCGGAAGTGTTTGATTAAATGATTGAAAGTATTTATATGAGCAATTCGTCTTTAATCGACGAAAGTTGATGTTAAGGTGGATTGTGAACTTATCGGACTTGAACTTTAATTTTTTGATGATTGGCTGAACTTGATGTTTTAATTTATTTGAATTTACAATCGTTTTAATTGTTTTTTTTTATTTGAATTCCACCACAACAATCGCATGTTACTTTTTAACTTGAGTTTCATGTTTTGATATGACGGGATTGTTTGGACTTTTCTCTTCTTGAACTTGCTGATTTCTTTAGGCTTTAGAGTCCTCACTTACACTAGACTTGTCTTAATTATTATAAATTCACGATAAGAAAATGTTGAGTGCAATATGTAATGTAAAGAGTATAACGCCTGAATCCCTGATTTACTCTGAGGTCTTGCTCTTTCCAACGAGGGAGAGAACTCCAGATAGTTCCTTGCATATATCTTCATATAATTGCGTTTCCATAACATAGCTTTAGTCAAAATATAGACCACAAAGACAATCATATCATCAAAGAGCAAGAATATAAACACAAACTCCTCGAAAATATATGGAGTCAGATGATTAATCAATAACATTTTACGATGCCCAAATACAATTCTAATAGAAGTTTTGATTAATCAATCATACTTTTATTTGATTTTAACTTTTGTGTGATACATTAGAATTTGGAACCGTTTTGATGAAAAAGGAGAATTTTCTCAAACCCAAGATAGTACTTCATTGGTGTAGCAAAGACACCGCGATATGCATGCTCAACCCAGAAATCTGTGAAGATCTACATGGACTGTCTACCAACTAGCAGAATTCATGATTCACATCTACTCGGGCTTCCAACACGTGGGAGGTAAGCTCAATGACAGCTAGGGTTTTTAGAGTTACTCCCTTTAGGGTTTCGAGATTTCCCTAGGGTTTTCTATTTTCCTCAACTCTGATTTTATTCATTGCAAACAAACATATTTGTAGGGAACCTCAAAAGAAACCTTAATTACAATATGAACCATACTAGTGAGCCTATTAATGAATCAAATCAAAGGGAAAAAAAGCCTTCTTGAATTGGGGTTTTCTTCTCTTACTAAGCCAATCGAAATGGACATTTAGAACGAAGAGGTGAGCCTTCAACTTTTGGGGAAAAATAAGAAACCCTAATGGCTTTCCCATCATATATGATCACTTCATCATTGACGATTCAGCAGCTTTAGCTGATTAGCTGGTTGACACAAACTACAAGAAAACTGCCAATTTGCGATGGCCGAAATCGTTGCAAATCCGTCGCAAATGGCTATTTTGCGATGGATCTGCGACACCGTCAAAAACGTCGCAATTCGTGTGTCGCAAATTGGATTCATCGCAAAGTCGTCGCAAAAATTACGACATATTAATGTTGTCGCAAAGCTGCGACGGCCAGGACCCTCTCAGATTCCTCGCAAACTTGCGACGAATCTGCGACGTTTTACGACGTCAGTTTTGCGACACAGTTGCGATGTCTGCTCTGCGATGTCCTTGCGACGTCACTACTGCGACGTGTTTGCGACGTCAGTTTTGCGACGTATCTGTGACGCCTATTAAAAATATATTATTTTTTAAATTTGGAAATTTTAATTAAATATTTTTAAATTATTTTTAAAATTGTTTAAATAAAATTTATATTAAAATATTTTAAAATAAATTTATTAAATACAATATTTTTAATATATTACAAAAATAAATAAAAATCTAAAAATTGTCCGATAGGTCTACGTTGGAGTCCAAAATCTTGTCTGGGTTTTGATCCGTGCTCCCGTCCGGGTTTGTTGAACTTGATCCGGGCTCACCGGATTATATCGCGTTTAGCTGAGCAGCAATTTCGGCGTCTTTTGAAGCCAATGTAAAGAACAACTGGGTTAACTTGGCGATGTTGTCCTGCAACTGGTTTTACAACGTAGATGTTAGGAGTCGTTCTTAACTTTTTTTGAATTACGATTTGCAAAATGTTTTAAAATATTTTATTAAATTCTAATCGTATTTGGAATTAACATAATTCATAAAACTGTTGTACAAATTTGTAATTGTAATTTGTAAAACGTATTTGAATTTTTTTAATTAAAAATCATAACCGTTTAAAAAATGTAAAATGTTTTTAAAAATTAAAAAAAAGTTTAGAAAAATCCAAAAAACATTTTTAAATAACAAATAAAAATTCAATAGCAAAAAAATGTCTTTAATAAATCCCAAATTGTTTTAAAAATGGAAAAACGTTTAGAGAAATTCCAAAATTGTTTTGAAAAATACAAAAACCAAATTTTAAAAAAAATCGTTTTCAAAAATCCAAAAATGTTTTAAAAATTCAAAAATCATATTCAAAAATTCAAAAGCGTTTTAAAAAATTCAAAAATGTTTTAAAAATCCGAAAATCATATTTAAAAAATTTTAAACGTTTTTAAAAATTCAAAAATGTGTAAAAAATTCAAAAAACGTTTTTTAAAATACAAAAACAAAATTTAAAAAACAAATATCGTTTTTAAAAATCCAAAAAGCGTTTAGAAAATTCAAAAATCATATTTAAAAATCCAAAAATGTTTTAAAAATCCTAAATTGTTTTAAAAAATCAAAAAGTGTTTTTAAAAATCCAAAAACGTTTTTAAAATACAAAATCGTTTAGAAAAATCGAAAAACGATTTAGAAAAAATTCATAAATCATTTTGGAAAATCAATAAACGTTTACAAAAATGCAGAAATCGTTCCATGGCCTAATCTACCGTTTATCTACCAAATCCTAAGTTTTATGGCCTAATCTAACATGTATGTTCCAAATCCTAAGTTCCATGTCCTAATCTAACATGTAAGAAGACTTACCTTGGCGTTGGGAAGAGAGGAAGTTGCGGTAGAGAGGAAGAGATCCGAGGAGAGCAAGCCCACGGGAAGAGAGGAAGAGATCCGAGGAGAACATGGGATGCGGGAGAAGAAGAAGAAAAAGAGAGGAAGAGGAAGAAGAAGAGAGGAAGAGGAAGAAGAAGAGAGGAAGAAGAAGAAGATAGGAAGAGAGAAGAATAATCGCGGAAGAAAGAGAGAGAGGGAAAGAAATCGGTAATGAGAGGAAGAGAAAGAGAAGAAGAAAGAAAACCATGCAGCTAGAAATTCTAAACCGCTATGCGACGGCCTTGCGACGGATTTGCGATGTTCTGGTTCCGGACGTCGCAAATTCGTCGCAGATTTGCAAGGCAACTGCGACGTTTGGAGTAAAAACGTCGCAATTCCGTCGCAAATTTGCTATGGACTTGCGACGTTTGGGATAAAACTCTAATGTTTAGCGGTTTATCCACTTCCTTGCAACATAACGAATATCCGGAACAACGTATCAAAGATACATACGAAAAGACCAAGAATACAACAATGATCATTCATCAATTGAATTTGGTATGTGTAATTCTCTACAAAACCGACAAACTATGTAGCGAGATTGAAAATACATATATCTATAATTTGTCGGTTTTGTGGATGCTTATACAGACCAAATTCAATTGATGAATGATCATTGTTGTATTCTTGGTCTTTTTGTATTTATCCTCGATACGTTATTCCGGTCATCCGTAATGTTGCAAGGTAGTGGATAAACCGATAAACATTACAGTTTTACCCCAAACGTTGCAAATTCGTCGCAGATTTGCGAGGCAACTGCGACATTTGGGGTAAAAACGTTGCAATTCCGTCGCAAGTCCATAGCAAACTTGCGACGTTTGGGGTAAAACTCTAATGTTTAGCGGTTTATCCACTACCTTGAATTACGATGTTCCCCAATTGTTAGTGTTTAATTATTCATTATTGAATCCCTCAATGAACACACATATATCCAAACTTTAACCGCTCTTTCAATATTTCGGTTTACCCAGATGTTGCAAATCCGTCGCAGATTTGCGAGGGACTTGCGACGAATGGGTTGAAAACCCTAATTTTCGTCGCAATTCCCTCGCAATTTTGTGATGTATTTGCAACGTCTGGGTAAACCGAATTATTGAAAGAGCTGTTTATGTGTGTAGAAACAAATTTCGTATATATGTGTTCTTTAATACATTGATGAATACATATATTTGTCGCAAAAAATTTAGTATGATTTAATCAACCTCTTAAACTTTCTACCCGAATTCTTGCTCTCTCTAAAATTTTGTTTGGAGTAAGAATCACATTGTGGGCTATTTATAGGTAAAATTTGATTTTTTGCTACGTAATTGCGATGGAGATGAATCACATCGGAAAAACATCGCAACAGCCTCGCAATTTTGCTACGGATATTGTACCATCGCAAAATTGCTACGGATTTGCGATATAACCTCTACCATCGCAAAGAAGTAGCAAAACCATAGCAGAAACATCGCAAATTTGCGACGTAATAATATGTCGCAAATTTGCGACATTTTTGCGACGTATTTATATGCCTCGCAATCGCGTTGCAAGCTCGTTGCAATTTTGCGACCTTTTTTTGCCATCGCAAAATGACGTCGCAAATCGGCTGTTTTCTTGTAGTGACATACTCGATATGCATTCAGTGAATGTGTCAACAAGCTGATCAGCTAAAGCTGCTGAATCGTCCTTGAAGGTTTCAATGAATGTCTTGACAACAACCATCTCCTGAGCCGTCGCTTTTAGACTGAACCAGGTTACAAACTTCAGCCTGAAACTGCTCTCAATATGATTCTCCAAATCAGCTCCATATTATGGTATATGGAGAATTGGGTACTTGGAATATGTATTAATCACCTGTATTAAATATTCAAGCCCATCTTCGATTTCATGTCTTCTTCATTGTCTTCAAGCCCATCACCTTTATTCCATGAAAAGGCAATTAATGTTGGAGATGTGAATGGGCTCCATATGTTCCTTATTTAACACAAACCAAAATAAGTTTATATTTTTTATGATTCGACTTTGTGTTGCAGGTATCTTATGGAGTTCACAGAGCCAATACAGTCTTATTCAAATGTGGGATTTATATTAATCATAGCCTGAATTGAAACAAAGAATCAAAAATGAAAGCTCATGTAAATTTTTTGGATTTTTATAAATTGATGAAATATATAATGCGTAATGAAGAAGAAGAAGATGGAGGACAAAGACGAAGAAGGAGGTCATGCGGAGCTTGACACTCATCGAAGGAACTACTGCTGGAAGGTGTGTGATCCCTCACATCCACATTATCTAAAAATGTATCTATATTGTTGTTGTAATTATTTAAGTTTTCTTTTGTAATATTAGAATAGTTTAATATTAGGCAACTCTTTTTTGTAGTTTATACCAGTTTAATCATTATATTTTGATACATCATCATTTTATCTTAATCACTGTAGTTTATACAAATATAAAGATTTTGATGCAAAAAATTATACACACAATATTCCATAGGCGGACCCAAAGGTAAGGGAAGGGGTTCAATTGAACCCCCTTCAATTTTGATTTTTTTTTTAATTCAAATTTTGAAAAAATTATTATATGAAACATTTATTTTTTATTGTAACCAAATTCAATTTTATTATTATTTTGACATGCAATTAACTAAATTTTAATAACTAGCAAAAAATTAACTCACAAACATCCATTTAATCAACTCACCAATTCTTTTTAAAGAATTTTTTTATACTCTCATAACATACAATTACTTTATTTAATAACTCCCTTATTTGAAAATAATTTAATTTTTAATATATTTTTTTTGTCAACAATTAAATCGACAAAGTCCGATCAATATGTAAAAATCTACACTTTTAAATCTATTTTTAATCTATTATAAGTAGTAGAAAAAGATCAATGCATGAATCATTAACTAATCATGCTAACCACTATATTGATGTTTTTATCGATTATATTTTTATATAGTATTTATCATTTACTATCTATGAAACAATATATTTTGATATTTTTTTAAAAAAATTATTTATTATTTTATTGGCAACCAAGAGCCTAACTCCCATTCATATCTATTTTACTTTCCTTGTTATATTGTTAAATTATATACACATATATATATATATATATATATAATTATTAAAAGGAGCATAATTTAAATGAGATACTATTCCATATATTTCCTACTAATAGTGAAAAGAATTGTCCAATAAAAGTATGATTCTGTCTATCAATAGTTCATTATCTACAAAGACATACAATGTATTATATTTTTGCTTATGGTACTCGTTGAATACAACTGTCACAGTGGCCACTACATCTTACTGTCACTAGTTCATTGTAGTATGAATCTTACTGTCACTACATCTTATAAAGGCCTATATACTGAAGCCATCAGAGATCATCTCATCCATTGAATCAACTATTTTTTTCAGTTCAGAGGAATATAGGTAATTGTCTCTATATTTCAAAGACCCTACTCTCAAAGAAAAGACACTTTGAGATGCGAAATGGGATCCAGCTGTCGAGGAAATCGAAGCCGAATATGGTGGATAATTGAGCAACCAACAGATAAAATCGAGGTATAAAATAAAGAATATTCTATACCTTAGCTTCTATGTTGGTTGTTCAATTGTCCTCCAGTATTCAGAATCGATTTTCTCAACAAAGGAAGCTCATTTCGCATCTTAAAGCGGAAGGAATTATGGCTTTATATAACGGATTTGTTCTGACGGTTTCGAGAAAAACTCTGTTCAGGATATGTTTTTAAGTTGACTTATAAGAGTTCATGAATTGAAGATATCAATGATGGTGGCGATAATAAATTTGAATTTTAATTTTATTTTTGGTTCTTATTTTCTTTTTCTTTTTTTTTGTCAATACTAGAGCACAACTGACCGGTCCATTAGCCTATAGTGGATTTAATCCCTGAACGTGTAAGTGCATCTGCCCATAGTGCACTTACCACCTGCCACTAGACTAAAAACCACTAGCATTTTTTATTTTCTTTTCATTATTATAGTAGTTTGAAATTTAAAAGTTTTTATTCTTAGTTTCCATTTGTTCCTCTAGGTCTAATATGAATTTTTCTCTCATTGGAGGAAAGAAACAATGTTCCTTATTTAATATCAATTGTTTTAGATCCATTAATGTTAATTTTGAATAATGTATATGTTATATGTTTTTAACAAAAAAATTGATTGATAATCAAAGATATAATTTCCCGAAGGTTTAGATTCTATTGATCTTTGCTCTCTATGACGCATATGTGTTTTTTATATGGATGTGAATATTATTAATGTGATGGTGTATTGAAAGTAGAATTTTAGATGATTTAATGGAATTCAGGTTTCGGAAGACTTGTTTTTTTATATCAACATTGGGCAAAAATTGGCCGACTCATTAGCCAAGTTTCTACATAATATAGGTGGTGGAACTCGATTCCTGGATGTGTAAGTGCGTCTGCCTTTAGTGGACTTACCACATGCCACTAAACTCAAGACCTGCGGAAAATGATTTGGGAAGACTTGTTTTTAAGGTACTTAAAATGATTTAAGTTGGTTTTTTAGTTTTGTTTTAAATAATATGGTGATTTTGGAAAATTCATTATAAATCTTATGGTGATTTAGGAGATTTAAGAGTTTTTTTGTTTTTATGAAATCAAATAATTACAATCTCAGTCGTGGGTTATGGTTCTCCTTTTTTTATTTTCTCTTGCAACGCTTTATTATTGATACTGGTTGAATGGAACCGATTACATGATAGAATAAATTCAATAAATGAATATAGTTCTCTTTTTGAGACTTTTTCTGTATTGTTCCCCTTTTCGGTTAAGAAAATTAAGCACTTTCTAAAATCAACAGACCAGAAAACAAAAACCAGTGAAGCTTGTGCTTTGGATATCATCAATCCTGAGAAACATAATCATCATGCAACAAGTATACAATGCCTTTTATAAAGGATACGGAATACTCTAGAACAATGGTGAGTAATCAAAGACTAAAGCTATAAAGAAACTTATATGTTATCTAAAGTGGACACTCTGTTGACGTTTCAAGTTTTGATATGACGGGATTGTTTGGACTTTTCTCTTCTTGAACTTGCTGACTCCTTTAGGATTTAGAGTCCTGACTTACACAATAAGACAATATTGAGTGCAATATGCAATGTAAAAAGCATAACATCTGGATCCCTGATATGGTCTGAGGTCTTGCTCCTTCCAACGAGGGAGAGAACTCCAGATAGTTCCATGTATAACGCCTGGATCCCTGATATATATCTTCATGTAACTGCGTTTCCATAACATAGCTTTAGCCAAAACATAGACCACAAAGACAATCATATCATCAAAGAGCAAGAACATAAACACAAATTCCTAGAAAATATATGGAGTTAGATGATTAATCAATAATTTTTTACGATACCCAATTACAATTCTATTCAATCATAGTTTTATTTGATTTTCACTTTTGTGTGATACATTAGAATTTAGTAGTAGAATGCATGACTCGGCCATGCTAAATTCTTCTACACTCTAGTTTATACAAATTTAAAGATGTTGATGCAAATAATTATACACTTAATAATCCATATCTCTTAATGGTAATCAAGAGCTAGCCATTTATATCTATTTAAATTTGTTTCTCATCTTGTTTGATTATATATATATAATTGTGTTGGTGACAAAAAAAAAATTGTATATATATTAAAGGGAATAAGATCCTACCCAGATCATATTCCATATTTTTTCCTACTACTAGTGAAAATCTTGACCTATTAAATTAGTTTTCTTTTTCTTTTTCAGAACAAAATGTAAAGCTTTTTTTGGCTCTTTATATATAACACAAACATTCAAAACAAAAAGAATTCAGTATAATACAAATATTGGTAGAAAATGGGGAAGAAAATAAGTTTATTAGTTTTTACTCTTTATCTTTGCATAAACTTTACACTTAGTAAATATTACTCAAAAACTCTTCCATTAAGACCAAAACAAGAACTCATCACCAATCTTCATTTCTTGTTTCATGACACACTTACCGGTTCAAACCCATCAGCCGTTCTCATCGCAGGAGGAGACAACAACAACTCTTCTGGTCCTTCACCTTTTGGTTCTCTCTTTGCCATTGACGACCCATTTAACCATTGGACCAGACCCTAACTCCAAGAGGATTGGGAAGGCAAGAGGTACGTATGTTTCTTCAGGTAAAAATATCCCTACGTTGACAATGTACGTTGACTTTGGACTCAGTTCTAGCAATAGTTCCTTTGATGAGTGTATCAAGCTCCTCTGCCTCACGGTCAGTATCTGGAAACTCCAGTTCCTCTTCTCCTCAGGCTTCCATTACGAGCCCTAAATCAAACCCAACCTCGCCGGTGCCGGTAGATCCATTGACTTTGCCAATTTCTACAAACGACACTGTTGACCTAAATCCCACTGTGTCGTTCTCTGCAGCTCAGCCGATGGAGGAATCAGCGACAAACCAACAATCTCTTAGCAAGGCTGAGAAAACTGAAGTTCCAGCAGTGCAAACCACTGACCATCCTACCCCATTGATAGATGTGGTTCCAATTGCTACAGTCACTGCTCCAGATTCCTCTTGGAAATCTATTGTCGAAGGCTCAGGAAGAACAATGAAAAGAAAGGGTACTCCGTTTATCTTAGAAACAGGTGAGACTTGTGTAACAATTCTTGATTCTGTTATCGAGAATAACAAAAAGGATTGGGAAATGTTTGTGCCTGGACAATTCTACAATAACCCTCCAAAGCCGGGAGCTGCTCATGCTATTGTGAATGGTATCTGGGGAAAGACTAAGGATATCACCATCTCAAAAGTTGATGGCAACTCTTACCTGTTCTTCCAAACGATGCGGCTCGGAAACGAGTATTAGCTCTGGGCTTACGGAAAATAGAGGGACATACTATGTTTGTTGCTAAGTGGGAACGTGGTCCCATCGCGGAGAAACCAGAACTGAAGTCAGCACCAGTGTGGATAGAGTTTAGAAACGTACCTGATCAATTCTTCTCTCATGAAGGGTTAGAGCACATAGCCAGCATGGTTGGAGAACCGATTCGTTGCCATTCAGCCACACCTAAGAAATTGAATATGGAAGTAGCTAGAGTGCTTACAGTAATTGATCCCAGGAAGCCATTACCGGTGAGGTTATTGTAAGATTCCAATCAGGTGTTACTAGAAGAGTAGCAGTATCTAGCCCCTTCATGCTTCCAATTTGCTCTCACTGTAAAAAAGTTGGACACACGCTGCGAAGATGCCAATCTACCCCTCGCACCTGTACAAATTGCAACTCATCAAAAGGCCCCACTACTACCACAGCCGTTGCTTCAACGTCCCAGCCTGTACCTGCAGAAAAACCTGTTGAATCTCCTCTGCCTCGCACTCCCAAAAGTTGCCACTGAAATCCAATATGGAATTCTGGGAAAACAAACACCTCTTCCCTCTGCTCCAATTGCTCTAATTGCTCCTTCCATCACGATAGGGGAAAAGGAGAGTGTAACTGAGGTTATAACAATTCTACACTCTGTATATGAAGAACCAATCTTACGTTAAATCAAAATTGCAACCTCTAGTAATCCGAAATAGTTCTCTGGAAAAATGGCAAAGTGATGTGACGACAGCAGGAAAATGTCGACAAAATAAGATACATTTTTTTTTTTTGTCAACATTGGCCACAACAGGCCGACCCATTAGCCAAATTCTTATATAATGTAGGCGGTGGGACTCGATCTCTGGTTGTGCAAGTATGCATGTCTTATGTGGACTTACCGCCTGCCACTAGACTAAAGACCACTTGCATTTATTTTAGTATCCTTGTAGCAAGAGTTGATCTTATTGCCAAAAATGTTTATAAAAATATCCTTGTATACATTTTATTTATAAAAATAAAAAAACACATATATATATATATATATTACAAATTAAAATATATTTTAATATCCTTGTAGCAAGAGCTGATCTTATTGCCAAAAATGTTTGGATATATATATATCCTTACAACTCTCAATTGACACAAACGTATCCATTATTGAAGGAACACTTCAATGAACTTTCTTTACTACTCTTTTGATTATTTAACTTAATCAAAATACATGTGCTACACTACATTGTTTTCAAAAACAAACTTTGTACTTTTTTTAAATTAGTATTAATATAAATATGTTATAGAGATTATAAATTAACATGATTACAAATAACCGTATGACTCCTAGATGAAAAAAATATAAGAACTTATAGAGGTTTCATCCTTATTGTATGATTATCTTCATATCGATCTCTAATGAAATTGTGTTAATCAAAACCCTAGATTAAAAAAATTTATATCCAAGCAAGAGAAATAAAAATTTCCAACATTGCCAAACAAAGAACCCCATAGTCCCCACAGTCCCTTTCATTTCTGTAACAAAGGCATTTCTTTTAGAAGATGCCGTAAGAGCTTTTATGGTTCGAGAGAAGGAAGAAATTTAAATATAAGAAAATCTGGTTCGAGAGAAGGAAGCCAAAAACAAGAGGTGAATAGTATTCTTTATCTCTTTCATATTCTCTCTGAGAATTTCTAGCTAAACAAATCTCTCCGAAGACGATTCATGTATCTTCCTCATTCTATTTAACTCTCGGTCCCTTAAGAAGTTTGCTCTCATAGCAAAAGTAGATTTCAGAATCCAAGAGATGATCTTATTGCAAATTAATATGTAATACCAAAAGTATATTTCAAAACAACAATCATAATGAACTTTCTTTACTACTCTTCAGATCATTTAACTTTATTTCAAAATATACTACTTAAATACATGTGCTACAACACATTGTTTTCAAAGAAAAATTTATACTTCTGTTTTTGTAGTGATATAAATTAACATAATTATAAAGATTACATTTTATATAGTGAAAAAAATAATCAGGGAAAAATTATCTATACTGTTGTTATGATTATTTATGTCTGTTTTTTGATATTCAAATAGTTTATTATGAAACTCTTTTTTTTTTGTTTATACCAATTTAATCATTGTATTTTGATATGTCATAGTTTTATTTGATTTTAACTTTTGTGTGATACGTTAGAATTTAATAGTAGCATGCATGACTCGTCAATGCTACATTTTTCTTCACTCTAGTTTAGAAAAATTTACAGATGTTGATACAAATAATCATACACACAATATTCCATAGAGTACAAGAACAATTGAGAGATTGAGAGATTTTAGAATTTCTCTTGGTTTTACTTACACTGGTATTGGTTTGTTTAGTTGGTAATTATACAATTATGAATGGTGACCAAGAGCCTCACTCACATATCTATTTCGATTTCTTTCTTATCTTATATTAAAGGGGGAAAAATTCTAATGAGATTCTATTCTGTAATAGTGAACAGAATTGTCCATAAAAATCTATGAATCTTACTGTCACTATGGTGGGTACTTGTTGGATACAGCTGTCACTATGGCCACTACATCTTATAAAGGCCTATATATTAGGGCCATCACCAAATTGATCATTGTTCATCTTATGGAATACAGACAACATATTATATACCTCGACATCATCGGTTGGGTGCTCAATATTCCAAACATCATATGTTGTAGACATGATCGAGCACTTTGACGATGATTCTTCCATGCTATATGTATATGACTTACCTCTCAAGTCAAATCGACACTTTTATATTTGAGTGAGTATCATCCAATCAAATCAGTGAGATTATCTGGTTTGAGATTAAATCCGATGTTTTAGATTGTGAATCTTTTAGATTTTCGAGTAAAAAATTATAGATCGAGTTTTTCCAAAACTTTATTGGGTTTTGGCGAGCATGAAAGATTCTAGTTAATCTCATATTGTAGTAGATTTTGCTTAATATTTTTGCAAATACTTGCACTCAAAGCTACCAGACTTAAGTAGAATAGATCCGCGTTAATTCTAAGTAAAATAGGAAAATCCCTATGAGATTATCTAGTTTGAGATTAACTCAGATCGTTTAGGTTGTGAATCTTTTATTGGGTTTGATGGGTCATGAATTATCTCAGTTGTTAATCACGCGTAGACACATACACGTGAAAGATTTTTCTTTTGATTGGGCTTTCTATGAAATACGTGTTATTGCATGAAACCTGTGAGGGAATCATGTTTTGAACAAGGAAAGAATCATGAAATCATATGATGATATCGTCTGTGTATTAAGTGAAAACTCATGAGCGTATGTGACAATAATGTCATGAACTAATTAATATATGTATTAAGAGATGTCTATAAAGATTATAATCTCTTGTAAAGATACATGTTCATGTCTGCAATTGCAGATGGAAACTGTTAAACAGTTTTGTTTGCGGGATACTCAAGTAATTTGATTCAAGTCTTTGGACATCAAATCTTGTATTCAACTCTTGTAACAAGTGGGGGATTTGTTGGGGTTTTGATACTACGAATTGAATGATTTGGGCTTCATGTCCAATCAAAAGGCTAAGCCCAGAATCAAATTAAAAACCCTATTCAAACCCATGTTAGAGTTGGATAAAAAGAATTAAAAGGAGAGGAGACGGAAATAATAGAGAAAAGAAAAAGGGGATGAGAGAAAGAAAACAGAGAAGAAGAGGTGATGGGATCAACTCGTTCTTAAAAGAACGTTGGAATAATCCATAAGATGGATCTTCTTCTTCTTTTGTTGGTGATCTCTCTTCCCCTGCAATCCCATCTCCTTGACCTTGTTTCTCACCGGTTTCTTGAGTGTCCCACCTCGCTTCAAGTGTGTGCAAGAAAGTCGAGGGCGGAGTAAACGCTGGAGCAATACTATCATTGATCCTCACACAAGGAGTGGTGGCATATTTGCTTAAGCGCAGAAGCTTAAGCTTCGGCTTCGCAATTACGATCTTACGTAACCCTTTACTTGTATTCTGTTTTTGGGCTATCTTTAAGCCTCTTGTTTGAGTTCTTGATGCAGGTTCCAACAAATAACGTATTCGTTTTTTATAAAAAAAGTTCATTTTTTAAAAATTTAAATCTTAGTATGTATTGAAAATTTTATTTTAGTTTTTTTATTGGAAGTTATATTGAAAATAGAATTAGAAGAGAAAAGAAAGAGTGAAAAAAAAGATAAAATAAAATAATTAAATTAAAAGAGTATAGTGAGAAATATTATAGAAAATATGTTGAATATTGGTAATTTAGAGTTTGTAGTTAGATTGTTAATTATAAATCATTTTATAGCCATTTATTAAATTTCCCTATTTTATAAGTTAAAATGCAGTGGATCGTGAGATTATGAGATTTAAGTATTGTATACATAAATTTTTCTATTATAAACAGAAAAAACGAAAACAAAATCTCTATGAGCAGCAAGACATGTCATTCCTTAACTATGTAATCAGGAAACAGTCTATTTAATTCTGGGCTTAGCCTTTGATTTTTCTTTGTCTCCATCATAACACCTGCAAGGTTTCCAAGACTCTTCAAATTAGCAAATCGTTCATCTTCCTGAATATTATCAGTATAAAGACCAAGTTGACGCTCAAGAGACATTTACTCGACAAAACTAAAATCTTCTGGATAAAACTCAGATAACCTCATAACTTTTAACTGATCAAGCCCTTGAAATGAATCAATAGGGCTCAAAGAAGCAATACAGCTAAGTAATTCAGTGTTTACCTCATTAAAATGATCCTTAAACTCCTGAATTTGCATATCCAATACAGTGTAAAAGCATTCCACTTGATAGTGATGCAAGTTGGTAATGTTACTTCTTTTTCTTGGCTTCCTTGGGTCAACAAATTCTATTTTCCAACTCAATGTCATGATTCTCACAAAAGGAAGAAACTTTATTAAGCAAAGAATCTCATCTATTATCCCTTAGCTTGTATAATTGCTGCTTGGTGGAACACACAAGTGACATAGCATTCAAAATGTCTTGATCTTTTCTTTGTAGAGCCATTGATAAACTATTCATGAATCCAAGAAGAATCAACATCAATTGTAAGTAGAACACAAAGTCAAAGGTGTTAAAGTACTTGAGAAGACCATTAGCTTGTCGCCTTTTGGTACCATCAGTCCCATCACTTTTGATATACTCAAGCACTTTAATGATAGAAGAAAATAGGTCAACTAACCGCAACAATGATTTATAGTGAGAATCCCAACGAGTATTGCCAGGTCTCACTAGTGCAACCTCTTGATTCAATCTTTTTCCGGTCTTGATTTCACCTTGACTAATTCCTTCCTCAACTCTTTTCTTGTGCTCTTCTCGAATCATATCATTTCTCTTACAAGAAGCTCCAACCACATTTAACAAGACATAAACCATATCAAAGAAATCCCCAACCTCAAAATGTTGTTTAGCAACTGCCACAACAACTAGCTGAAGCTGAAGAGCAAAACAATATATATAATATGCAGAACTATTTTCCCTTAAATTCAAAGATCTCAATCCATTGAACTCACCCTTCATATTACTTGCTCCATCATAGCCTTGTCCTCTTAACTTCTTCATACTCAATCCATGTTTAGCAAACAATGAATCCATGCTACATTTCAATGATGCAGAAGATGTTTCTGCAACATGAATTAGACCAATAAACCTTCCTTTGACTATTCCATTTTATCAACAAAACGAAAAACCACAGTCATTTGCTCTTTATCAGAAACATCTGCAGATTCATCCACCAACAAGCCAAACACATCATGGTTAACCTCTTGAATAATAGATTCAGTAACTTCCTGTGCAAAGCAATGCACTATATTTTTCTGAATTTTAGGAGATACCATTTGATTATTTTTTGGAGCATTCTCCAACACAACCTTACTTATCAGCTCATTTTGCCTTGCATATATTTCACAAGCTCTAAGAAATTTCTCCTATTAGCTGATTCATCATGACCTCTAAAAGCCAATCATTGTCGTAGTATATATCTAGAACAATCAATTGAAGCATTCAATCTGATCTTGTATTCATTTTTCATTGCGTCATCTTGCTTATAAAAAGCATGAACAATAGATTGACCTTGCTTCATCAAACAATCAGCCCTTTTTAAAGCATTATAGTGAAAACTATTCACAAATCCTACATGATCACGTAATTTCTTTGGACTTTTCCAAGTATCAAAGCCTTTTGACACAAATGTATCACTTTCACATTTATTTTGTGTGTAATCTCTAAACAAGTAGCAAAACAAACAATAAGTTTTGTCTTTTTCACACTATATTTCAACCAACTACCATAGAGATCAAACCAATCTGGATTAAATCGTCTCAATTTTTTTTCTTGATTGTGTTTTAGGAAAATCATGATCTCAAGATTGACAAAGACCTCTAGTAAGATATTTGTGTCTTACCTCATCTTTTTCATTAAGATGATATTCTAATTTTTTTTTCCTATCTACAGAATCCCAAAGTAAATTTCTGAATCTTTTTCAGCTGTTCTTTCAAATTGTTTTTTGAAATACTTATCAATTGGTATCTAAAAGAAAAAAATTATATTAGCATGAGAAGTCAATTCCGAATTCAGTACAAAACAATTTGAAAAAACATTTGATACTAATTAATTATTACGGTACAAAAAAAGTTAACATATAAATTAATACTAAAAATGAAACGTTTGTTTAATCATTCTCAACAACAACAAAACGAATTGTAATGTTAAATGAATTATTTGTTTTATTTGTATATTTATAATAATATTTTAATATAAAATTAGTGTAAGAAACTGACCGTCGACATTCTTCAAAGAAACTTGGAAGAAAGCAAAAAGAATGTTTTTGGTTGCAGAAGATTTGGAAGGTCAACGATGGTGGCTGATTGTATTTTAGGTTTTGTGTTCGTTTGTTTAATTGTTTTCTTAAAATGTTTGGGTTGTGGTATTTTCTTTTTAATCAATGGGCCTAAACGTTATATTTAATGGCTCTAATATTATTTAAAAAGTATGTGAGGTAAAGAAAAAGGAGAAGTATGGGGCACGTGTACAATACAGAAGAAACTTAATGGACCTAAAAATTGTAATAATATATAAGAAACTTTTTTTTTAAAGAGTGTGGGGCATGTCCTACCTTTCACTATCTTACGTTGGCCACTATATAAGGTTGTGGTCACTATAATTTATCATATTTTGTTCGATTTCCATAAAGTCAGAGAAAACTTCGATTGATATTTAATTATTCACTCAAACAATTGTCTAATCTAACAATGTTCTCACGTAGCTCAATTTCATAATCATTTTTTGGCAATTTGGAGAAGAATAAGTGTCAAACATCGACTTACCAACCAACAAGAACTATTAGTATGAGTCTAACTCACTTTCAAAATCTAATTCAAGAGAGAAAGATTATCACATACTTATATATTGCCCAAAAATCGTTAATCTTTCCAATGTGAGACTTTTGACACTTTAACACACACCCTCACATTCAGGATTAGACATCTAAAACGTAAAACTTATGGGACTAGACATCCACGAATGATCCATATTGTATCAGATTAATTCTCAAACGGCCTACCATATTCGATCAGATGTTAAACACTTCTGCGTATATATAATTCTATCTCTTTAAGAATCTTATTTTAATGTGATAATTAAGAGAGAGGAGGGATTAATCATTATACCTTGATTCTAAATCCATACCTCAAACTGTTCCATCATGATATCATCTTTTATATTATAATCCATAATTTTAATATAAATATAAATTTTTATTATTAACCATAAATACATCGGCCACATATAACAGAAAATATTCTTACCTCTCCCATTTAACTGTTGCGTTGACATAATAATCCAATGCCTATAATGTGCACTTTTACGTCAAATCATTAATCGTTTAATTAATAAAATCATAACTGATTGAATCATGGTGGTTGCTCGTCATGGAACGACAAGTTCCCTTTCATATATATCACAAACCAATTTCAACTTTCTTGTTTTCTTTAATGTTGAGAAAAACTTTAATTCTCAAACACACATGTTATCTGTAAACCATAATGTATACATATTCCTTAATGATAACATGTACGACACTTACATTTCCTTAAGTGAATTCATAATCTCATAACCGTAATGAGCATACTAAAATAGCAAGGTCTTATCCATAACACTCATACATTATACATGCATGGCAGATTGATACGTAGAGTTTTAACCCTATAATCCTACAGCAAGTGCACAACAAATGAAGTAGTAAAGAAGGAATCAAATCCATGAAAATCAAGTGTTACATTATCAATCTCTAGAATGAACTTAAGCTAAGAAGTAATAAGTTTGTTGTGTTTTAAACAAATAAGACAATGTAAAATCAAATAAATAAAGGCACCAAGTTCAGGGCAATTCACAGAAGGTCAGGATTGCAAGTTAGATCACTATTCAGGGAACAATTAAACCAATTCTTGAACTCGAAACACTATTGTATAGTAAACCCAATGTTTTGGCATCGACTACTATATCTAGCAGCCTAGGATTCTAAATTGTCGTTTGAACCTACAATTCTAGATATGCATTATCATTCAAGTTTGGTAAGTTCACGAATTGCCTTAACATCATCTTTCATTGACTAAGGACAATTTGTTCGTCTATGTTCTTTCATACATTTAAAATATATATTTTTTGTGTGCTAAATAACCTAAAATCATAAGTTATGTGATCAATCTAACTTACATATTAGAATCAACAGTAGATGAAGAACACATAAAATAATCTCTATTTGGATCTAACCAATCCATCCATAAAATCCCTAGAAAACCCTAAAACTGATTATAAAACTACTCTGAAATGGAAGAAAAGAATAAAGATGATGAAAAAAATAAACTCATATGAAATTGCATGATGAAGTTGCAATAGAAATTAAAAAGGATTCAGACATCTTTAGAATACAAATTTGTCTCTCTGGACCTTACAAAACTATGAAAGGGTATCAAAAAGTGAATAATTAAAGTCTAGGTCTTCAAAAACGGCCAAACCTAGTTCTCTCTGTCCACAACTTGACTTGACTTTACAACTTGACCCTGCCTATAGCTAGGGTCGTGACAAAATACTTCGTGGATATTTAGATATTTTTCATTGCTATCTAGATATTTTTCGTGACTATTTATTTATTTTTCGTGGCTTTTAACCTAGTCACAAATATTTCATCACTTTTTCGTGATTATATGGAATAAAACCATGAACCAAAGCTTTTGGATCAAAATATTCGTGACTAGGTTAAAAGTCACGAAAAGACATAAATAGACAGGAAAAATATCTAGATAGCGACAAAAAATGTCTAAATATCCACGAAATATTTTGTCACCATCCTATAGGCATGAAAACTAAAAATTAGTCATGATTTAGTAGTCACGATTTTTTCCCGTGACAGTTTCGTGGCTACAGGATCGTGACAAAATATTTCGTGGTTATTTAGACATTTTTCGTGGCTATTTAAGCATTTTTGTGACTTTTCAATGTCTTTTTCCGTGACTTTTAACCTAATCACGAATATTTCATCACTTTTTCGTGAATATACAAAAAAATTTACTAGTGTGCATCTTTGCTCTATTCTATTGCTTCCACACCCATCTCGAAGTCTCCAATCTCCACAGTAGATCCAAAATCATCTAGAAAAATTCAAGAAATAGAAATTATGCGACTCGATACTCCTAAAATGAAGATGTGTGAATCCTAAATTAAATAAGAGATGAAAAATATGAATGGAAACCGAGCATTTATTCACATATATCATCAATGAACGTAGAAGATGGTAATCCCTTGGTTAATGGATCCGCTACCATCATATCCGTTCTAATATGCTGGAATAGAACTCTGTTTTTGTGTATCTTCTTTCACTAACAAGTATTTTAATTTCATAAGCTTAACACCTTTCGAGTATTTGTCATTTTTAGAAGAAAAGACAGTTGCAAAATTATCACAATAAATTCTTAACGGCTTGGCTATAATGCTTGAATTTGTGGCATGCAACTCGTATGCAGGGAGAATCATTTACGGGTTGGGTGTTTCAAGCAGAAGAAAAGGTCTCGTTACCACATTTTAAAGATCCATCTTCGTTTATTTTAAATTATTTTTTGGTAGGGTTTTGGATTTTATATTAATGATGTATAAGACTTCGACAGTGTTTTATTGATATAAAGTATGTAATTAAAAAGTACATGAACTAATTAGGGCTCTTATAAATAACATATAGGGAATATATATATAACATTATATGTGTGCATGTATATATATATAACCGATACTTGTTTGGGTTTCCGTGTTATTGAACCATCGTCATCGCCGTATCTTCACCGTTGAAGTTGTTCACTCCGGGGCGGGCGTGGATGAAAGACTGAGCGGAGGATGATGAAATTGAGTTATTGTACGATGAAGACATCTTCTCATGATCCGAATTTGCATAATCTACAAAGATTTATCCAGAAAAAATAACTTTAAACATGAAGGAGAAAATAGAAATCAAATAAAGAATAATAGTCTAAGTTTTGTAGCACTCTTTCTAAATTATTGACATGTGGCAGCAGTGCAGTTAGAGAATTTATTTTGATATCAGAACATGTGCTGATCGATAAACTGGTTTTTTTTGTCAACATTGATCGATAAGATCCGATCCATAGCCTAAAGTTCACTTTTTAATAATCCATTTTTTAAACTACCATAATACAGCGGATAGGAATCGAATCCTGGTGTCAAATCATTAGCTAAATCATCCTAACCACCAGACTGAAAGCAACTCGACAGATCGATAGACTGGTTTAGAAATTACTTTGTATACACAAAGTTCACACTCTAATTATTTACTATAATTGTAATTAAAGTTGACCATTTATATTTTAACTTATATAAATTGTGTCTTTTCTTTCTTTTGGATAATAAAAAATAAAATCAGATATTTTGTCAAATCCTTTCTAAATAATTGGTACGTGGCAGTTTGTCAAATCTACTTAGACTATCTACAATGGTTGGAGTTTACAACATCTATTTTTTTTCCTTTTAACATTCCACATCATCTTCTCTTTCTTCCACCTCATTATTCAACATCAATTATTCAACACCCACTTACAATGGTTTTGTTTTAAAAATATTACAACACTCTACCCCAATATTTATATTATATTTTTTTATTTTCTTATGTTTTTATGTTTTGTGATTACATATTTTAGCTAAAATAATTAATTATGGATTAAAATTAAAATAAAATTAATTAATTTAAATAATTTTATGAAATAAATTTTGACTAAAAATAATACATGTAATAAAAATCAGAAATATGATAATTATAATTAAAACACATACAATGACGAAAATTTAAAATGCAATACAATAAACACACAAAACCAATGAAACAAACATAATTTAATTAGCACAATATACTTAACTCACAAACTTAAAAATCTCATTCACCACCAAACATTCCGAATTGTGCCCATATGTGTTTGACTAGATCTGCTTGCAATTTGTGATGCATATTTGAATCACACAACTCGGATCTAGCTCGAACATGATTTGCAAATGCAGGTAGCACCTCAGTCGAGAATGATGGTTGTGTAGTAGACTCACTTGCCTCAGATTGATCATAATCGGTCCAATGTTGAGCATATGTCTCTCGTTCATCCTCAACAATCATATTATGCAATATTATACATGACCTCATGATGATAGCCAAATCGGTTATGTCCCAAAGGTGAGCTGGTTCACGAATGATTTTAAATCGAGCCTGCAACACTCCAAATGCACGTTCGATGTCCTTCCGACATCCCTCCTGACGTTGTGCAAATAACTTGTCTGGTTCACTTTGAGGAAGCCTAATCGATTTGACGAAAGTAGGGTAAGAAGGATATATACCATCAGCTAGATAGTATGCCATATTATATGGACGTTGGTTCACAAAGAAGTTCACTCTTGGAGTATTTCCCTATTCAACATCATCGAACACTGGTGAACGGTCTAGAACGTTTATATCGTTCAATGTGCCTGGACATCCAAAAAAAGCATGCCAGATCCATAAATCATGAGATGCAACTGCTTCAAGAATAACAGTGGTGGTTCCCTTATCTCCCCGAGTAAATTGACCTTCCCAAGCTGTAGGACAGTTTTTCCATTCCCAGTGCATGCAATCAATACTCTCAATCATCCCCGGAAACCCTCGCATCTCACTAACGCGTAGAATTCTCTGCAGGTCATCTTGAGTTGGGGCTCTGAGATACTCTTGCTCATACAGTTGTATGATTCCTTTACAGAATCTTCGCAAGCACTCCAAAGCTGTAGTACCTCCAATTTTGATGTATTCATCCACCGCGTCAGCTGCCACACCATATGCTAACATTCGCATGGCCGTAGTACATTTTGCTAATGGAGATACACCATCTTTTTTGGCTGCATCAAACCGTTGGGTGAAGTAGTTGTCATTGCTTGATAAGTTCTCAACGATCCGCAGAAAAACATGTTTTCGCATCCGAAATCGTCGACGAAACATTGCATCATCATATGTTGGATGATTGGTAAAGTAGTCGTCAATCAGTCTTTGATTTGCCGCTGCATGATCTCTCTTGAAGTATTTTCTCTTGCTACGAGGTGGATAGTCTTCCTCTATTTTGTTTCGACGCTCTCTGAACCGGTTGACAATATACCTATCTTCAATTTCAGACTGCCTTTTGTAAGCTTCGATATCAAATAGATATTCTGATGGATCCATTGAGATTTTTGAGTAAGGTTATATTTGTGGTATTGGTACATCAATGGAAGGATGAGTCCCCATTTATAAGCTAGTGGAACCAACAAATTGAATGGTTGGTAGCTTAGACTCAAATTAAGTGATTGAAACCAAAAGTCACAGATGAGGATAAGATTCTCTTATTAAAAGCTGAAACTCACGTATTACATTGACAAAAGCATAACATTATTAAAGAAAAAAATGACAAACACACATTATTAAAGGAGAAAGGGACAAACACACATTATTAAAGGAAAAAGTGACACATACAAATTATTAAAGCATGAAGTGACAGAATACAGATAGCTACTCCACAATAATTAATTTCCAAATAGATCGTGCCTCAACTTCTGCAACAGCTCTTTACTATTGTCGTCGAGATGATCTTTTTCAGTTAGCTTGATAAACATCTTCATCTTCTTAGCTTGAGTCTTTTCCTTAATCAATTGGTTTGCCTCTTTGTGCATCATGGCTATTTGTTCCAATCGATCCAACTCTTGCGCTTTAAATTGTTTGAATTCATTCCACTCTTCGTTAACCACTTCCAAGGCTGCGCTCTTACCTTTCTTTTTAGCTTTTTTCTTAGCAGCATCCCCGCCCATTGGACGAGCACTAGATCCTACAGAGTTGGAGTCACTAGCATCACTCTCATGGGTTCTCTTAGATCCGCTGCTTCCAGAGCCAGTATTTCCTCCAACCTGACTACCATAACGTGGTTGATCATGGACAACGAGCCATTCCTTCATTAAATTAAAATTCCCATTACCAGCACTTGAATATAGTTCATGCGCTTTTGACAATACATCATCTTCCGACCACCCACTTCTTTGCATACGCTTAGCATTATCGTATGCACCAACCCATTTGGCTAATATTTTGTTCATGTAGTTGTAGTGATTTCTGCACGAGTTTCCATCACGTGGAGGATCAAATGAGCAATGTTCATTACAATACTCAGAAATCTTACCCCAATATGAATCACCTTTCTGGTTTCTGCCAACAACGCTATTTGTTCCATATTTAATCCATCCGCTTAAGAGCACCAAATTTTGCTCAGTGGTCCATTTTGGGCTTCTCCGACGAGAAGGAGTTGAATCTTCTGCATTTGGAGTGACTTCATGAACACCGCTCATATCACCAAGAGCCATTTGTGTTGAAAATTCGGGAAATTCATTACCCGTTGGAGTAGAAGAATATGGAGGTGGTTGAGATGAAAACGACATCCTCGATCTGTAATATGGAGGATGGTTTGGAACAGCAGATGGCATGAAGAAATTTGGTGGATAGCCATAATTTGGTATATGTTGGGGTTGGTTAGAATGCTGATTTTGAAGCTGATAATTGTTGGGATTTGGGTAGTTAAAAAGGTAATTAGAAGAATTTTGAGTGTTAAAAGGATTATTATTGGGATCCATTTAACTAAAATTTAGTAAAAAAGATGGGTTTTTTTTTTGTGTCCAAATGAAAAGAAACGACTGTCTATTTATAGAGTATGAAAAATGATGAATTCTAGTATAAAAATATTTATATATATATATATGTAGAATTATTTTGAGATAATTGATGTTGAATGATTAAGGGGAAAAAACAAATATAGAATCTCAACGACCAATAAATATGTGCCACGTGTAAAATTAGTTTAAAAAAAAAAAAACATAGCCACTCATGTTTTGACAAGTGTTTCATTTTTTGTTTATCAACATAGTTGATCGGTTTCAACACAATACATGCCACATATTTGTCAACTCATTAAACACAAACCATTGCAAAGCAAAAAAAAATATCAACTGTTGTAATTTTATTTACAACAAACTATTGTAACTAGTCTTAAGAATTTAAATTTTGTATATCAAGGTCACACTCTGATTTGTACTATAATCTTAACTAAAGTTGATCATTTACATGTTAAATTATATATATTGGGTCTTTTCTTTCTTTTAACTAATAAAAAAAATACTTTCTCTGTTTTCATTTTATTTATGTTTTAAACTTTTTCACACCTTTTAAGAAATTATTAAATTTTATATTAGATCTAAATAAAACATATTTTATCACAAATTTCAAAATAATTTAACCAATTACAAATAAATCTAGAATTCAAAGAATCATTAACACTAAAAACACAATAAATTTTATATAGAAATTTTAAAACATTAATTAAATTAAAACAAACAAATTTTTAGAACAGTTGGAGAATTTATTTTGACACCAGAAAATATGCTGGTATAATAGTTGAAAAAATTATTTTTCATATATTAAGGTCACACTCTAATTCTTTATTGTAATTTTAACTAAAATTAACCATTTATTATTTTTAATTATTTACATTGAGTGCCAAGAAACAAGTAGTATAATTGGTTTGCCCATGATTTAGTTAGGCACCAGGTGAGGAATTCGAATCCCACCAGTTCTAATTTGAGTATTTAGGTTATGGATCATGGCTTGTTGATCCAAATCCAATGAATAAGGTTGACAAAAAAAACTATTTACATTGAGTCATTTATTTGCATCACGAATTCTCCATCCAAGACCCGAAAAAGTATCACCTTCAGTGTAAGTATCATAGTTACATTAAACCCATTTAGATTGAGGTTTGGTCCAAGTTGTTGACTTCTGATTTTGTCCTGTTGGTTAAGAAAACAACGGATGGATCGCCTCTAGCCATCCATTGCTATCGCGGCATGCACGAATGAAAATGTGAGATATATCATAATGCTTCTTATTGAAAATCATGTAGTTTCTACTCTTTCATATCTGCTAAAGGAACCAAATAGGAAGATGTCTACTCTTAATAGAACCAATGTGTCCAAAAACTATTCATAACGGATTCTCGACGTACCAATCAATCTATTAGTATTTGTTTTACCACATCCAAAACTTCATGATGGACTTACCATTTAGATAGATTGAAAATCACCCAAAGCGTGCTATTTTATATAGCAAAGTTGTTTTGCTGTTCAAAATATTTGATATGTTGTACAAAATAAATGCTTCAACTATTAATGTTTGACAAATGGCAGAATGACATAGACAGTTATCGAAAATATTTCAGAACAGTTTTGGAAGGTTACTAAAATCCTCCAGAAATGTCCTAAGCAACATTTGGAAAGTTATTAGCAACCTACAAAGATGTCAGGACAATCTCTGAACTTTGCTTATGGGTAAAGCAGAGAAGACGAGCAGATGAAAATGTGACAAAGACAACATACGAAAATAATGCCGTCAAACCATACATAAGAAGATGATTGACGAAACACTGCAAAGTCATTGCACCTACAAAGGTTTGAGATTAAAAAACAAAAGTGTTCAAAGAGAAACGAAAATCTCCAGAGAGAAGTTTTGTCTGTGGCCCTGTTCATTATAATACGACTAGAAAAAAGGATTCAATGTCTTTTAACTCTAAAAACCAGACCCTTCAAAAGATTTATTAAGGCAGAGAGACTCATATGAACAATATACCGTGAAATACATGTTCATATTGGTATTTCCATCAAGATCAAAATGGTGGTGATTTGGGATTTACCGCACAGGCTGTTGGTTATAGTGGTTCTTCTCCTTCTTCTTTGCAGCAGCAGCCAGCTTTTTACGTCTTGCAGCTGCCTCCTGTGCAGCCACTTTCGCTGCAGCGTCCACCTCTTTGTTTGATTTCTTCTTCTTCATGGATGCAAGCTTTTTTAGCCTTTCTTTGACATCAAGTGAAGATTCTTCCTCAGTCGGTTCAGACCCAGCAGCTTCATCTACAGCATCCCCGTTGTTGTTTGCTTGTTGCTCTTGAGACTCTTTCACCTCCTTCTGTTTATCCTTCTTTTTCTTCTTTTTTGATGTCTTTGACTCCCCGCCTGCTGCATTCTCGTTCTTCTCTCCGTCTACACTGACATCCTCTTTCTCTTCTTGTTTAGCCTCTGTGAAATATTCACAGGGTACCAGTATTAGCAAAATGCGAGACAGATTTAACAGCCTGATTTTCTCAAGAAGAGAAAAAAAGGCAAGGTAGTGACACAAAATGAAACTGTTGAAATGACAATATGGTACATCACAATTGCCTGGAGCAATCAGTTTCCTAAGCAGTGCGAATATACATGTGATTAGTACTATTAAACATGTCGGAACTGAAAACAAAAGTACCTTTAGAGCCCTCTTGACCATTAGTCTCCTTAGGAGCAACTCCAAAATCTGCCAACAAAGCCTCAAGCTCAGCAAGTTCCTTCTTTTTCCTCTCTTTCTTGGAAAGTTGTCTCTCTGCCTCTTTAGGAGGTGCAGGAACTTCAGGAGCCTTCTTCACCTCAGGCTCGGGCTCTGGATGAACCTGTTCATGTTCTTCCTCCACATCATCATCACCTTCACCAAGAATATCTTCCTCACTTTCACTTTCCTGAGAACAAAGCAAGAGAATCCCATAAGAAACCAAGAACATCACATATGCAATCTGGACAAGACCTCACGCTAAAAACAAGTCACAATAAACTTTTCTTAAAAAGAAAAGACAAACGCAAGCCATAGAATTAGACATGACTACGCAAGTAAATGCTACCACAACATAGGTAACACATAAGTGAAGCATTCAGCATGGATAGAGCAACGAGTGCAATAATAACAATTCCACTTCTCTCAGAAAATAATCACCAAACATACACTACTTGTGCACTGATTAATCAGAACCACAAAGCATAGGATAATCTAACAATAAAACGGCAACCCAACTCTCAGAATTCCCAAGCCACAAAGAGCCTTATATATTCAAAGCAAGTCAAATCTCAATAGCATACAGAATAGGATCACAACTAATTCAAGAACCAAACAAAAACAAAGATAGTTTCAGGTTTCTGACCTCAACATGAATGTCTTTTGAATCAGTATGAGATGGCTCCGGATTGCTCCAACCAGGCTGAGGAGGAGCAGTAGTAGCATAATAATCATCGTCATCTTCATCATCGATATCGGCCCAAGACTTAACTTTCAAAGGTGATGGTGCCCAGAAAACCTGTGGTTCAGGTTTCTGTGACTCTTGCCCTGAAGATGACTTAGAAGAACCTTTGCTCTTACCTGCCTTATCAGACTTCTTCTTCTTCTTGCGAGTGTCCAAAGCTGCAAACAAATTGGTACTCTGGATCGTGATCGATCCTTCTCCTCTCCTGTTTCCACCTCCAGCCATCTTAACACGATTCAGATAAAACCAAAATCGAGGTAAAGCAACAAGCTTTGATCTTCACCTGGAAGTTTCGACGGATAAACAAAAGGAGAAAACAAACCTAAACGAGAAAGAAAACAAAAAAACTAAGAAACCAAAAAAGATAAAATCTGGGTTCGATTTCAACGCAAAAACGAAATCTTTATATGAAAATCCTAAACTTGAGACTAACCACTGATTGCCCAAAAGAAATAAGATTACAACTAGATTGGATGAAAAATTAGGATTCGAAATCAAAATCAACCAGAAACGAGCGAGAGAGAAGAGAGAAGGAAAGAATTGATTGGAGAATGTTCTTTATAGGAGATTTAATAGGATTAGGGTTTTGGTTCTTCCTTAATAAGGATGAGGAAATCTGGATGTAGCAGCCGTATAGGTTAGGGCTAATTCGACAAGGAGATAACGCTAGAGAAGCCATTAAAAAGCTCGTGTCCTTCAATTTTATATGGAACTTGTTAATTTACATTTTGGTACCTAATAAAAATTATGGTTTATTTTCATTTTTGTCCATTATGTTTTTAAGTTACAGTTTGGCCCAAAAGAACATCTTGGTTTAACAACAAATTAGAAATTAAAAATTAGAAATTAGACGTGACCAAAAAATAAATAGATATTAGATAAACACTTGAACAGATTAGATCTATACCAATTAAAATATCAAATTAAAGCAAATTAAAATTTAGAAAAATTAAAAGGAGCAACACCCTCTTTGATTCCTTTCCACTTTTCTAGTAAGCTTTAATTTAGAATTTTATTTGGAGTGGATCAGTTTGTTGGTCTGTTTTAATATAGCTTAATTTTGATTTTCAAACATTTTTAAGCGTTGCGTTTTGAATGTAAATCCCTAATATTCAAAATGTTATACAGTAATAAATTGTTAGGTACTCTGTCTGTTTCGAAAAAAAACCATGAGAAATTTTTTTGTACAAATTATGGTTTCAACTTCCAATACAATATTTATTATACGCCGAGTTTTTCTCAGTCCGTGATTAGGATGATACAGTTTAACTATAACATCAAGGATGATCAGTTTAGTCTTTACTGTGTGTTTAGTAGACTTGAGATTGATAATTAGATGGTTTTGGATCATTCTCGTGTCTTGTACAACATGAACAACGACGATGAGTAAAGCAAACTTGTCACACAATCTTTTATTAAATATCATGAACAATGTACATTACAAAACTGCAGTTTAATGTAGTTTTGAACTTTAGTTCAGAAGCATAGAAGAAAAACAAAGATCACAAAACACTGCAAAGTACCTTCAAGGATGTTCATCAGATTGGGAATGAAGACTATTTGGCTTAATCCTTCCATAGTTTCTCATCCACAAAACCACATACAAAACAATCCCAGCCACAAATCCAATTGCAGCATTTGATCCTAAAGACACAGCTGTGCAAATAAGCATAACAAAAGCATTTCCTTTTGTGTTCATATCTCTAGCAGCCATTGCAAGTTCTATACCTGCAAATAGTAACAAAGCTCCAAGTACACCAACTGGAAACTTATCCATTATCCCAACCAATGAACTTCCTAAGATCAATCCAAGTGCTAATTTAGCTACTCCCAATATTACTACACATCCACCACTTCTTCCACCAAACTTGTATTGTCCAGCTAAACCACCAGCTCCATGGCAAGTAGGCATTCCACCAAACCAACATCCTACCATATTCATCAATCCAACAGTCATCGAAACCGATGCAGCCGAGAATTCTTTCTCAGGGAATAGATCATATGACAACTTACACACAGCCACAACAGAGTTAAGAATAGAAAGAGGTAGCTGTGGAATTGTCCCTTTCAAAAACCCATTTTTCCAAGCTTTCTTGCTGATCTTCACTAGCTTCATCTTCGATGGACCAAATTTGATCTCATGAACAATACTTGGCTTCCTGACAAAAGCCAAAACAACACCTAACAAGAATATCAATAGAGCAGATGGTACATTAGCAATAGCATTCCTTATCGAAATTCGTCTTCTTCTTCTTCCATCTCTCTCTTCCTCCTCTTCCTCTTCTTCCTTTTCTCCATCTCCATTAACAAGTACTATAAACAGAACACAAACCAAAGCCAATACTAAACCATCAAGTCCTAACCATGGCCTATTACCAACACTCTTTGACTTTGTAAAGTTCTGTTCTTTTCTAATATACTTAACTGCAGACATTGCAAAGGCTAAACCTTGTGACAATTGAATCCCTCTAACAACAGATAAAGGAATGATATTGAACACAAGTTGCATCAAACCAGAGATTCCTAACACAAACAAGATCCCTCCAGTACAAATTCCAGCCGCCATAATCTCCGGTATACCAAAATCCTCTGCGCTAGATGAAATCGCCACAGCTGCAATTGATTTCATTGGTTGAACCGGCATAGGAACACCGTAAACGGCTCCGGTTATTGCGTTGTATATACCGGTGAATATCAAAGTTGTACCTAAATCCAAATCCTTAGCGAGAGTTAGAGCGAGAACGATTGGTATATAAGTCCCAAGATCACCCATTGCACCGTTTATTTCGGCTAACTTTGACCGGAAAACAAGATTCGTCTTCAGTTTATGGAATATTCCGGTGACTGAAAAACGGTTTGGAGTTTCTGGTTGACTACTTTGAGACTGAGACTCCATTGTTTTATGTGTTTGAGTTTGTATCGAAACAGAGCTATTGGCTTTTGTGTATTTATAATGTGTCAAAAACCAAAGCGTTGACTGTATAAAATAAAAAGCTTTTAATTTGATGGGACAGCATCTGATTCTGATTGAGTGTTAAACAAAATTTTGTTTAATTTATCAAAATTATCCTTTAATTTGTTTAAGATTTAATTATTGTCAACATAATTGTTTCTAAAATTAATAACGGCACATATTTTTATATTTTCAGTTAACACCTCTTTTTGATGTTGCAGGTGTTTTCTTTAACAAAAAAAAAGTTGCAGGTATTTTACAAATGTTACCTACCATATAAATTATATAATTTATGAAGGGATAATTTTATATAAAAAGTCAAACTCAATATCTAAGAGCTTAGTAATAATTATTGAGTTTTTTTGTAAAATTAATAACGGCACATATTTTTATATTTTCAGTTAACACGTCTTTTGATGTTAGAAAGTAGGGCTATTAATTTTATTCGTGATCCGCTGGATATCCGTATTCGTATTTAAATTTTGATTCATAATACGGATATCCGGACTACACGGATACGGATCGAAAATTTAAATATCCGGCGGATACGGATACGGATCACAAATCTTACTATCCGCCGGATACAGATACTGATATGGATCGGCCAAATTGGATCGGATATCTGCTCTGTAACACTCTTATTAGAAAGCCCTTTATCACAAAAAAAAACACCTCTTTTTGATGTTACAGGTGTTTTCTTTGACAAAAAAAAAGGTTGCAAGTGTTTTACAAATATCACCTATCAGAAATTATATAATTTATGGAGAGATAATTTTATATAATAATGTCAACACTCAATATCCAAGAGCTTAGTATTTATTATTGAGTTTTTACAGGATATACCAATGAAAAAATCTCATTGTTTAAAGAAAGACTTTTCTGCAAACAAAATATTTCAACTCACCATTTTTGTACGATTTTATCTTATATCTTTAAACTGTTACAAATCAATCATATCAAATTCGAAAATAATACGTACTACTGTCTCTAGTGTTTATTTTGTCGGATGGCTCTTTTAGTCTTTTTATATCAAATGTAATCGGAGCTGATCTGATGTTATGGAGCGATTGTTTTGTATTGTTATTGTAAAACATGAACTAAGCTTTTATGCTCCAAGTCTAAAACCAGTAGAAAATCAGATGCGTCAAAGTTTCTGTTCGGACGGCTCATTCAGAAGATTAGTCGGACGACAGACTATAGAATAACCATGTTCTTGGTTGCATTAGTGATTGCTGTGCATGTCTTAAAATATAAAGACTTTTTGGTTTCAAACACACACATATTTTTTTTGTTGGAGGACACATGGGCCAGTAAGCACCGTTTGATTCCTCTCTGATACAAAATAAGAAAAAAGAATTTTAGGATGTGGAATTTGCTATGATCAGGTCTTATCGATCTAATTATTGACAAAAAAACACATATATTTTATCAACCATTACATCAATAAAACTTGATACATAACTGAAAGTTTATTTAAAACTCCTTATAAACTACCTCTTGTTGTGGGGAGAGGCAGTGGCAGACATACACAACAATTTGGAGTCAATTGACCCCTAAATTTATAAAATGTGTCTACTAATTTTTTTGATCTCTATAAAACTATTTTTCTAACTTCGCTACTGGAAAGAGGTAAAAATTTTGATGTCAGAGTTATTAGTTGGATCATCTTAACCATCAAACTAAGAAAAACTCGGCAAAAATATAGATTTAAAACTTAAACTTTTATCAATTAAATTATCAATAGAATTTCACCAAACATATAACTACAAAAGCCACGAAAAATAAACAATTAATGTTCCATAGAAATGTAAAAAACATTTTTAATCAATAACTAGATAGAGAAGACTCAATCTATAATGTAAAATCTCTTTATATTCTACCAACTGTAGTTAGGAAGGGTCAAATTCTTTATGACGTAGTTACTAGCTGGATTATCCTAACCACAAAACTGAAAAGAACTCGGTAAACAATTTGTTTTCCCGAAACCCCTTATAAAATGAAACATAGAGGTAGTACAATATATCATTATTATTTTATTTTTTGTAAAATTACAATATATCATTATTACGATTAAAATTTTAACATTACTTTAAATAATATATCAATCAACATATAAGATAAAATTTTGATAATTGGATGATATGACCATAAAGTCACATTGAAAATTTGTATAAAACATATAGTACATATTAATTACATTTCGTAAGATTAATAAAAAATAGAGAATAAACTTATGAATTAGAGATTTTTTCTAGAAATCCTTTAAAGGAAACTAGCTAACCTCCATTGTTGCACAGTTAATGTAAGTGAATTTTTTGTATTTAGACAACAAACTCATTTTATATAATTTAGAGTCTTAATCTCTTCATCCGGTGGATAACAAATTATTTTTCTATGACAATATATAATTAATCTCATAAATTTAAAGTAATATAAAATAAATAATGTGCCAATAATACTAATAAAAACCACATTGAACTCTTTTCAGTCTCGTGGTTAAATGCACAAACTAATGATTTAGACATCAAAAGTTTGACTTCTTATTATTACATGTGATAATTAATAAAAGTTTTAAAGATGAGTTTGGGCCATAGAACGGATTTGGTCAAATTCAATTATTGTCAAAAGAAAACAATACAGCTAAATTACAAGTCTTGTCTTAAATCTTTTATTCTATTTAATGTCTAAAGATTAAAGATTAATGTAATTTGTTAACAATATAATAGGATTGAGTGATAACTGATAAGATACGTCTTGTTAACAACCCGTTGCACTGACTAACCCACCACTGACCATCAATTACTAATTTGAGTCGCTAATTTTTTTAACTAGTAGTTACAGCGCTTAATATTTCTAAGTGGTCGTTACCGATAGAAAAAATAACAGTAATAGTGAAAACATATTAAAATAACTAAAAATAAATGAAATTGAAATAAATAATAAAAATAAACTAAAATAAAAGTAAAAGTAAGTAAATATAAAATACTAATTGAATTAACAACAAATAAATTAAAATAAATAAAATATTAAAATTATAAAAATTTGACTAAATATGCCAACTGATAAGTAACTGTGTATAAATATCAATTCATAATAAAAATTAATATATATATTTATTAATAAATCAATAGAGTAAATTTTCTTGGTAAATGTAAAAGTAAAATTTAAACGTAAAATTGAAATTTATTGTCTTGGAAATTAATATACAAATTTAGTAAAATACAATTTGATATTTTTTTAATTTAATTTTTTAAAGAAAAATTAAAATATTACGTTTTGAAATTCTAAATTTAAAATTTAAAATTTTGTATAATAAAAACTAATTAGTACAATAGTTGATAAAATACATAGTGATGATGTTATAGCATCTCTAATGGTTTACTCCAAATATAAAGTATTCCAAATATGGAGAAGAAGTTTGCTACTTTGCTCCAATGGTCTACTCCATTTTTTTACTCCAAATTAAAAATTTAATATTATTTTAATCTATCAACTTATTATTAATTTATAAGATATCATTTTACTTTTCAAATCTATATATTCTATCCACTTATATTAATTTAGGAATTCCGTAACAATATTAATAAAATCAAATTTTTTGGCAAAATAAGTTTAATTAACAAAATCAAACTTGTAAATTAAATAGTCCACAACAATATTAACAAAATCAAGTTTTTAAATAAAATCAAGCTTATTTGAGTTTTTATTTTAGTTTTCTATAGTAATATTTATGTATTTTGAATTTATCTTTGTTTATTTAAGTAATATGTTATTGTATTTTCTATTATAATATATGATATTGAAGCATTTTATTATTTTTATAAATTTAATAATTATATTTTAGTATAAAATAATGTAAGTATAAAATTTAATGGGATAATTTGGTTTAGATATAAAGTGATAACACATTAAAAATAAAAGTTCAATTTCTAAAGAAAAAATCATACTCCAAAAATTTAGCAGTGATAGTAGAACTCTAAATTTCGAGTTCTACTGTCTATTTATCTATTTTTGGAATAAGATATAGAGTACTATTGGAGATAATTTTACTCCAAATATACAATTTATAGTAGGATTTGGAATACTATTGGAAATGATATTGTTACCAGTAAAATAACAATACAGAGACGGGTCACATCGTTTCTAAAACGAATATAGTCGATTGCTAATGACTATTACCAATCATTGGTTGCAATCGCCTGATTGGCAGGCAAGAACAGATTCATTGTTATTTTAGAAACGTAAGCACTCACGACCCCATTATCTTTGTGAGATGAGAGGTCCAAAGATGCCGTGGATTTTGGACCATTGAGTTTGGAGACAGTCACACTTCTCACTATAATTCTTGCATGTTTTATACTTACTTTTCTATTTGTTCTTTCTCACAACAAGAAAACACTCTATTTGTGAGGGAAATTTGCGACAACTTTGCTAGAGGATTGCGAGGTATACGGATCTCTCGCAATACCTTAGCAAATTTGCGAGACATCTCACTTTCGCTAAATTGCTAGGTCTTGCAAGGGATCTTGTGAGGAATTTGCGAGAGGCCAAAATCCCTTGCAGATTTGCGGTGAATTTGCGATGCACAAATTCCCTAGCAAACCCACAGCAAATCCCTTTCACGTTTTGCGTCATACTTGCGACGAAATTAGTTCCCTAGCAAGTTTGCGAGGTTTTTGCGATGCACGTGTTCTCTAGAAAATTTTGATGAAAGTAGGTGGACACGTTTATAGTGAGAAGTACCTAACGTTTGCAAAATACCTCGCAAAGGGAAGTCCCCTGGCAAATATGCCTTGCAAATCCATAGCAAAGTTTTTCTTTTCCCTATAAATAACCCACTATGAGATTGAAGTTTTACACCAAATCATAAACACCTTAGAGAGAGAAAACATTTTCGTAAAACAAAAAATTTCGGGAAAAAAAAATGGCGTCGGAACATGTAGTGTTCACATTACGACGATGGATATATAATCGAAACAATCTAGAGACAGGAGAAGTGACGAGATAGTTTCGGGATGGGTAACGAGCATTCATATATCAGGCGGTTAATAACCCATTTGCGCTGAATGACGATAACATCCTTTGTCCATGTCGAAAGTGTGGTAACGCTAAATATTTTAAACTGACATGTCTATAATAGAGGGTTTTTACCAAACTATTATGTCTTGTTTTCACATGGGGAGGGTTATAGTCTGGGTGCACGAAGTACTAGTATGGGTGTTGGTTTTGATCAACCTAATCATAACACTAATTATAATTACGGTGGAAATATGTTTGAAAATTATGAGTATCTTCAAAGAAATAGGTTTCATGATATGGTTATAGATGCATATCATGAATCTATTCCTGTGGTTGGTGAAAATACTATTGAAGAACCTAACCCCGAAGCAAAACAGTTTTATGATATGCTAGATGCTGCAAATCAACCTATTTATTAGGGATGCAGAGAGGGTCTATCTAAACTATCGTTAGCATCTACGTTGATGTCTATTAAAAGTGAAGTAAACATAACTATGAGAAGTATGAATCAATTAGTGGATGCGTTTAAGCAGTATTTGCCGGAAGATAATAATTCTGTTGGGAGTTATTATGAAATGCAGAAGTTAGTTGCGGGTCTTGGATTACCATCATAACTGATTGATGTATGCATTGACAATTACATGATTTTCTGGAAAGATGATGATAAGCTGCAGGAATGTCGATTTTGTGGGAAGCCAAGATATCGAGCAACAAGTGGAAGAAGTCATGTCCCATACAAATGTATGTGGTACTTACCAGTCATGGATAGATTGAAACGATTATACCAATCGGAAAGGACATCAGTGGCAATGAGATGACATGCATAACATACAGTAAATGATGGGGAAGTAACACATCCATCAGATGCAAAGGCTTGGAAACATTTTTAGACGGTACATTATGACTTTGCTAATGAGTCTAGGAATGTCTATCTTGTTTATGCACTGATGGATTTAGTCCATTTGATGTTTCTAGGAGACAATATTCTCTTTGGCCTGTCATATTGATGCCATACAATCTTCCACCAGATATGTGCATGCAAAGTAAATTTTGTTTATGACTATTTTAGTGTGAGGTCTTAGTCATCCAAAATGATCCCTTGATGTGTTCCTGTAACCTCTGATTTACGAGCTGAAACAGTTAGTACCAGGTCGTAATCATATTGATTTGCGACTATCAATTTGCGAGGGACTAAAAATCCTCGCACAACATCATTTGCGAGGGTTTCCTCCCTCGCAAATGGCGTGTTTTCTTATAGTATCTTTTTTGTGTTTCTGCAAAGAAAATACCAAAGTGGACATAATTTGCAAAATACCAATGAAATTAATAATATGCAAAATAACCACGAAAGTCTTAAAAAAATGCAAAATAACCACGAAAGTCTTAAAAAAATGCAAAATAACCATTCCATCTCTTCTATGGTTAACAACGTTAAATATATAAATAGATCCTGAAAACTCAATTCATTACACTTAAAAAAACTGCATATATTTCTAAAATACAAAGATCAATAACGTGTAATTTTATGGGTGAAAAGTAAAAGTTAATAACATGTACATTTAACTCTTAGATGTCATAGAATACTATAAGAATAAAAGTTTCATATAATCTTGGCATTTCCACGACCAAAAAATTTAAACAACAAAAGCATAACATGGTTTTAGAACTTAATGAAACAAAAAGTTTCGTGTGAACATATATTCTTGGCTCTTCCACGACCACGCATAACAACTAGCTTTTGCCGTTCTCTAACTCGATAAAGACCGCTTGGCAACACCATGTTTTCATGTGTATCAATCACAGACCTACCAACATGAATGTAATCATCACCGGTTAAGGGACTAGTGTAAATACCATACCCTTCGTGCAAGAATAACACAAACCATCGCTATAAACAATTCTTATACAAAAAGAAAAGAAAAAACGATAGAAGAGTTTAGAAGCAAAGTGAGAATTACTTTTACCTATTACGAGATGAGATAAGATGAGAAGAAATGAGATGAACGAGAAGAGAATCACCATTCACCAAAAGCGATAAAATCTGAAATCCCCAAATTCAAACCCTAAAAAATCAAAACCCAAATCATAGATTTAACTTTTTACTTCGACATTTGAGTATTAAAAACTACATGTTATAAAAACCAACCATTCTTGTAGAAGAAACAATACCTAAAACGGCGGACAGTGATAAGGTCGATTCTCGACAATCTCAATCTCCTCCCTACCATCGTCTCCTCCGACGGCGGTTCCCCGGTGTCCTCCCCCTTCCCGACGCCGCCCCTCCCCCATGGCCAAACACAAAGATAAACCCAAGAAGTAGAGGAAATCGTCCCACAAATCCAACTCTGTGGATGAATCTTCTTCTTCAGTTGCTCCCTCTCCTCTGCCGGATTCGTCTTCGGCCCCTCTGCTGATGACTCCCACCCCTTCTGCCACCGCGGTAACCCCTGAGGAAGTTCCTGCCCCTCCTTTGAAACCTGGCCCGTCCTCCGCCACTGCTCCTCCGGTAAAATCAGGTTCGTCCTCCGCCGCTAAATTGATTCCTCCGCCTCATCTTGTTGTCTCATTCGGTGTTGATTTGGCTCTTGTGGCGAAGCCTGATATTCCCTTACCTCCAGTAAGCTCTCTGCCTTCGCCGAATCTTGTCTCTAGAGACCCTTCGGCTTCTCTCGGTACTTCCTGGAGTGACCTTTTCAAAGGCTCATACGATATGAAGAAGAGGGGTTCTCCTTACGCTCTGAACACATGGGAGATATGTGTTAAAATCTTTAACTCTGTCATTACCCGCAACAAGCATCAATGGAAAGATTTCATTATTGGCCAATTCCATGGCAATCTGCCCCCAAAAGGTGCCCTCTTCGCTATTCTTAACGGAATTTGGAGCCGCCAACGTCGTGACAAAACAATCTCAAAACAAGGCCCCAAGACAGTTCTGATAAAGATTCCTTGCCCCTTAACCTGCAAGAGAATTTTGGAACAGCGAGCTTGGCTTATTGAAGGTCAGTCTATGTTTGTTGCTCCATGGGAACCTAGTTGCTCTCCGACGATGCCCGAGCTCAAGGAGGCACTAGTTTGGATTGAATACCGAGGGGTCCATGCGGCTTTTTTCTCCAAGGAAGCGCTTGAACACATTGCAGTCATAGTTGGGCAACCTCTTCGTCTTCATCCTTCCACTGCATCATTAACGGACATGGATGTGGCCAAGGTGTTCACTTTGGTTTATATAACCAAGCCCCTACCGGAAGCCATTTACGTTGAAAGTGAGAATGGGGAGAAGAAACAAATTGAGCTCTCAAGCCCTTGGCTACCTCCTACCTGTTCCCACTGCTCACAGATTGGCCACACAATCCGTTGATGCCCTTCAGCTTCGATTACCTGCACTGGTTGTGTCTCCACTACACATACTACGGAGGCTTGCACCCGCAAGTCTCCTCGCCAATCCAAAGACAAGAGGCCTTCCCGTTCTAAACCTGCTCGGAAAACCACTCCGCATAACCCTCAGGCGAAAACCTCGCCTCCACTTGATCTAGTTCCTCCTCTAAACCCGCAAGGTGATTTGGTTATAGACATTGGCCTCCCAGCTCTCAATCTCGCTCCTGCGGCGAATCTACCTAAGACAAAAGACAAGGACTCAGCCAGGAAACGCTCATCCAAGCCAGCTCCTCCTTTCTCTTCGTCTGAATCTGATCCTTCGGAGGAGTTTTCTTCATCTAAGTACCCCTCGAAAGAAGATGATAACACTATGGAAATGGATCACGTCCTGAAACTTATAGATAAGAAGAAGCACCATCTCTCGAAGGGTCTATCAGGCAAAGGCTCTTCAAAATCTAACATCTAATCATGTTCATCGAGTTTTTTTGTTAGAACCTCAGGGGGTTCAATAGCAAACTTAAGTGGCATCTTTTCAAGGAATGGCTACGGCAGTCCACGCTGTATTTTGGTAGCATTATCGAGACTAGAGTTAAGCAACAGAAAGCTCCTCACATTGTAAGATCAACTCGACAGTGATCTCCCTTGCGAGTTCCTTGCCTCGGGTCAGCTTCTTCGTCAAATCAACTCGACAGTGATCTCCCTCATCCCTAAGAAGGCTGGGGCTAAGAGGTTGCGGGATTTCCGACCCATATCTTGTTGTAATGTGATTTACAAAGTCATTTCTAAGATAATTGCTAGGCGATTACAAGGTCTACTTCATTCATTGGTTTCTGCTAATCAATCTGCCTTTGTCAAATGGAGACTCCTAGTTGAGAATGTTCTTCTTGCCACTGAGATGACACAACATTCCTCAAGAGCCATAATCTCAAATAAAGGTATGCTAAAAGTGGACTTAAGGAAAGCCTTTGATTGTGTCAAATGGGACTTCATAGTTACTCTTCTTCATGCTCTTAACATCCCCTCTTACACGGTGGATAGAATTCAGACTTTGATCTCATCGACCTCCATCTCTGTTAACGTCAACGGCGCTATAAGTGGTTTCTTTCAGGGAACGAAAGGGCTTAGACAGGGAGACCCCCTCTCTCCGACTCTCTTTTTGATTGCAATGGAAATTCTCTCCTCCTTGCTGCAGGAAAGGTTCTCACAGGGTCTTATTGGACATAATCCGCTAGGCCGCAACCCCCAGATTACTCACTTAGCATTTGCGGACGATCTAATGATTTTCTTTGCTGGTTTCCTCCGCTCCCTCCAGCAGATTGCAGAGGTTCTAAACGAGTTTGAAGACCTATCTAGCCCTTCCAGGAATAGAGAGAAATCAACAATATACCTTTCGGGTGTCTCGGATTCTATCATCCAGCAATCCACGAACCTGGGATTCCAATCTGGTTCTCTCCTTGTTCGCTACCTTGGGCTACCTCTCCTTCATCGTCGGCTGAGATACTCGGACTACTCACCACTCATAGATCAGATCACCTCTCGCTTCTCCGCATGGACTGCCAAGTACCTTTCTTTAGCCGGAAGATTGCAATTAATCTCAGAGGTAATCTATAGCTCCTTCAACTTTTGGGCATCCGCCTTTATTCTCCCTAAGGGGTGCATCCAAAAAATTGAATCTCTTTGCTCCGTGTTTTTATGGTCTCCGCTCGGTCCCCTTCTTCAGCTAATAGGGACTCAAGGACCGAGACTAACCGGGATCCCCATTGACGCCACGGTTAATCAGGCTACTGCCAATGGTCTCTGGATTCTCTCTTCAGAGAGAACTCGTTCTCGGACACTAACCACTCTACGACAAATGCTTTTAACTATTAAGCCACCAATCTCTTCAAACGGTGTAGACACCTATCTATGGGGTCAAAAGGATAATCGTAAGCCCCGTTTTAGCGCTTCGCAAACTTGGCAAATTTTGAGGCCCCGAGAAAACATAGTCAGCTAGTGCAAAGCTATCTGGTTCACAAAGGCAATACCTCGTCATGCGTTCACCATGTTGACTGTGAACTTAGATAGGCTCCTTACCAAGTCGCGCATAATCTCTTGGGGAGGTAACATTTCTCCGTCTTGCTTGCTATGCGGAGCAGTTCAAGAAACAAGGGACCATATCTTTCTCCATTGCCAATACACTTCTCATATTTGGTCGTCAGTGCTTCTCCGCCTAGGCCAACCGCCTGCCACCTTCACCAACTAGCACAACATAATATCAAGGCTTCTTGACCACACTAAGGGACTTTCATCTACATTGAAAAAGATTGTTGCTCAAGCTGTTATTTACTTGGTTTGGAGGGAGCGAAATGATAGACTTCATGACAAACTTGCCTCCAACCCCACTGCCCTCCTCCGCAAGCTAGATAGATCGGTTCGCGATGCCCTTCTTGCCATAAGATTCACAGCTAGAGGGAAAGGCCTCCTCTCTAATTGGTTCAAGTACGTTTGATGTTGCTTAACTCTAATCTCTGTTAGATTTAGTTAAATAGACTAACTCATCAATTTATTTTTTTGGGATGTGGTTTAGTTTTCGGCATGTAAAATAAACAGTTTAATTTTATTAATATAATTAACCTTTATAAAAAAAAAATTACATGTTATTTTTTACCCCAAAAACAACACCATTTATAGAGCTACATGCCATTTTTTCAGACATATGACACTGTGAACTGTAAAAGAGATGGAAAGGTTATTATGTATTTGTTTAAGAATTCGATGGTTATTTTGTACATTATTGATTTCTGATGGTTTTTTTGCAAATCATGTCCACTTTAGTCGATTTTTGGCAGAAAACCATTCTTTTTAAACAGTTTCATACTTGTTAAAATTTGACACGACATGCTAATGTTTGGAAACTTTATTATATATGCATGTATAGTGCGAATTTTGAGAACGAAAAACAAAAACAAAATAGTATTGGAGATTTATTGGTTTGTGTATTTTATTTTATTTGAAAATTTAGACACATACACTCAATCTATGTGTTAAAATAAAATAAAAGAAATTTAGATACATATAAATATTATAGCAAACCATGAACTGCCAAAACTCGGCTGGAGCAAAAACTATTGATAAGATATCTCCGGCAAGATCTGAAGCTTCCCTTCTCTGTTCTATGGCGGACACCGATGGCGCTCGTCTAAGAGCTAGGATTTTTCTCCCTTGTTGTATAGGCCCAATTCGGCAAAAGCCCAAGTAGATGGCCCAAATCGTTTGAAACCCAGTAAGGAATAGCCCGTTACCAACAAGACCCAAGTACGCATGGCCCAAGAACGATTGAAGCAACACCTGTAGGGTGCTGACGAGCATACGGCTCCGACACGTGTCCTAAAGACTCGCATGCGGACTAACGTCTGGCATCGGAGAGCACCTGCTCGTCATCATCAAGCCACTATAAAAGGAGAACCTAGATCAACAGAGAAAAGGGAGAAAAAAATCTTGGACAAAACTCTCAGAAGAAAAATCAACCCGACGAGCATAACAAATCGACGAACACAACTCAAAAAGATCCTATCGACGAGCGTAAGTGATCAACATAATTCAGGTTATTTAAACGACGGACACAAGAACCGAAAACATCGAACGACGAGCCTAAACACCCTAAGTGGTGAGGCATTCGACGAGTGCGAGAATTAAAATATCGAACGACGAACGCAACCTCACATAACCTAATCGACGAGCCTAAACACCCTAAGTGGTGAGGCATTCGACGAACGTAAACTAAATTGACACATTGACGAACAGAAACTCAACACCTGCGAATTAAACACCCTAGTGATGACATATACCGACGAGCACACTAATAAATTATAAATCACCAGTCGACGACCACACGATCGTCGAATATTATTCCCGAAATAAACGACAAGAACAATCAGTAATTGACGACCATCTGACCATATAGACGAGGATCTCAACCCACGCAATCTTCATGTCCCTTCAAAACTAAGAACTACGAATTGACTTGATTCCGTGAAACGGATACGTAGGCAACCCAAACAACGGTTCAATCAAAAATCTCAAAACAACGTTCGTATCTGAGGCGTGCTAAGACTGGTACGAACAAATTGGCGCCGTCTGTGGGGAGGAGAATCTTCTAGACACCTATCAAGATGGTGGTCGATGTACCAAGAAATGAAGCACAAAACAATGACGAGCTGTCACAAGCTGGAAATGTGAACAATGAACAAGCGTTAAAGCCGGAAACGATTCCCCTTAATCAACAAAATCAAGAACCAATTCCTCAAGAAGCTTCGCCCACGATAATCAATGAACAAATGGACATTCCTGAGCTCCTCCAAACTCTCTTGAGAAAAACGGAGGAAGCCTCTCGAAGCACGCATCAGAAGCTCGAGGAATTCCAAAACAAAATCACGATAATTGAAGAAGCACAAACAAGGGCACTCCCTTTAAGTGCGGACCATTCTCCTCACCAAAAAGTCCAAATCGAAGAATCACCCGACTCAGATACACGACAAAATCAGCCGACAATCGAATTACAAGGAGAACAAATGGCGAATAGGCATCTCGAGAGACCTCGATACCATGAGTTACGCTCGAGCCATCATGTTCGACGCTCGATCGTTTAGAATACCAAGCCTTAACGATAAAGATGATGAAAGAAGAAATGATGAAAATGGCATCGCAATTCCACAACGCAACCAGATCAGCACCAGAAATTGATCATATGTTGACTCGAACTAGAAACTCGCCATTCACTAAACGATTATTGTCAATTCGAGTTCAACATACCATCAAAATCAAATGCCCGACATATACCGGGAGGACTGATCCAAACAGGTTTCTTACTGCTTTTGGAATCGCGATGGGTCGAGCACAATATTCTCCACAAGAATATGATGCGGGATATTGCCAAATGTTTGTGGAAAACCTAATCGGAGACGCGCTAGATTGGTTCTCCAAACTCACGCCCAATTCCATCAATAGTTTTGAACAACTGTCGAGGATGTTTCTCAAGCACTACTCAATGTACATTCAGGCGGCAACAACTAGCGCCGATCTCTACACAATCTTCCAAGGACAAAGAGAGAGCCTACGATCATACATCGAACGATTTAAAGCCATCGCATCAAAGGTGGCCGTGTCCGATGATGTCGCAATCCCGGCTCTCCGAAATGGGTTGCGCGAAGATTCGACTTTCAAAGACGATTTACATATCAACGCACCTCAAACCTGGGAAGATGCTCTCCATCGAGCAAACAAATTCGCTGAGGTCGAGGATCGGAAATTTCGATTCAGCAACCAACCAGCGGCTAAAGAATCCCGCAAAGAAGAAGAAAATAGAAGAAGCAGAGAAACTCGACAACGACAATACAAGAGAAATTACCCCAAGAACGACGACAAGGCCGAGGCATTTAACGTCAATTCATCGACTTATGAGTCAACACGAGAAAACGCAAATTATCGTCAGAACAAAAGTTCCAATGCCTATGTCCCAGATATGCAAGCATATTGCGAGTTCCACAAGCGATACAGGCACCTAACGTCACAATGCATACAATTGCAACGTATGCTCCTCGAGAAATATCAAAAGGAAAACCCCGACAGAGGTGGCCTGAACACGAATAATCATGAGAAAGATAAAAGGGACGAGGAAACATCAAGAAGAAATAATCGGGATGATCGGGAAGCTCGAAAAGAACGAAATTCTTCGCCAAATACGAGAACCCCGACGGATTCATCCAAGCGTCCACACGATGACGACAAAGATAAATTACCACCGCCAAGAAAAAGAATAAATATGATAATGGGGGGACTCACTTCGTGCAAAGATTCAGTCCGAGCTATCAAAAGTTATGGACGAGAAGCACGAACGGCACAAAATCGTCGAAATCAAACAAACGAGAATAGACAAACAGAATGGGTTCCCGCACAAGACATATGCTTCACAAGAGAGGACATGATGAGTATTGCCACACCGCACAACGACCCGCTCGTTATAGAATTAAGGATCTCGGATTGCGACGTGTCGCGAGTTCTAGTAGATACCGGAAGCTCTGTCGACCTAATCTTCCAAGAAACACTACAACGTATGGATTTGAAAGATATCAAAGTAAAATATTCGCCTCGCCCGTTGACAGGATTCGATGGAGACACGACCATGACGCTCGGGACGATAAAGCTTCCCGTTTTTCTCAGTGGAACGACCACGTGGGTGAAATTCCGCGTTATCGACAAGCCGGCAATCTATAACGTCATCTTGGGAACTCCTTGGATATATACGATTAAAGCCGTAATCTCGACTTATCACCAATGCTTAAAGTTTCTGACTAATGGTGGGACGTGCACTGTACGAGGTAATCAGAAGATGGCAAGAACATGTTTCGTCACGGAACACAAGCTTCGAAATAAGGAAAAAACCTTTATGGTCACAAACTCTGCACTAGTACAACATGACAGCAAGATCGAGGCTGACGTCTTGGAAAAGGTCGAACAGGTGAACATCGATCCTTCCGACGAAAAGAAATACGTCAGAATAGGCTCGAAAGTATTGGTAGGCCTAAAAGACAAAATTGTCGATTTTCTCCGCCAAAATGTCGCAACATTCGCTTGGACAACCGAAGACATGCCGGGAATAAGTACGAAAATAATTTCCCACGAGCTGAACGTGGATCCAACGTTCAAACCGGTGAGACAAAAGAGAAGAAAGTTAGGAACAGAACGATCACGTGCTGTGATCGAGGAAGTCGACTGATTATTGAAAGCAGGTTCAATAATCGAGGTACGCTACCCCGAGTGGCTTTCGAATCCAGTCATCGTCAAAAAGAAGACTGGAAAGTGGCGAACATGCGTGGATTTTACCGACCTAAATAAAGCCTGCCCAAAATATAGTTTCCCGCTACCACGCATCGACCAACTAGTTGAAGCGACATCGGGAAATGAACTCTTATCCTTCATGGATGCATTCTCGGGATACAACCAAATTCAAATGCATCCCGGCGATCGCGATAAAACATCTTTCATCACCGATCGTGGAATATACTGTTACAAAGTGATGCCATTCGGACTTAAAAATGCCGGCGCAACATATCAACGTTTGGTCAACAAAATGTTCAACGACCAAATAGGAAAAACCATGGAAGTATACATCGACGATATGCTCGTCAAATCAACAAAAGCCGAGGATCACTTGGATCATCTGAAAACCTGCTTCAAAACCCTCAACCAATACGAGATGAAGTTAAACCCGACGAAATGCATTTTCGCCGTAAAATCCGGGGAATTCTTGGGTTATGTGGTAACAAAGCGAGGAATCGAAGCTAACCCAAAACAAATTAAAGCAATAATGGATCTACCGTCGCCAAAAAACAAACGAGAAGTTCAACGACTTACCGGGAGAATCGCGGCACTCAACCGATTTATCTCACGGTCCACTGATAAATGTCTTCCCTTCTACAAGTTACTCCGCAACAATAAGAAATTCGAATGGAGCGACGAATGCGAGCTAGCATTCGCGGAGTTAAAAAGGTACCTATCGACACCCCCGGTGTTGGTAAAACCCGAAGACGGGGAAACATTATATCTCTATATCTCGGTGACACATGCGGCAGTTAGTGGGGTATTGGTTCGGGACGATCGCGGGGAACAAAAACCAATATTTTATATAAGCAAATCACTGAACGACGCCGAAACAAGATATGCGACGATGGAAAAGCTTGCATTAGCAGTCGTAACATCCGCAAGAAAATTACGACCATATTTTCAATCTCACGCCGTAACCATCTTAACAAATCACCCCTTGCGAACAATACTGCATAGTCCAAGTCAATCCGGAAGACTGACCAAATGGGCAATTGAACTGAGCGAATACGACATCGACTATAAAGCAAGAACTAGCGCGAAGTCGCAAGTCCTTGCCGACTTCATAATCGAGTTAGAGCCAAAATCACGGGAAAACGATTGTCTCGACGAAAAATGGGCCTTATTTGTGGATGGATCGTCATCCACGCGCGGAGCGGGAGTTGGAATACAACTAGTCTCGCCAGAAGGAAGTATTGTCGAACAATCGTTTCGATTAATGTTCGCAGCATCCAACAACGAAGCGGAATACGAGGCTCTTATAGCTGGATTACGACTCGCTCAGTCACTTGGAGTCCAAAAGATAGAGGCATATTGTGACTCTCAACTCGTAACAAGCCAATTTAGCGGCGAGTTCGATGCAAAAAACGAAAGAATGGACGCATACCTTAAAATGGTCCATGAATTAGCTAAGGAATTCTCAGAGTTTCGTCTAACCAAAATCTCGCGTAGCAAAAATTCCTCTGCCGATGCACTAGCCACGTTAGCATCAACATCAGATCCGAATCGGCACAGAATCATTCCCGTCGAGAGTATTCAGGCCCCGAGTATAACCTTGTCCAAAGGACTATGTTTAAGTGTAACAGAAGAAAATGATCCCGCCGAAGTTCCCGAAGACGACCAAATTGTTAAAGATCCCGTCGATTGGCGACACGAGATCAAATTATACATAGCTGATGGAACTCTCCCGAGGGACAAATGGGCGGCACGCCGAATAAAAGTCCGAGGTGCTCATTACACTTTGCACCACGAACATTTATTAAGAAGAAGCATTGACGGGACAATACTCACATGCATATACGGAAAAGAAACCATTCGGGTTATGCAGGAGGTTCATCTAGGAGCCGGAGGAAACCACTCGGGTGGAAGATCACTCGCTCTTAAAGTTCGGCGACTCGGATACTTTTGGCCTACTATGAACACCGACTGCGAAAAATTCGCCGCAAAATGCGAAGCATGTCAACATCACGCACCTCTCATCCATTCGCCGGCCGAATTTCTCGCAACTGCCACTACACCCTATCCATTCATGAGGTGGGCAATGGATATCATCGGACCACTACCCCCATCTCGACAAAAACGTTTTGTGTTAGTACTCACAGATTATTTCACCAAATGGGTCGAGGCAGAATCTTATAAAAGGATCCAAGATACAGACGTTCAAAAGTTTGTATGGAAGAACATAATTTGTCGCCACGGGTTGCTGTACGAAATAGTGTGTGATAATGGTTCGCAGTTCATATCCGACAAGTTCGAGAATTTTTGTGCAAATTGGCGGATCCGTTTAAGCAAGGCAACGCCGCGACATCCACAAGGAAATGGGCTTGCAGAAGCATCGAACAAGATCATTATCAATGGGCTTAAGAAACGCTTGAATGAGAAGAAAGGGAAGTGGGCTGATGAACTCGATGGCGTATTATGGTCGTATAGAACAACTCCTCGAAGTACGACGGGAAAAACTCCTTTTTCATTGTCGCACGGAACGGAAGCACTGGCACCAGCTGAAGCAAGTGTTCCAAGTTTGCGAAGAACAGAATTACCAAAACAGCCCAAGCTAAACAACACAATGATCAAGGATTCTTTAGATCAAGTAGAAGAACTGCGAGACCAAGCGTTGCTAAAGCTTCAAAATTATCAACAAAAAGCAGCAAAATATTACAACGCCAAAGTCCAAGGACGCCATTTTCAAGGAGACCTGGTTCTACGCAAAGTATTCGAAAATACGATGGAACCAAATGTGGGGAAACTAGGCCAGAATTGGGAAGGGCCTTATATAATCTCGAAGGTTGTTAAACCAGGAGTGTATGAACTGTTAAACATGGATGGAACACCGATACCCCGGAGCTGGAACGTGGTCAATTTACGACGTTACTACTACTAAGTATTTCTTACTATATATATTTGTAAATAGAACTACGTTCGGCTTGATCCCTTTTGAGAGGGTACGTAGGCAACCGAATACGGTGCAGCCACTGTAAAAAAAATCTTATGAACAAATTGCAGGATCGTAGAACAACGTCTGATCAATTACGACCAACCATTAGCAGCACAAAAACCTTGTGCCACGTGTTGATCGAAGCCTAGTCTCTCAACACTAAGCCAAGTCTCTTGCTGTGTGGACGAGCCCAGTCTCAAAGCACAGCGACGAGCACAAAAAAAAAAAAAAAACCTTGTGCCACGTGTTGATCGAAGCCTAGTCTCTCAACACTAAGCCAAGTCTCTTGCTGTGTGGACGAGCCCAGTCTCAAAGCACAGCGACGAGCACAAAAAAAAAAACCTTGTGCCACGTGTTGATCGAAGCCTAGTCTCTCAACACTAAGCCAAGTCTCTTGCTGTGTGGACGAGCCCAGTCTCAAAGCACAGCGACGAGCACAAAAAAAAAAAAAAAACCTTGTGCCACGTGTTGATCGAAGCCTAGTCTCTCAACACAAAGCCAAGTCTCTTGCTGTGTGGACGAGCCCAGTCTCAAAGCACAGCGACGAGCACAAAAAAAAAAAAAAAACCTTGTGCCACGTGTTGATCGAAGCCTAGTCTCTCAACACTAAGCCAAGTCTCTTGCTGTGTGGACGAGCCCAGTCTCAAAGCACAGCGACGAGCACAAAAAAAAAAACCTTGTGCCACGTGTTGATCGAAGCCTAGTCTCTCAACACTAAGCCAAGTCTCTTGCTGTGTGGACGAGCCCAGTCTCAAAGCACAGCGACGAGCACAAAAAAAAAAAAAAAACCTTGTGCCACGTGTTGATCGAAGCCTAGTCTCTCAACACAAAGCCAAGTCTCTTGCTGTGTGGACGAGCCCAGTCTCGATACACAGCGATGAGCACAAAAACCTGGTGCCACGTGTTGATCGAAGCCTAGTCTTTCAACACTAAGCCAAGTCTCTTGCTGTGTGGACGAGCCCAGTCTCGATACACAGCGATGAGCACAAAAACCTTGTGCCACGTGTTGATCGAAGCCTAGTCTTTCAACACTAAGCCAAGTCTCTTGCTGTGTGGACGAGCCCAGTCTCGATACACAGCGACGAGTATAACGATACACGAGCGTAAGATCTAAAAATAATGCAAGGACCTTTGTGGACAATGATACCAGATCTTTGTAGCTTGACGAGCCTGGTCATGAGATATTTTTGTCACTTCGCTATGAAAATAAATTCTAAGTTAATTTATGGTTTTGAACTTTAACAGGAATTAAAGACTGGACGAGCATATAATTGCCGAAGAAAATATTCATTTATCAAAAGCATGGACGAACGTCAAAACGACGAACGTCATTACAGTGTACAAAAACCGAAGACAAATAAAAAATCAGTATAAAAAAAATATATATTACAACGAGCCTAATCTATTCAGCTCGGCTTTCTGGAGCTTCCACGGGAGCAGGAAGAACTTCGAGCATAGGCTCGGCCTCAGCGGGTGCATTAACATGGACGAGCTCGTCTTGAGTAGACGGAAGGACGACCACAGCCTCGGCATCACGCCGCTCGTCAAGCACCTCGTGTTGAACTGTGACAGGAACAGACGCTGATAGGAGATCCTCATCGGCGATGTCGAACGCCTCAATCTCCTTAACTTGGAGATCGTAAAGTTTCAGATCCTCCTCCATCAAGTCGAGCGTCTCCTGGGGGATCTCAACCCCTTCCTCTTTCAGGAACTTGAGATAGTTCAAAGTCCCTTGGCATTGGTCGAACAGGGCTGATGGACCCTTCACAACATTCAAATAGACGAGCCGACGACGCAGCCTCTCCAAACGAGCAGAAACTGGATCTATTGACGCTCGCAGCTCGTTTTTCTCAGCCTTGAGGGTATCATTAACTTTCCTCAATTTCTGATAGCGACCCTTCAATGCGTCGAGCTCGTTCGTCTTGCTCGACAGTTCGGCTTTGAGTCCAGAAATTACAGCCAAGCTGTCCCGCTCCATATTTTCGATCCGACTCTTGATGTCGATGATCTCCGACTTGAGGAGCGTGTTCTCGTCCTGCTCCTTCTTTAAATCCTCTTTCAGACGCTCGGCATCCCCAGCCTCCTCCAGGGCTTTCCGAGCGGTCGACAACTTCTCCTGATAGTCGACGATCATTTGATTCAGGAGCGCATCACTCTGTAGTAAAAAAAGATATGTATATGATGACGAACGGAAGAAAAATAAATCAACAAAAAAAAAAAAAAAAAAAACAATACAACGACGAGCACTCACTCGAACTCTCGCCCGGGCGAAATCCAAGTAGGTGTCCTTCTCGTCCAAGTCGTCGAGCTCGGGAAAATCATAGTCCGTGTTTCTAACGGAATATATGTACTCCGCGCACGCTCGTCGATGATTGACGAACGAAGTCTCTTCATTACTATAGTTGAAGTCAATGAAGTTGGGGCGAGCGCTGCTTGAAGGCCCTGCTCGTCTCGACGAACGAGTGGTGGCCTGTTTCTTCCCCTTTGCCTTATCAGCCGCCAAGGAAAGCACGACTTCGCCTCGATGAGCAGACGAATCCTTTGGACGATCCGATGCTCGATGAGCAACTACTTCCGTACGTGCAGGGCGACGAGAGGAGTCCGTTGGACGAACGGCGGGTCGACGTGTCGAAGCCTCTGGTGCCGCAGTCTTTGTTTGGCGAACGCTCGACTTCGGAGCAGTTCGCATTTGCTCGGGAGCCCTTTCAGCTCCTTGCGTCTGTTCGTCGAGCCTCTGCTCGACGGCCGGCCTCTTGGCGGGACTTTTACGAGCCGATTCTTCGGCTTTTCTTTTGTTCGCCGCGACCTCCCGAAGACGAGCAGAGTAGTCCATATCTTCAACGCCTGTAAGTTTTTTCAAGATTAAAAACAAAATAAATAAATCTAAAAACACGCTCGTCGAAAAGGCTTACCTCTGTCTAGACGAGCGGATCTTTTGCGAAGACGAGCCTCAAGTATGGCTGGAAAATACCGATGAGAGAAGTCTCGGATCCGGTCGACTTCCTCTCTAAAGTGTGCTCGTAGTGGTCGACCAACTGGATGACGATCTGCAAAATTGGAAAATTATTACAAAACAGTTAGAATCATTGAAAAGGAGATGAAAGATTCAAAATCAGACCGACGAGGGCACTCCAACGTCCTCGATAAGATCGACGAACGTCGAGCACTGAGGCTTCGTTAATCGTCACATAGAAGAATCTTCGCTTCCAGTTGTAGATCTTGTTCGGCGATCCGCAAATAATCTCGAACTTGGGCTTCATGCTGACATAGTAAGCCCCGGGATAGTCCGTACAACGGGCGATCGTCGACACTTCCTCAAAAAGACGAGCGTCGACTTGAACGTCACACCTGTTCGCCATCCAGGCGAACGTTAAGAGATTGTGGACTGAAGTAGGGGCCAGCTGCGTGAATGCGGCATTACGCTCGTCACAGTAGTCGACGAACAGCTGTTGAAGCGGGAAGCTCAAGCCACAGACAAAGAAGCTCTCGTAGACACAAAAATATCTTTCTGGAGCCTGCCATGGACGATCGGCTGGGTGAGGAATCATGAATTCAATGTTCCCCAATTGATGACTCTCTATCACTTGACGAACGGACGCCTCGTCGCACATCGAAGGAAGGCCCCTCAGCGAGTCCAACCAGTCTTGCAAGTTTCTGACCGGCCTTGGAACGTACGAAGAGCCGGGCGGCTGCTCGTCGCTTGGAGCCTCTCGGGAAGCGCTCCCTCTCGAGCTGCTAGAAAAATCGATCAGCCCTTGCCCTAGGGGAGACATGGGTCGCTCGTCGTCGCCGAACGTCGGGCCGCCCATTTCCTGAAGCATTTCTTCAATTTTGCACTCGTCGAAAGATGTCGTGCGCTCGTCTCCGCCTCTGTTTTCCCCGCCGAGCCCCATATGATAGCCTCCTGAAAAAGGAATCAACGCGAGGCGATTGGGATCGGCGACCCTCTGAGCCATTCCAGGCTCGTCGTCTACGGGCGTACTTGCTTCGCCTTCCTCACGGAAGATGAACTGACGCTCGTCGACGTCCGTTCTCTCTTCGACTTCTGGAAGCTGAGCCGCTTCACCCTCAAGTGGTCGAACGCCCTCATCTTTCTCAAACGGCCTAGACGACGACCCCACTTCAGAATGACGAGCGTTGTCCCCTTGCTCGATAACTCTTAACGACTCATCCTCTGATGATGAATCGACGAGCGCATACCCAGAGGTTGCAGAATTTTTTCGAGACATTTTGTGCGTTCGTCGCCGAGCACAATCAAAACCCGAAAAACAAGAAGCAAAAAGGAAAAAGGCAAAAAAAAACTTAGAGAGAGAAAGTACCTTGAAGAGAGAGGTTGCAAATAGGACAAATAAAGAAAAAACAAAGACCTATTTATAGGAGTCTTCGAGCTCAGGCGCGCGTTCGCTTTATTGGGAGAATAAACTCCCCATCAAAGCTCAAACACGTGGCATCCATCAGTTCGTCGAATTGCAACTGGGCCGCATTCAACAAACTTGGGGGGACTGATTGTATAGGCCCAATTCGGCAAAAGCCCAAGTAGATGGCCCAAATCGTTTGAAACCCAGTAAGGATAGCCCGTTACCAACAAGACCCAAGTACGCATGGCCCAAGAACGATTGAAGCAATACCTGTAGGGTGCTGACGAGCATACGGCTCCGACACGTGTCCTAAAGACTCGCATGCGGACTAACGTCTGGCATCGGAGAGCACCTGCTCGTCATCATCAAGCCACTATAAAAGGAGAACCTAGATCAACAGAGAAAAGGGAGAAAAAAATCTTGGACAAAACTCTCAGAAGAAAAATCAACCCGACGAACACAACTCAAAAAGATCCTATCGACGAGCGTAAGTGATCAACATAATTCAGGTTATTTAAACGACGGACACAAGAACCGAAAACATCGAACGACGAGCCTAAACACCCTAAGTGGTGAGGCATTCGACGAGTGCGAGAATTAAAATATCGAACGACGAACGCAACCTCACATAACCTAATCGACGAGCCTAAACACCCTAAGTGGTGAGGCATTCGACGAACGTAAACTAAATTGACACATTGACGAACAGAAACTCAACACCTGCGAATTAAACACCCTAGTGATGACATATACCGACGAGCACACTAATAAATTATAAATCACCAGTCGACGACCACACGATCGTCGAATATTATTCCCGAAATAAACGACAAGAACAATCAGTAATTGACGACCATCTGACCATATAGACGAGGATCTCAACCCACGCAATCTTCATGTCCCTTCAAAACTAAGAACTACGAATTGACTTGATTCCGTGAAACGGATACGTAGGCAACCCAAACAACGGTTCAGTCAAAAATCTCAAAACAACGTTCGTATCTGAGGCGTGCTAAGACTGGTACGAACACTTGTCTATTCACAGTATCCTTTCAATTTGAGTCCGCTGTTGGGTCGGTGTGGTGGACATGTTTCTTCATAGTGAAGTATCATAGTAAACTTTAGGGTATCATAATGGATCATTATCCATGGGTTGATCATGTTTGTTTAGTAACTTAATAGGATTTGGATTGATTTTTTAAACTCATATAAATAAATGGGCAATCATGAGTTATAGATTGATAAAAAGAGAATAAGAAATTAAATATTTAATATATCTAAAAAAACTGAATTTTTCCTTTTATACATAAATATAGAAACTACAACAAAATACGTAAAATATTTAAAAAACAAATGTTTTCTTTTGTAAATATGTATAAAAATATAAATAAACAGCTCTCATAATTTTCATCAATTTTTTATTATTATTTTGTTAAGCGTATAATTTATATATATATATATATATACCTAATATAATTTATTAGGTCAATGGGTTTAGTAGATTCGAGTTTAAATATTTAAATTTTAACTTATGAAATAAATAGACGGGTCAAATCTGTTCAATAAATTATAACACTCATGTGGGTATAGATCGAGTCGGATCGGGTTATATGACACTCCCATTATAAACCTATTCTAAAGCTTACTTTATATTGGGCCACTGAGACATAGGCCTTCCAGTGGGTTTTACGAGAAAGTTATTTAGATTCTTCTTATTTTTAAGGCCAATATTTAGTCTGGTTTATTTGAGAAGAAATTTAGACCTAACACTTCAATCCTCCTGCGAGAGAATGATCCTTCGATTTCAATAACACATTTTCACACGAGACTCTTTAAGCTTCCTACTCATTTCCATGAAATTCACACAATCAAAAATATAGCTAGTTTATAATTTTTTCCAAACTTCTTATAAGTTCTTCCTCTCAGTAACAAGTTATTGTTCTTAGCACTGAATTTCCCAAAAAAACAATCTATCTTTTTTGCTTAGCCTAATAATGGCTTCTTCTTCTTTCTCCTCTTCTTGCTATTGGTCATATGATGTTTTTCCGAGCTTCAGCAGGGAAGACATCAGCATAACATTCTTAAGCCACTTTGTAAAAGAGCTTGATAGGAAATTGATCGTTTTTTTCAAAGACAACGAGACTGAAAGAAGCGAGTCGCTTGATCATGTCCTTAAACAAGCGATCAAGACTTCAAGGATTGTAGAGGTTGTGTTTTCGGAAAAGTATCCATCTTCTAGTTGGTGCTTGAACGAGTTGGTTGAAATCGTGAAATGCTGAAAGGAATATATATGGTCAAAAAGGTTATTCCGGTTTTCTATGGTATAGATTCATCTCATGTTAGGAAACAGACCGGGAATTTTGGAGAAGCTTTTGCGAAGACTTGTGAGGAAAAAATAGAGGACGAAACAGAAATTTGGCGGCAATAGTACCTGTAGTAGCAAATATCCTCGGATACTATTCTCAAAATTGGTACAACTTTTTATATATTCATTATTTGTTTTAATACATCTTTGATATGTTCTTGTGTGTTCATACCGGTCTTAGCACACTTGGACGTACGAACGTTCTTTATGATTTTTGGTTGCACCGTATCCGGTTGCCTACGTATCATTTGAAGGAATCAAGCCGTTCGTAGTTCTAATCCTTAAGTCGTCATTTGCTTTGTTGATATACTTCGTAGGTTAAGATTTTCGTATGTGAAGTCTTTGGCGGTTACGAGCGTCTGTTCTCCTTCGATGCCTAGGTGATTGTATAATATGCTTGATTCTAATAGCAGGTGCTCGTCGTTATCAGTTCCTTCTTGTTAATTATGTGCGTTCGTCGATCGCAGGCGTTCGCTACTATCTTCCTTAATAAGATTTGGGCTCGTCGAACACCTCACCACTAGGGTGTTTGGGCTCGTCGATTGATGACTACACTAGTGTTTTGGGCTCGTCGAACGCCTCACCACTAGGGTGTTTGGGCTCGTCGATTGATGACTACACTAGTGTTTTGGGCTCGCCGAACGCCTCACCACTAGGGTGTTTGGGCTCGTCGATTAATGATTACACTAGTGTTTTGGGTTCGTCGAAATATACTTCGTATATTGCGTTCGTCGATCAGTAGCTTGAATCCTGATTTCGTCGATTGTTGATGAAATATTTGGACTCGTCGATCTTCAAATGTTCTAAGTTTTTCTGGGTTTTTGGTCGAATGTTCTTCAATCTCTCAGTGTATGCTCTCCTCCCATTTCTTCTTCCTCTAAGTCCCCCTTTTATAGTAGGCTCAAGATGAGCATATGCTCTTCAGTGGAGGACATGTGTCATCCTGCATGTGCGAGCTTAAGGAGACACGCGTCAGCTCTGTTGAGTGCGTCTACTCGTCAGTGGATTACAGGTGGCACCGAACACGAGCTTCTCCTCTTATTGGGCTTTCGTCTAAATGGGCTTCTTCTCTTATTGGGCCACTTTATCGAGCCGCTGTTCACTTGGGCTTAGTAATTGGGCTTGGCCCAATTGGCCCTATACAATCAGTCCCCCCAAGTTCGTTGAATGCAGTTCATCTGTATTTCGACGAACTGACGCATGTGCCACGTGTCATGCTTCTGATGAGCAGTTCATTTTTCTGAGAAACCGAACGGTTACCAGGGTTTGGAGGAGGCTATAAATAAGAGCCTTCCCTCTTCACTTTGTCTCATTTGCAACTTCTCTCCTTCAAGGTATTTTCTCTCTCTAGACTTTCTTTTCCCTTTTTCCCTTTTTGCTTTTTGTTTTCCTTTGCGGGTTTTGGGTTTGTTGTTTTTCGATTTGTGCTTGGCTTCATAGTCCTTAATTCGCCGAAAAAACAAAGATGTCTTGCGAGAGTTCTGCCTCTACCGAACGTGTGCTCGTCGACACCACGGGTAATGCAACCACGGTTTTTCCCACTGAAGGCTCGCCGTTCAGAGAAGGAGATATTGGTTCTTTCAGGGTCGTCGAACGTGAGGGGCACGTTCGTCATTCAGACATGGGCTCGTCTTCTGGGCCTTTCGAAGGTGAAACTTCAGGGCATGACGCTGAGGAAGGTGATGCTGTTGTTCGTCAATCAGGGGGTGAAACAGCTCAGCTTCCAGATTTTGAAGAAAGGACGCTTGTCGACGGGCGCGAATTTGCTCGACGAGGTGAGGGAATGGGGAACCCATCGTTAGACGACGACGAGCGTGGGATGGAGCAAGGTTTCGACGCCCCCAATCGCCTTGCTCTTATTCCTTTTACTGGAGGTTTTCATATGGGACTTGGTGGAACAAGTGGGCACCAAGACGAGCATAGGCTAGCTCTAGATGTTGAGTTGAAAGCCGAAAATATGCTTCTGGAGATGGGAAGTCTTCCTCTCAGCGACGACGAGCCGATGATGTCTCCACTTGGTCAGAGGTTCGTCGACTTTTCAAGCAGTTCCCAAGGAAGTGCCTCCAACAACTCTCCAAGAGTCGAGCATATACCTGGTTCTTCTACTTCTGCTCGTCGTGAGATCAGAAACTTGCAAGATTGGTTAGATTCACTGCGGGGTCTTTCTTCTGCCTGTGATGAAGCGTCTGTTCGTCAATTGATAGAGAGCCGTCAGTTGGGAGATATCAAGTTCTTCATTCCCCAACCTTCTGATCGTCCATGGCGTTCTCCTGACGGTTACTTCTGTGTGTACGAGAGTTTCTTCACATGCGGTTTGACTTTCCCACTCCCACAGATGTTCGTCGACTACTGCGACGAGCGTCAAGTTGCCTTCACTCAGTTGGCTCCCACTTTAGTCCATAATTTGTTAGCCTTCTCTTGGATGGCGAGCAGATGCGGGGTAGAGGTCGACATTCAACTTTTTGAAGAAGTGTCGACTATAGCACATTGTACGGATTTCATTGTACAGATTACCCTGGGGCTTATTATGTGAGTATGAAGCCCAAGTTTGAAATTATCTGTGGATCGCCGAACAAGATTTACAATTGGAAGCGTCGGTTCTTCTATGTTAGGATCAACGAAGCTTCTGAGCTCGACGTTCGTCGACATTATCGAGGACTTTGGAGTGCCCTCGTTGGTCTGATTTTGACCTCTTTAATTTTAATTTCTTAAATGGTTCTAACTGTGTGTAATAACACTTTCGTTGTGCAGATCGTCATCAAATTGGTCGTCCTCTTCGTCCACAGTTTCGAGCAGAAATTGACAGGATACGAGACTTCTCACACATGCATTTTCCTGCAATTTTAGAAGCCCGTATTCGTTGGAAAGTTGCTCGTCTCGGTAAAGGTAAGTTTTCATGACGAGCGTATGTTGAGCTTTTCTTTTTTCTTTTCCTAACTTAGCGATTTTACAGAACCCGAAGAAATGGACTACTCCGCTCGTCTCCGAGATTTAGCAAAGAAGAGGAAGGCTGAAGCGTCGGCTCGTCAAAGTCCTTCAAAGAGGCTCGCGGTCGAACAGGGACATGAGGAGCAGGCAACACCATCTGGCGCAGAGAAGACTCCTGATCGTTCTAAAGCCGCGCCGAAGTCGAGCGCTCGTCACTCATCTCGATCTTCCGCTCCACAAGATGATTCTTCTGCTCGTCGATCCGATTCTAGCAGAATGGTTCTCTCTTTGGCAGCTGAGAAGTCCAAAAAGAAAAATCCTGAAACTGTTGTCCATCCGTCGAAAGGAACAGGGCCACCGAGTTCGTCTGCTCGTCCAGACTATTTGGATTTCCACTACGACGAGCCGCTTGCGTTCGTCAACCATCGACGAGCATGCGGAGAATACCATTAATCTGTGAGGAATTCAGAGTCTCTATTTCCTCCTCTCGACGAGCTGGAAGAAAAAGAAACATATCTGAATTATGCTCGTAGTAGAGTACGGGTAAATACTTAATCGTTAACACTTGCTTATTCTTTTGCTTGTGTTTCACTGATGCTCGTCGTTTTGTTTACAGAGTGATGCACTCTTGAACCAGATGATCGTCGACTATCAAACCAAGCTTGCAGCTGCTCGTCAAGCTTTAGCCAATGCTGGTGGTTCTGAAGAGTTAAGGGACGAGCTCAAGAGAGAGCAAGATGAGAATGCTCTCCTCAAAACTCAGATTGAGGGTTTTAAGCGCATGATCGACGGTCTTGAGAAGGAGAACGCCTCAACTGTGGCTGGCCTAAAAGACGAGCTCAACGCTTTAGAGGGGAGCTACCAAAAGCTTCAATCGACGAGCAGGCGTTTCAGGAAGCTGTATGATTCTCTCAAAGCTGAGAATGAACAGCTGTGATCGTCTGTCGATCCTCTTTCTGCTCGTCTTGAAAGGTTGCACCGCCGTCTCGTTTTCCTTAGCGAGGTCAAAACACCGTCAGCTCTTCTTGATCAATGTGCGGGTACTCTCAACTGCCTTAAGTTCCTTAAGGATGAGGGAGTCGAGATTCCACAAGAAACTATGGACTTGATGGAAGAAGATGTGAAGTCATACGAGCTCCAAGTCAAAGCCGTGCGACCGTTCGACATTGAAGACGAAGATCTTCTCCCAATGCCTAATCCTACTCCTGCTCAAGATGGTCCATCCGGCGAGCAGCGTGAAGCCGAGGCTGGGCCCGTCACTCCAGAGAATCAGAACAGAGATGGTCCCGCAGGCGATCAAGTGACTATAGGCGAAGGTGAGCCTGCGAGTGAGGTAGCTCCAACGAATGTCGAGGCCCTCCAAAGCCGAGCCAAAGATTAAGCTTAATAGATTGTAGCTTTTGTCTTAATTATACTTAGACATTTTTTGTCTTTTTTCGGCATTTTGTATTTCTCCTTTTCTTTGACTTTATTGTAATGACGTTCGACATTTTGACGCTCGTCCAATCTTTCTTCTTATTTTGAAGACTTGTCTTTTTCAACTTAGTTCTCAATGATGATATGAATGAACTTCTTTTTGGACCTTATGCGATTTGTGCCTTAGCACTTCATATACTTCTTCAAAGTAGCTTCGCATTATGTTTCCTGTTGTTTATTTTGAGATCAAAGATTAGCAATGTAAAGACTAAATGCTAATGTGATGGGAGTTGTGATGAAAATTGGCTAAGTTAGAATTGTAATGAAAATTCTTAAATCTTTGTGTTGAGGCTAGGCTCGTCTTTTTGTTGAGGCCGAGCGCTGGACTAGTTTTGCGAAAGATTTTATGCTTGTCGCTGCGTTTTTGAGGACTGGGCTCGGCTACGCGTTGCGAGAGACTTGGCGCGGTGTTTTGAGGACTGAGCTCGTGTACACGCTGCACAAGGTTTTCATGCTCGTCGCTGCATTTTGAGGACTGACCTCGTATACGCGTTGCGAGAGACTTGGCACTGTGTTTTGAGGACTGAGCTCGTGTACACGCGGCACAAGGTTTTCATGCTCGTCGCTGCGTTTTGAGGACTGGGCTCGTATACGCGTTGCGAGAGACTTGGCGCTGTGTTTTGAGGACTAAGCTCGTATACACGTGGCACAAGGTTTTCAGATGTCTTCAACGTATTGGTCGTCATTGGCCAGATTCTCTTTGTTTTGGTGAATCTGCGACCTGTTCATGCAAACATATATATATATATATATTTTACACAACTGGCTGCACCGTGTTCGCTTGCCTACGTACCCTCTTAGAATGGGATCAAGCCGAACGTAGTTCTTTATACAAATATTCATAAGTAAAAACACTTAGTGAAATTCTCATGTGATAACACATGTTCTCCGGGTTGTCTAGTAGTAGTATCGTCGTAGGTTTATCGCATTCCAGCTTCGAGGTATTGCCGTTCCATCCATCCTCAAAAGCTCGTATACTCCAGGTTTGACGATTTTTGAGACTATGTAAGGGCCTTCCGAATTTTCGCCAAGTTTTCCTGCATTCGGCTCCGTTGTGTTCTCGAATACTTTGCGTAGCACCAAATCTCCTTCTTCAAAACGGCGTCCTCGGACTTTAGCGTTGTAATACTTAGCTGCTTGTTGTTGATAATTTTGGAGCTTTAGCAGAGCTTGGTCTCGTAATTCCTCCACTTGATCTAGGGAGTCTTTGATCATTGCGTTATTCAACTTGTGTCGTCTCGGAAGTTCTATCCTTCGTAAGTTTGGAACACTTGCTTTGGCTGGTGCCAAGGCTTCCGTTCCATGTGATAATGAGAAAGGAATTTTTCCTATTGTGCTTCGGGGGGTTGTTCTATATGACCATAGTACACCGTCAAGTTCGTCCGCCCATTTCCCTTTCTTGTCATCTAATCGCTTCTTAATTCCATTGATGATAATTTTGTTTGATGCTTCGGCTAGTCCGTTTCCTTGTGGGTTTCGTGGTGTTGCTTTACTGAGACGAATCCGCCAATGTGCGCAAAAGTCTTCAAATTTGTTGGAGATGAATTGCGGGCCGTTGTCCGTGACTATCTCGTATGGGAGTCCATGGCGACAGATAACGTTTCTCCATACAAATTTTCGAACATCTGAATCTTGAATCTTTGCGTAAGAATCTGCTTCAACCCATTTGGTAAAGTAGTCGGTGAGTACTAGTACGAAGCGTTTTTGTTGGGAAAGAGGTAGTGGTCCGATAATGTCCATTGCCCATCTCATGAAAGGATAAGGTGTGGCGGCTGTTGCAAGAAATTCTGCCGGTGAATGGATAGTAGGTGCGTGATGTTGGCATGCTTCACATTTTGCGGCAAACTTTTCGCAATCGGAGTTCATAGTAGGCCAAAAGTATCCCAGTCGCCGGACTTTAAGAGCAAGTGATCGTCCGCCGGAATGGTTTCCTCCTGCTCCTAAATGAACCTCCTACATAACTCGTATGGTTTCCTTTCCGTAAATACATGTTAGCAGAGTTCCATCGATGCTTATTCTTAGCAGATGTTCCTTGTGCATAGTATAGTGGGCGCTTCGGACTTTTAACCGTCTCGCCGCCCATCTGTCTTCTGGAAAGGTTCCGTCTGCTATGTATAGTTTGATGTCTTCTCGCCAGTCTATATGATCTTTGGTAATTTGGTCTTCTTCGGGAATTTCTTCCGAGGATCGGCCTTCTTCTGTTATGATCAAACATGACCCCTAATGTAAACTTATACTTGGAACTTGGATGCTTTCGACGGGAATTATTGTATGTCGATCCGGGTCCGAGGTTGATGCTAACGCGGCCAATGCGTCGGAAGAAGTATTTTCTCCTCGTGGGATTTTTGAGAGATGGAATTCCGAAAATCCCTTCGCTAGTTCTTGCACAACTTTGAGATAAACGTCCATTCGTTCATTTTTTGTGTCGAATTCTCCGCTGAATTGACTTGTCACGAGTTAAGAATCGCAATGTGCTTCCACCTTTTGGACTCCTAGTGATTGAGCAAGTCGCAACCCGGCTATAAGGGTTTCGTATTCTGCTTCATTGTTGGATGCTGCGAATATTAATCGAAATGATTGTTCGATGATGCTTCCTTCGGGTGAAACTAATTGTATCCCGACTCCTGCTCCGTGCGTGGATGAAGATCCATCTACGTATAATGCCCATTTTTCTTCGTTACGTTCATCTTCTCGTGTCTCTGGTTCTAATTCAATTAAGAAGTCGGCTAGAACTTGGGATTTTGCACTAGCTCTTCCTTTGAACTCGATATCGTATTCACTTAATTCGATTGCCCATTTGGTTAATCTTCCGGATTGATTTGGATTGTGTAGAATCGAGCGTAAAGGATGATTGGTCAAAACCATTATAGCTTGAGATTGGAAATAAGGGCGCAACTTTCTTGCAGACGTCACGACTGCCAATGCAAGTTTCTCCGTTGTTGTGTATCTGGTTTCGGCATCATTTAACGACTTGCTGACGTAAAATATTGGCTTTTGTTTTCCGCGATCCTCTCGAACTAATACTCCGCTTACTGCCGCATGTGTCACCGAAATGTAGATATAAGGTTTCTCCATCTTCGGGTTTCACTAACACCGGAGGCGTACACAGATAATTCTTTAGCTTCGCGAAGGCTGATTCACATTCATCGTTCCATTCGAATTTTTTGTTGTTGCGGAGGAGTTTGTAGAAGGGAAGACACTTGTCCGTAGATCGTGAGATGAAGCGATTTAGTGCTGCGATTCTTCCGGTGAGTCGCTGAACTTCTCGCTTGTTTTCTGGCGAAGGCAAGTCTGTTATCGCTTTGATTTGGTTCGGATTGGCTTCAATCCCGCGCTTAGTTACTACATATCCCAAAAATTCGCCGGACTTTACGGCAAAGGTGCATTTCGTTGGGTTTAACTTCATTCCATATTGGTTGAGGGTCTCGAAGCATATTCGTAAATGGCCCAAATGGTATTCTGCCTTTGCTGACTTGACGAGCATGTCGTCAATGTAGACTTCCATAGTTTTGCTTATTTGATCTTTGAACATTCTATTAACCAATCTTTGGTATGTTGCTCCGGCATTCTTGAGTCCGAACGGCATTACTTTGTAGCAATATATTCCGCGATCCGTGATGAATGACATTTTTTCGCGATCGTTAGGATGCATAAATTCGTTGCTGTGATGAAAGGCGTCCTTAAATGAAAGCCGGATGTTGCTTCCACTAATTGATCGATGCGCGGTAATGGGAAACTATCCTTTGGGCAAGCTTTGTTCAAGTCTGTGAAATCTAAGCATGTTCGCCATTTTCCGTTCTTCTTTTTTACAACCACTGGGTTCGAGAGCCACTTCGGGTATCGTACTTCGATTATCGATCCAGCTTTGATTAATCGTTTAATTTCTTCGTTCACAGCGCGTGCTCGTTCAACGCCCAATTTCTTTCTTTTTTGCTTGACTGGCTTAAACGTCGGGTATATGTTTAATTCATGCGTTGTTATATCCGTACTTATTCCTGGCATGTATTCAATCGACCAAGCAAATGTCGAAACATTTTGTTGAAGGAATTTGATGAATTCAGTCCTTATGTTGATTGAGATTTCTGAACCGATTCCGACGCACTTTTTATCGTCGGTGGGGTCAATATTGACATGCTCGATCTTGTCTAGGATATCGTCATCGAGTTTGCGGTTTTCCTGAGCGCCTGTTGAGTTAGTGATCATATAAGTTCTTTCTTTGTTCAGGAGCTTGTGTTCCGTAATAAAGCATGTTCTCGCCATTTGTTGATTTCCTCGAACGGTACACACTCCGCCGTTAGTCGGGAATTTGAGGCATTGATGGAAGGTTGAGATCACTACTTTCATCGTGTATATCCACGGAGTTCCTAGGATAACATTGTAGATTGCCGGTGTGTCGATAACGAGGAATTTCACCCAGGTGGTCGTTCCACCGAGGAAGACGGGAAGCTTTATTGTTCCCAACATCATGGTTGTGTCTCCGTCGAATCCCGTCAATGGTCACACCGAGTGTTTCATTTTTATGTCTTTCAAATCCATGCGTTGTAGGGTTTCCTGGAAAATTAAGTCGACCGAACTTCCGGTGTCGACTAACACTCGAGACACATCGCAGTCGGAGATTCTCAATTCTATGACAAGTGGATCATTGTGCGGTGTAGTGAGGCCTGTCATGTCTTCTTTTGTAAAGCATATATCTTGTGCGGGAACCCATTTTGTTTGCCTATTTTCATTGGCTCGGTTTTGATGGTTTTGCGCCGTTCCTGCTTCTCGTTCGTAGACTTTGATGGCTCGGACCGAATCTTTACATGCAATAAGTCCTCCCATTATCATATTTATCCGTTTTCTTGGTGGTGGGAGTTTATCTTTCTTGTCATCGTGTGGTCGCTTAGATGAATTTATCGAGGCTTTTGCGCTTGTTGAAGCGTTATGCTCTTCTTATGTATTATTATTATCTCCTTTTGATGTCCCAGTTTTATTTTTTCCTCTTTCGTTATGCTTTGCACTTAAGCCACCTTTATCTGGATGCTCTCTTTGATATCTTTCGAGGAGAATCTGTTGTAGTTGTTTGCATTGTGAGGTTGAATGCCCATTTCGTTTGTGGAATTCGCAATATGCATGTGCGTCTGGGATGTCAGTAGGAGCATTCTTGTTCCAACGAGGATTCGGATCCTTCTGTGTTGATCTGCGAGGTGGTGAATCAATATAAAATGCATTTGCCCCGCCATCATTTTTGACGTAATTTCTCCTATGTTGTTGTCGAGAATCTTTGCCTTTGTTTTGCTCACTTTCCTTAAAGGATTCTCTGGCTATTGATTGATTAGTGAATCGATATTTTCGATCCTCTACTTCGGCGAACCTATTAGCTCGGTGTAAAGCGTCTTCCAGTGTTCGCGGTGTGTTGATGTGCAAATCATCTTTCAGGCTTGAACCTTCACACAACCCGTTTCGGAGAGCGGGAATTGCAACATCATCTGAGACAGTTACCTTCGACACGATAGCCTTGAATCGCTCGAGGTATGACCGCAAGGTTTCTTTTGTTCCTTAGAAGATGGAGTATAGATATGCGCTCGTCGTTGCCGGCTGGATGTACATCGAGTAGTGTTTAAGAAACACTTTCGAAAGTTGTCTGTAACTGTTGATCGAATACGGTTCTAACTTCGAGAACCAATCCAGCGCGTCTCCGGTCAGACTTTCTACGAACATTTGGCAGTACCCAGCGTCGTATTCTTGTGGTGTGTACTGAGCCTTGCCTATCGCGATTCTGAAGGCTGTTAAGAACCTATTCGGATCTGTCTTTCCATTGTATGTTGGGCATTTTATTTTGGCATTATGATGAACTCTAACTGCCAATAGTTGTCTGCTAAATGGTGTATTCTGCGACTTGGCGAGCATTTGATCGATCTCTGGGGTTGAGCTCGTCGCGCTATGGAGTCGTGAAGCCATTCTCTGGATCTCTTCTTTCATCGCTCTGATGGTTGCGGCTTGGTCCTCTAGACGGTCACACGCTAAAGACGCCGGTTCTATTGGGCTGATGTGTAATTCTTGGTATTGAGGGCTTTCAAGACGTTGGTTCGTCATCCGCTCTTCCTGTAATTCGACCGGCTGTTGGTTTTGCCGAATGCCTGAATTTGGTGATTCTTCGAACCGGACTCTCTGATGAGAGGAGTGGTCGATGCTTGTTGGGGTAGCCCTTGCTCGCGCTTCTTCGAGTGCCGCAATCTTATTCTAGAATTCTTCAAACTTTTTGTTCATATTTTGAGTTGTTTCTTCCGACTTCTTTAGGAGAGTTTGGAGAAGTTCTGGGATGCTCATCTGCTCGTCGGATGACGCTGGCAACGCCATTTGACGAATCTGGTCATTCCCTGGCTCGTCGTGAGCAGCAATTCCTTGTGCTGGAGATTGTCTGCTGTTGATGTCTCCCATTCGTAATGACTGTTCGTCGCTGCTTCGAACTCCGTCCGCCGGCTCGTCGACTGCCATTATGACTTCTTGCGTAGAGAATAATCTCTGTCCCCACAGACAGCGCCAATTGTTCGTACCGGTCTTAGCACACTTGGGCGTATGAACATTCTTTATAATTTTTGGCTGCACCGTATCCGGTTGCCTACGTATCCTTTGAAGGAATCAAGTCGTTCGTAGTTCTAATCCTTAAGTCGTCATTTGCTTTGTTGATATACTTCGTAGGTTAAGATTTTCATATGTGAAGTCTTTGGCGATTACGAGCGTCTGTTCTCCTTCGATGCCTAGGTGATTGTATAATATGCTTGATTCTAATAGCAGGTGCTCGTCGTTATCAGTTCCTTCTTGTTAATTATATGCGTTCGTCGATCGCAGGCGTTCGCTATTGTCTTCCTTAATAAGATTTGGGCTCGTCGAACGCCTCACCACTAGGTTGTTTGGGCTCGTCGATTGATGACTACACTAGTGTTTTGGGCTCGTCGAACGCCTCACCACTAGGGTGTTTGGGCTCGTCGATTGATGACTATACTAGTGTTTTGGGCTCGTCGAACGCCTCACCACTAGGGTGTTTGGGCTCGTCGATTAATGATTACACTAGTGTTTTGGGTTCTACGAAATATACTTCGTATATTGCGTTCGTCGATCAGTAGATTGAATCCTGATTTCGTCGATTGTTGATGAAATACTTGGGCTCGTCGATCTTCAAATGTTCTAAGTTTTTCTGGGTTTTTGGTTGAATGTTCTTCAATCTCTCAGCGTATGCTCTCCTCCCATTTCTTCTTCCTCTAAGTCCCCCTTTTATAGTAGGCTCAAGATGAGCATATGCTCTTCAGTGGAGGACAGGTGTCATCCTGCATGTGCGAGCTTAAGGAGACACGCGTCAGCTCTGTTGAGTGCGTCTGCTCGTCAGTGGATTACAGGTGGCACCGAACACGGGCTTTTCCTCTTATTGGGCTTTCGTCTAAATGGGCTTCTTCTCTTATTGGGCCATGTTATCGGGCCGCTGTTCACTTGGGCTTAGTAATTGGGCTTGGCCCAATTGGCCCTATACATTGTGTGTGAAATGATATTCTTTCATCTTGTTAGGCCTAACGAAGCAAATATGATTGAACCAATTGCCAATAATATATTGGGTAAACTGAACTTGACTTCACCAAAGGATTTTGAAGATTTTGAGACTTTGTGGGAATGGAAGATCATATTGCAAAAATGAGTGTTTTATTGAACTTAGAATCTAAGGATGTGGGGATGGTTGGGATTTGGGGCTCTTCAGGAATTGGCAAGACTTCCACTACAAGGGATTTATATAGTAACTCTCTCGTCAGTTCCAAGGTAATGTTTTCATTGACAGTGCCTTTGTAAATAAGAGTATCGGAATTTATAAAAATGTCAATCCGGACGAGGACGAGTATAGCATGCAGGTGCATTTGGTGAGAAGTTTTTTGTCCAAAATTTTAGACAAAAAAGATGTAAAGATAGATTCTTTAGGCGCAGTGACAGGGAGGCTTAATCACCAAAAAGTTCTTATTTTTATCGATGATTTGGATGCTCAAATGGTGCTAGAAACTTTGGTCGGTAAAAGTCAATGGTTTGAATGTGGAAGTAGAATCATTGTAATCATAAACATATTTCTAAGGGCCCATGGGATTGATCATATTTATGAGGATTGATCATATTTACACTAAGTAGAAAGAAGTGAGATGACACTTACCAGAAGGCTTTGACTATTTATCCCATAAACTGAGATTGTTAAGGTTGGATGGATACCCAAAGAGATGCGTGCCAGATGGTTGGCCAGCTTTTAGACTGTACCTTAGATGACTTCACTCAGCTCAAGAGTTTGTTTCACAGCTTTGTTTTTACTATTATTTCTTGTTCGTGAAATTAGAAACTTGATTTTATTGTCGGTAGTCTTAGAGGGTTTTCTAGAAAATGATCTTTTGTAGATTTTTTTGCCACTTAGATGGCTCTCCTAGCTATTTTTAAAAAACACTATTGTATCTTTTGTTAGTGTTTTTCGGACGCTAAGAAAAACTATTTTTTCTATAGTGAGTTGACAAAAAGAAATTGGCTATTGAATTTGCTTAGAAATTGTTCATTACAAACTGAAGGAGAACGATTAGAAACTAAGTTCCTTGCAAACCTTCTGCAGTTTTGCATCTTTACTTTTTGGTTCTATTTAATATATTTTGTGTTATGTATTCATAAAATTAGCTAGCTCAGGACGAAGTCAAGTCAACAGAGTGGGTAAAAGTTAATAATCTATGTCTGGAAGTTAGTTTAAGACACATATAATTGATCATAGCATCATAGCTAGATTTGACGATTTGACGCTAGATTTTTCCAAAGTCAAATGCTCCACAGTTAATTTTGAATCTTTAGTTTCCCATGTTTTTTTTTTAAGAAAGCCGCAGAAGCCATAATTATAACGGTTATGCAAGGAAATTTCGGAAGATACCATATCTTCTATTTTAAGACTGTATATATGTGTTTGAGTAAATAAAGTAACTTAGGGTAATTGACCTATACAATGATGTGTATATATTGTAATCGCCTCTTTATCAATAAAATAGATTAGTTTCATTGATCCATCTAGTTTTACATGGTATAAGAGCCTTATGGCTGAAAAATTGAAAGAAATTGTTGAAAGAACAAACACCGAGCGATCAAAGATGTACCAACTAGCGGCCAATGAAAATCCAGGAGGTGTAATTGCACAAGTGGTGTTTGATGAAGAGAATTATGATGAATGGACGCAGACTGTAAGAACAACTTTGCGTGTGAAGAAGAAATATGGCTTTGTGGAATGGAAGTGTAGAAAACTAGCATATGATGATTCTGCTTATGAAGATTGGGTGTCTGCAAACTCTATGGCAACGTTTTGGATCCTCAATACGGTTGATGCAAAGGTCAGAAGGACTTTAGCAAACAAGGAAGATCCACAAGAGTTGTGGAGAGAGATCAAGGATCAATTCCCAGAAGGAAGCGGTCCACTAGTGCAAGAAATCAAGGCGGAGCTGACATTTCTTCTTTAAGAAGAATGAGAGTCATCGTGTATTTTGGAAAACTCACAAAGCTGTGGGATGATCTGACCGATTACGATCAAGTGGTTACATGTGATTGTGGGAGATGCACATATAATGTGGCGGCAAAGCTTGAAAAGAAGAGAGATGAAGACAAAATTCCTCAGTTTCTTCTTGGTCTTGATTATGGCGTGTATGGAGTTGTTCGAGCTTCAATCATAGGGATGGATCCACTGCCAACATTGAATCAGGTGTACTCCAAAGTGAAGTCTATTGAATGTCTCAACAGCGTGATGAGAGGAAGAGAACAACAAAGCTCCAAGGCTACTTTTGCGGTGAAAACCGGAGGTTGTGTTGATAACAAAGGTTTAGGAAGAGGAACATAAGACAAGAGTAAACTGATATGCTCTTTCTGCAAGAACACTTGACATACAACAAATACCTGTTTTCAAGTTATTGGCTTTCTTTAATGGTGGGGAGAAGGGTCTCGTGGTTCTGTTAGCAACGCTGGCATAGGCAAAGGTGGAAACAGAGGAAGTGGTAATCCGGTCAAAGAAAATGCAACAATAACGTTTGGTGTTGTTGATTCTAGTTCTGAAGCGGAGCGTAGCGGGTTCACCGGTCTGACTAATGAGCAATGGCAAAATCTGATGAAATTGCTGGGAGATCAGAAAAATAATGCATCTACGTCACGTCCCACAGGTAAAAACTCTTACTACTTAGAATGAGTGTTAGATAGGAGCATCTAATCACACGACTGGTTCACATGAGTTTTTATTTGATTTGAAATATATCTTGCTGTGCTCGATCGGTTTGCCAAATGGAAGTAAAACAATTGCTAGAGAAAAAGGAATTGTGGTATTTGATACAAAATTCATTTTGACAAATGTGTTACTTGTTCCAGACTTAAAGTGCAATTTGATCTCAGTCTCACAGTTAATAGTAGAGTGTGATTTGGTGATGCAAATTGCTGATTGCTCAATTTGATCACAGTCTCACAGTTTTGTTGTTGGTAATAGGACTAGTGATTGCTCAAAGTGTGATATTTGCTTGAAATCAAAACAGTGTCATAAACCCTTCATGTTGAGTGCTAATTCACTATGATGTATGAGATCCTTACAGAAAATCAACTCTATGCAATTCCTACTACTTTCTCACAATTTTAGATGATCACTCTCGTGGAGTGTGGATTTTTCTATTAGACGACAAAGCACAAGTACGCAAAACTCTGCAAAACTTCATAACTGTGGTGTCACGGGAGTTTGGGTAATCGACTAAGATTGTGCGGAGTGACAACGACACATAGTTTATGTGTCTGACGGATGAATTTCAAGAACAAGGTATCATTCATCAAACCTCATATGTTAGAACTCCACAACAGAATGGTAGAGTGGAACATAAGCACATACACTTGCACAACAAAACACCTTACGAAGTTATCTATGGCAAGCCACCATCATACAACTATTTTTACATCTTCGGCCGTCTTGCTTTCGCTCATAATAAAAAACGAGATGGTGATAAAAATTAGGTTCACGCAGTCGATGTTTTGTCTTTTTGGGATACCCTTTTGGAAATAAAGGTTGGTGATTGTTTGATCTTGACACAAAAGTGTTATTTGTCTCTCGTGATGTTGTATTTGTTGAAGATATATTTCTGTTACGATGCATTGATTCCGGTTTACAGGATGTTCATCGAACGACTTATTTGGAGATGTTTGAAGTTACCGATAATGAACAAGAGGAAGCTCCTCCTCTACCTGATGGATTAAACGAAACTACTATACAACAGATCGTTGTCAACACGACAACCTCTCTTCCATTGAATACTGGCATTACAACAACATTCTGTGAAGCTCCACAAATCGTTGTCAACACAACAACCTCTAGTACTAAGAATACTGATATTGTAACAGATGTTTGTGAAGCTCCAGGTACACAAGTACCTGTTGAAATAGAAGAGACTTTGGGCAGAGGAAGACGAAGTAAACAACAGTCTGTGAAGCTTAAAGATTACATGCTTTATTCTACTGTTGATCAGGACGATGGAGGAATTGAGGTTACTTTTGAAGATGCATGTCATGATCAAGGAGAAACTTGCTTGTATCCTATTTCTGATTTCCTCACATGTGAGAAGTTCTCACCTAATCATCGTGCAAAAGTTGTAGCGATTAACAATGAAATATAACCTCTCTTGTTTCGTGATGCAGTAGCCATTAAAGTGTGGAAAGACTCAATGAAGTCTGAAAATACTGCTTTAGAGGATCAACACACATGGGACATGACAGAGTTACCTCCGGGAAAGGTAGCTATTGGATCTAAATGGGTTTATCGAATCAAGTACAAATTTGATGTTACTATTGAACGGTATAAGCCAAGACTAGTGGTGTTGGGTAATAGACATGTCGAAGGTACTGTTTACAACGAGACTTTTTCACATGTCGTGAAGATGACAAATATATGCTTTTTGAGTGTTGCTTTAGCCAAAAATTGGGAGTTACATCAAATGGATGTGCATAATGCATTTTTGCACGGTGACTTGGATGAGGAGGTTTACATGAAGCCTCCACCAGGATTTTGTGCAGAGAATCCAATCCTTATTTGACGCTTACGCAAGTCAATATATGGTTTGAAACAGTCACCAGGATGTTGATTTTCCAAATTGCATTGACACGAAAGTCTGTTAATGGTTGGTTTATCATTCTTGGCCAATCACCGATCTCATGGAAAACTACCAAACAAAATGTTGTAGCAAAGACTTCTGCTGATGCATAGTATCGTTGTATGGCTTTGACATTGTGAGAACTGAAGTGGTTGAACCAGTTGCTAGCTGAGTTTGGAGTAAAACATTATGCACCCATGACTCTAGCGTGTGATAGTCAAGTAGTATTACACATTACTGCTAATCCGGTGTTTCAGGAACACACAAAACATATTGAGATTGACTGTCATGACATCCGCATTGTGTTGCAAGATGGACTTATTAAAACGATCAAGGTTTCGACAATATCACAGCTTGCTGATATTTTTACTAAGGGCCTTGGAAAATGAGATTTTGAGCATTTGACTTCTATGTTGGGCATATTTAATCCTTATGCTCCAACTTAAAATGGATGTTATGCAAGGAGATTTCAGAAGATAATATATAATGGTTATATACATATTTGTAGTTGTGTAAATGAGGCAATTTAGGGTAATTGACCTAGATAATGGTGTGTATATATTGTAATCGCCTTTTTATTAATAAAGTAGATTGGTTTCACTAATTGATCCATCTAGTTTTACAATAACCTATCACAGAATGATTCCAAGCTTTTCTGGTATTGTTGTGGTTGTTACCTTGTATTTCTTTCTTCTGGTTTTCCATTGTTTGCACACTTCTTGTTTTTTTGATAAAATATAACTATTTCATTTCTGAAAATTGTTTTAAGTTACACAAGGTACGCAGAACCTATAAATTTGGTTCCATACGAAAAAAAGAAGATAAAAACATGGAAGCAAAAAATATTCAGCTAATCGATATCGACAAAAGTAGGAACACTTTGGAGATCACTGAATTGATAATATGATTTTTTAAAATTCAAAAAAATATGACTTCTTCATAGAAAAGTGCTAAGCTGACCGGTGAAGAGTTTGTTTGCACATTTTTCCTAGTTAATAAATTTTGTTTGCAGTTCAATAAATTACCTAGCGAAGTCAAGAACATGTTTTGAGAATAGAAGATGCAAAGTCAAGAACTACACAGAGAATTTTACCAAATTCATTGACGTTTCACATAATGGTGTAGAAGAAACAAGTCAATGGTCAGAAAAGTTTGTGGTGTACACAAAGACTTGGAACAGATAGGTTGACGCTAGATTTGTCTAAAGTCAAATACTCCACAAATACTTTTTTAGTTCTTTTTAAAGAGAGTTGCAGAAGCCATAATCAAAACCTACACACCACACGAACTTAAGAACATGGTAATGAAGATTCCAAGTCAATCCTATTTCTTCGATAGTATTGTTGGTGTTACCTTGGTTTCTTTCGTTATACAAACTCTTTCATTTCCTACGGTCCACTATTGCCGCAATGACCAGAGAGATGCTCTTTTGGAGTTCAAACACGAGTTTCCGGTAAATGAATCCTACTCAACTGCTAATTATATGATTTCATGGAACAAGAGCAATGATTGTTGTTCTTGGGAGGGTGTCATGTGTGATGCTAGATCTGGTAAAGTCATATCACTTCGCTTTGTTGATGTCTTTCTCAACAACACTTTGAAATTAAATAGTGGTCTTTTCAAACTTCAATACCTTCAATACCTAATCCTTGCTTCTTGCAACCTTATTGGAGAGATACCTTCTTCATTAGGAAACCTTCCTCATCTCATTGTGCTTGACCTTACGGATAATAAATTAGTAGGTCAAGTTCCAGGTTCCATTGGAAACTTGAACCAACTAAGATCCTTGAGCCTTGCAAGCAACAAATTAAGTGGCAATGTTCCTATTTCATTTTACAATCTAACAAAATTGACCACACTTTTCCTTAATAATAATTACTTTGGAAACTCATTTTTCGGTCCTTTCCCTATGTCCTTGCTCATGAATCCTTCATTACAAGTTCTTAATATTGAGAGAAACCAATTCAATGGACCTATAGAGTTTGTAAACACATCTTCATCTAGGCTTTATGGTCTATATGCTGCTCATAACAAATATAATGGCTCAATCCCTGAATCTATATCTAATCTTCGTAATCTCACGAGATTAGATCTTAGTTACAATGATTTCATTGGAAACATCCCCACTTCTATATCACAGTTAGTCAAGCTCTCTGATCTTGATTTTTCCAACAATAAGTTGAAAGGAAAAGTACCAAGTTGCTTATGGAGATTGACGTTTTTGAAGCTTTCTCAAAACTCTTTTAGCAGTTTTGGAAAATCACCCAAAGTTGTTGATCATTCACAAATGGGTGTGTTGAGTCTTGATTCGAATATGTTCCGCGGACCATTTCCCCATTGGATCTGCAAGTTTCGATCGTTAGATATTCTAGATATATCCAACAATAGCTTCAGCGGCTCTGTTCCTCAATGTTTAAAGAATATCACTAATCATCTCCAAGTGCTTAATCTGAAAAACAACAATTTCAGTGGAATTCTTCCTGATGTTTTTGTGAATGCTACAAGTTTAAACACACTTGACGTCAGTCACAACCAGTTGGAGGGAAAACTTCCAAAGTCATTGATCAATTGTAAAGCTATGAGACTTTTGAATGTGCAAAGCAACAGATTCAAGGACAAATTTCCATCTCGGTTGGGTTCTCTTCAATCATTAAACGTTCTCATCCTCCGATCAAACCGATTCTATGGACTATTATATCACCAACATGTCTCCATTGGTTTTCATAATTTAAAAGTCATTGATGTCTCTCATAACACCTTCAGTGGAACCTTCCCAGCTTCCTATTTTTCCAACTGGCAAGGCATGACCACATTAAGCACCAAAGATGGTGACACCGTTTACATGGAAGATCCAATTCTTTATTGGGATTCCTACCATAATTCAATGGAGATGGTGCATAAAGGAGTAGATACACATTTTGAGGAGATTCGAAATGACTTCATAGCCATTGATTTTTCTGGAAACAAATTTTATGGAAAAATTCCTGACTCGATTGGATTGTTGAAAGGGTTGCGTCTTCTCAACTTGTCAAGTAATGCATTCACAAGCAATATACCTAAATCATTGGCTATGTTGGCTAACCTTGAGGCATTAGACCTATCGCAAAATCATCTGACTGGTCTAATTCCTCAAGATCTTGGTATTCTTTCCTTTTTATCAAAGATGAACTTCTCCCACAACAATCTCAAAGGTCCAATACCACGAGGTACACAGTTTCAAAGCCAAAAATGTTCTTCATTCATGGACAATCCTAGACTCAAAGGTCTTGAGGATATATGTGGAAAAGCTCATGTTTTAAATCCTACACCACAAAAATCAGAGGCATTTTTGGAAGAAGAAGACGATGTGATTAACTGGATAGCAGCAGCAATAGCTTACGCACCTGGTGTTTTCTGCGGATTGGTGATTGGACATATCTTCGTTTCACACAAACATGAGTGGCTCATGGAAAAACTCCATAGAATCAAGCACAAAGTAATCATCAAAAGGGGTCGTTGAACACTTTCTCTTTTCCTATATATCTTAAATATTTGTCAAGCATATGTGTTTCCCCAATCACTCTTTTGCGTTTTGTAATTTTCTATCTTATGGTTTTGTAATAAATCATATGAGCTCTGAACTCATGTCAACCTAAATCTCAACATGTAGTAGTTAATATATATGATTAAATCCTCATCCTAGGATGTGTGTGGTTAACAAGAATTCAATATACTTTTCTTTTGCTGGAAGTTTTTAGGGAATTTTGTATAGAAATCCCTCAACTATTGACTGATCTATATTTAAACCCTCAATAATTTTAATAAATTTAGATCCCCTTAACTTTGCTCTTGTTAAAAAAAGCCCTTCCTATGTGGGGATGATCTTTATTTGGGTATGTTTTGACTCAAAATCTTGATGGCCTATTGGTTCTAATTATTAAGCTTACCCTTAGTTTCCGATTTTTGGGTCTCAAATTGAACCTTCTGGATTTTAAGTTAGACAATGCCATTAGATCTTTCTTTTGCAAAGACATACTTGGCCCATTGTCTTCTGTGGGTAAGAGATTAATCCAAGTTCCTCATTTCCTTTCAAATCTCATATGTTCATCATTAAGCTTTCATTTTCCTTTCTTAACAACTGCACGTTGATCAATCAGACTGGTTGAGATCTTTGAAGTTCTGATTCCAATGCATCCCTAGCACCCTTCGAGGTGGTTATTGATGGTATACGAGAAAATATCTGGTCCATGATAACAGTTTGCAAGAGTTGCATCGCCATCAGATCCTTCAATGATGAATCCTGCCATTTCTTTTTAATTGCAAGACTTTGAGAGTATTCTCTCTTTGTGTTGGTTTTCTTACAATGTTGGTCTCTACCATCTCTCACTATTTTCGTGTTCTTAAGATTGTTAGAACGAAGACACAATCAAAGAGCCTCAAAGAACATTATAAAAGAGAGAAACAATGTTAGAAAAGAGAAACATGAAAGAAGAACACAAAAATGCAGAGACGTAGCGTTTCGCTACTGCATTGAACAAATTGTCCTCCCAATCCGTGCTAGATATCCAAAGACGGTATGTTCCAATGTTCTCTCTTCTCTCTATCTTCAAGCACGTGAAGAATAGAGATGAAGCTTTCAAGTGTATTATAAAGAACTCTATAATCATAGCAATCGGTCTTTTGAGATATTGTTGGGGGTGGACCAGGTCCATCGGTCCGCTTAGGATCCATCAACACTCCATGCTGTCGACAAGCCAGGCCTCGGTGCGGATGGACTGTGGTTAATGGGCCATCGGCTAGTGGCCTTGACTAGAAACCCACAATCCTCGATGTGACATCATGGTTAGAGAATGTCGAGTAGACAGGAGACACGTGTCAGAGAAGATAACCGAATAGTCGGTGATGTGGCAGACTAAAAGGCAAAGAGCAAGCATATTAAGGGGACATGTTCCCTTGATATCAGAGTTAAAACTCATACTTAGACTAAGACTATAGAAAAGATAACCGAGCTGAGGCCCTCTCGGCATCCTTGTAAACACTTTGTTTCACTTAATATTAACAAAGATTTTTGCCTCGTCATTTAAATTATATCATGTGCTAAGTAACCCTAAAACAATTGGCGCTAGAAGCAGGGGGCTTAGGTTAAAGAAAATCCTTATACGCACAAGTGAACAAAGATGACTAGACAAGGTTTACCCCCGAGATGAACAAGGCTCCTCCATGCCCCAAAGCAAACCCAATGGGACCACCTGCCCTGAAGGTATCACCAGCTATGCCAAGAACCACCTGGATGGTCAGTATACCCTCGGAGACTGAGCCAACCGAGAACGAGACGACGACCCAGGTGACAGACCATCAATCACCATAGTCGGACACAGACAAAACTATGACCACCGAGAAGGTCTAGTGTATGGCTGATTCTTTCCTCGCCATGAAAAAATGAATGGAGGACGCAACGAACAGATCAGAGGCGTCGTCAGAGTTGCTGACTCATCTACGTACTGTACTTCCTAGCACTCGAGGCGAACATACCGAACGAGTCACTGCCAACGACCAGCCGCTGACCCTGGTTTGTATGCCAACCCAAATCCCGCAGACGGAAGATTCCAGAGACATGTAAGCTCAGATGCATCAGTCTCAAAGTTCCACACCGGAGCTGGAGCGCGCACTGTTGGAGACACAAAACACACCCTTCACACGTCGGCTATCCAATGCTTCCTTCCACCCATCGGTAAAAGTCAGATGCCCGACCTTTGACGGAAAATCCGATCCCCGAAAATTTGTGACAGCATTCATCATAGTCATGGGAAAGACTAGATTCCTCTCCGAAGACAGAGACGCTAGTTACTGCCAGCTCTTCGTAGAAAATCTCACTGGAGATTCCCTCAGGTGGTTCTCTAAACTTGACATGTACTCAATTGACAGCTATCAACAGTTGGTTGAGGCCTTCCTCCAGCACTACTTGATATTTATCCAGAGAAACACCTCATCAGCCGACCTATAGGCCATTGTGCAGGAGCCAAAGGAATCGCTCCGCTCTTTCCTCGGTCGATTCTGTGAGGTAGCATCCTGTATCACAATCACCAACGATGAAGGGATTGAAATGTTGCAAGAAGCTCTCTACTACGACTCATAACTCAAAGCTGACTTCACGTTGCACTGACCTCTTTCTCTACAAGATGCCTTGCACCCCAACATGGTCTTCGCAGAAATCGAAGAAGACCGAGCCGCCAAGCTGAAAAGATACACTAGTCGGTCACCGGTGGTGAAAGAGGCAACCAAAGAAACAACACGGGAAGAGTACTACGATCCTCGTCAGCACTATGACCGGTACAAGACCGACAAAGGGAAACAGACTACGGCTTGCGCGGTCAGTGACTTCGTGGAGAGATTGCAATGATCGTGGGTTTTCTCCAACAAATGGTATAGAGATACCTCGCGAGATAAGGATAAGCAATCCTACTATGAGTTCCACAAACGGACTAGGCATCGGACCTCGCAGTGCCACCGCTTGAAAGAATTGCTTTTCGCAAAATTTGAGAAACGAGAACTAAAAATAGCCGAGCCGGACCAGCGTACAACAAGAGACCAAGCCGGATCCAACTCCTATAGATCGCGAGGCCGTGAAGAGACCTTACAAAATGACGAACCGACTAGAAAGCGTTCCGAACATGACGAAGACTTGCCACCGCTGCATCCCCGCATGACAATCATGATCATGGGAGGACTCGACTGCAACGACTTGATTCGTGCAATCAAGAGATACGAGTGTAAAGCAGACACACTCAAACTACGGGCCGAGCAAGAGCGTGAATTTGCGAGTGTCACTCACGTTTGCATGACCCCACCCAGCAAATTCATTTCCTTCACGACGACCTAATAGTGGTCGAACTCCAGGTCGCGGTCTGTAATGTCACCAAAGTCCTTGCCGATACCGGCAGCATGGTACACTTAATCTTCAAGGAAGCATTGGACAAACTAGTCATCCCAAATGCCAACATGGAATTTGCAGAGACGACCATACCCCTCACCGGATTCGATGGAAATGCGATGCTAACTTGCGGGACCGTAAAGCTCTCCATCCTCCTCGCGAGCATGACCAGATGGGTCAAGTTTCACGTGGTTGACAGGCCGACAATCTACAACATGATCCTCGGTACACCCTGGATCCATGCCATGAAAGCAGTCGTCTCGACGTACCACCAATGTTTCAAAATTCCCCACTGAGTGCGGTATCTTCACTCTCCTTAGAAGCCAGCGAATGGCTAGGACATGTTTTGTTGTCGAACACAAGTTGCGAAAGTCATTCAGGCGAGCATGCATGATTGCCGGCACATCACAATACCGAAAGCCAATGGAAGCGCGGACCCCATCAACGTTTGCATGGAGTACCGAGGACATGCCCAAAATCAATCCAGTAGTAACCAGCCATGAGCTCAACATCGATTTAGAAACTTGGCCCCGAACGAGCATAAACTATCAATGACAAAGTGGAACGACTAACGAAGGCCGATTCAATAACTGAGGTGAAATATCCCGAATGGTTTTCCAACCTCGTCATCGTTAAAAAGAAAAACGGTAAGTTGTAGATGTGTGTCGGCTTCACCGACCTCATCAAAGCATGCCCGAGAGACAGTTTCCTGCTCGCACATATAGATTGCCTCGTCGAAGCCACTACAGGGAACGAGTTGCTATCTTTCATGGACAACCAAATAAAAATGAATGCCACCGACCAAGAGAAAATTGTCTTCATCATTGACCGAGGCATGTACTGCTACAAGGTCATACCCTTCGGACTAAAAAACACCAGGGCAACTTACCAGCGGCTCGTCAATAAAATGTTCGCAAAACAGTTGGGTCAGACAATGGAAGTATACATTGACGACATGCTCGTCAAGTCTTTAAGGGCCTAAAACCACATTGTCGACCTCAAAAAGTGCTTCGACATCCTTAATGCATACCAAATAAAACTTAATCCAACCAAATACACATTCGATGTAACTTTGGGAGAATTCCTCGACTACATCGTCACTCAGCGGGAATTCCGCAATCATGGACCTACCCACTCCAAAAAAACACACGCGAAGTACATCGCTTGACAGGCCGGATAGCCGCCCTCAATCGCCTTATCTCCTGATCAACGGACATATGCTTGCCCTTCGACCAACTCCTCCGCAGCTACAAACATTTCCTTCGAGACAAAAAATACGAGGAAGCTTTAGAAAAGTTGAAAACATATCTCTCATCGGCTCCTGACCTTACCAAACTATAAGCCGGCAAACCATTGTTTTTATACGTCGCGGTGACCAACTTGGCAATCAGGAGGGTCCTTGTGTGTGAAGATTGTGGCGAACAACGCCCTATATTTTATATCAGCAAGGCACTAGACGACGCATAGATGAGATATAGTGCTCGCCGTAGTAACTGCCGCTCGGAAGCTAAGGCCATACTTTCCATCTCACACTATTATCATGCTAACAGATCACCCACTCCAAGCCATCCTGCACAGTCCTAGTCAATTAGGTCGTTTAACAAAATCGGCAATCAAACTTAGCGAATACGATATTGATTACAAAGGACGAACCGACGCAAAGTCTCAAATTTTGGCTAACTTCCTTATCGAACTCTTTACGCCGACGGTTCGGCCTCTCACTACGGCTCAGGGATTAAAATCAGGCTCGACTCTCCAACTGCAGATATACTTGAACAGTCTTTCCGACTAGCCTTGCCCGCGTTCAATAACAAAGCAGAGTACGAGGCGCTCCTTGCAAAAGCTCTTCGCGTAAAATACATCTCCGCACTTGTCGATTTTCAACTCGTCGTCAATCAACATAGCGGCGAATACGTGACCAAATGTAAGATGGGCTGAGGAGCTCGATGGCGCCCTCTGGTCTCACTGAAAAACACCAAGGAGGTCAACTAGCAGAACCCCTTCTCACTTTTGTATAGCGTCGAAGCGATGGACACCGCAGAAGTGAATGTCACAAGTCTACGCCACTAAATATTCACACTCGATGAGAACCTGCACCAAGAAAGGCTCAACAACAGCCTCGACGACCTCGAAGAAACTCGTAACGCGTCCCTCATGCTCGTCTAGAACTATCAGCAACAGGCGTCCAAATACTATAATACTAAGGTTAAGACCTCCGAAGGAGACCTCATCCTGCGTAAGGTATTCGAAAACACCACCGAGCAGAAAGCAAGAAAACTTGGCGCTAATTGGGAAGCTCATACGCCATTTCCAAAATTGTGAAGCCGAGAGTCTATGAGCTCATGACCATGGCCGGCGACATGATACCAAGGAGTTGGAACGCCAACAACCTCAAGCGTTTCTACTACTAATCACTGAGGATGACGCCACCACATAGGCGATCCTTGGCAAACAAGACCTCTCGGTCTCCTATCTTTACCGCACTATGTTTCGTTGCATTTCTACCACTAATCACCAAGGACGACGCCACCACTTAGGCGCTCCTTGGTGAATAAATCCCCCAGTCTCCTACCTTTAATTATGTATTTTGTTTTCCTTGTAATTAAAACACGTCTGGCTTGATCCCTTCGGGGTAAGTAGACAGATTTCGGGCACGACTATTAAATTAATATAACATTTTCTTTTCCATTACTCGATTTTCTTCAGCGATACATGGTAAACCGAACCCGAATTTTGTTCCTAAAACACCTAAGTATAAAAGCCGAGCATACCACTCGCATCGGTAAAACAGGATAAGCCGAACAATAATTTTGCTCCTAGAATGCCTAAGTATAAAACCGACCATACCACTCGCATCATCGAATAGGGTAAGCCGAACCATAATTTTGCACCTAAACGCCAAAGCCGAGTAGGTCCCTCGCCTCAGCACCTATGCATAAGCTGGGAACAAAATCCGCCCCAACAAATAGGTACGAGTAACACAAACTAATTAAACTTCCGTTTTCATTAACTAGAAAGATTATGAGCCCGGCTTGGTACATCTTAACAACAAACCTACGGTCGACAAAAAAAGAAACAGAGCAAAAAAGACAAGCTATTCAAAACAACAAAAAACTATAAAGTATTCTACTCGCCCAAATCCCCGTCATAGCGTCTTTCCTCATCCCCTCGACGAGCCTCCTCGATACGGCCACGATACTATGACCCCATCTTCGTCAAGGAAAAGGTAATCCTCTAGTAGCGGCAAAAGGTCAAGATCCCTGCCGCGGAGCTCTCACACATGTATCACAGCGAGTTTCCCCTCGTTTTCCGCCTTATCCTTGTGTAATTTCTCAAAAACACAATCAGGGATGTTCACCTTCAGCTTGTCCTTCATGAACTAGACACAGCCAAGGGTCCCGGTGAATTGACACAAAGTCAGACCTTTCAAGGTAAATGCGCACATGCTCCTCGACCTTTCACCTCAGCATCCAACGCCGCCCTTTGACACTGCTCCTCGCCTAACTCCCCGGCCATCGTCATCACTCTTGGCTCGGCATCCCGAGCCCTCCTCTTATCTCACGTCATGCCTATTACCTTCCGCGTCACCCGAAGCTGCAAAATACTCCTCCTATCTCTCGCCGAGGAGATTGATGTTGCTATACAACTGCACAATTTTCACTAAGTTAAAGAGGAACAAAATCCCACCTTCGTCACTAATCAAAAAGACGTACATGCGCGAGAAGAACAGTTGTGTCTGTAACAAGTTCACCCTCGAGCATCTTTTCCAGATTTTGCGCCCCACGAAGCGAACCCTTTATCTTATGTCAAAGCTTGCCATTCTTCTCCCGGTTCTTCCAAACGGGCTCCATCCCGCGGTAATAGAACGTGACATCATAGTTGTGCCCAGCCCGTTCACCCTATGTGGCACCCTCATCCGTGCGAGTCCTTTTTCTTGCACGCACAGCTCCCTGATCATCCTCTCTCATTGGCCTCTTCAAATTCTTCCTCTAAAGAGCGGCCTCCTCCTCGCCAACGCTGCGAGATGACCCTTCTTGTGGTAAACACGTTGTTAGTTCCACTAAATGAGCAGAAGACCTAGCCACGGCAGCCTGAACCCCTTCTCCCTCCTCGGCTGGCAAATACTCCTCAACGTTCTGAACGCTATTGGTCACCTCGGTACCTTGTGTTGGTTCTAGATCCGACGGCCCAAGTATTGTTAACTCCGCCTTGAAGACATCTGCATAGTTAGGTGCTTCCCCAAACCATGCAACTCTCCTCGTCGACGCTGCATAAACACCGCCTCGTCAAAAACAAAAAAAGTTCCGAAGAGATAGTAACAGCCACCGAGCACAACTAAGCTGCTTGATCCGGTCGAAGTTGTCAAAGAAATTATCAAGGTAACCTCTGAATAGCGCCGGATGACCAACTGCATGTCAAAACAAACATTAGAAAAACTAAGAAAAAAGCTGCATGGTTTACTAGAAACCCAATCGGGCTTCGGATTCCAATTTATATGGTACCACAGCCAAGGGTTTATAACCGAGGCGATGTCTAGCCGCACGAAGAAGTAATGGTTCTGTCATCCGTTGATCTTTCTGAGAAACCCATTCGATATTCCATACCCCGACTTGGCACTACAATAAAACATGTCGTCCTTCTTTGGATTCTTCGACAGATGAGTAACCTCCTCAAAGAAGTGCAACGTCACATTCACCCCGCATTCCGCACCAAGTATCAGAAAGTCCATGACGTTCTTGATCGAGGCTAGAGATATCTGTGTAAAAGCAAGCCTCTAACAAGCACCATAGTTGACAAAAGCTAGGGCAAAGGAAACTGCATACCGTAGTACTTGAAATAGTATTCGTGAAGACAAATATAGCCAGGGGAGGATTCCATGGCTTTTGAGAAGGTGAGGGGACCCGAAGACGCACCAGAGCGCTTATGTTACATTTTCCGATCATCCTCTGAAGCGACTTCTTGGAACTATTCAACAACGAAACGACCAAAGAGTTAAGCCATAACTCCACCTGGTTTTGAGCTCTCCTCCTCAGCAGTTTGTCATCCGACGACTCCAAATTCGCATCAGAATGATCCTCCTCGATTCCCTCAATCTCCAGACCTATATCCCTCAAAGGGCCATCACCTCTACTGTCGAGCATATCTGGCTCCGCCTCGTCCATAGCCAGCCCACGGGTAACCATCGGAGGCACTTGAGGCAGACTCCCAGGCGGCGAAGCACCGACTTCCGCAGCCAATTCCTCGGCTAAAGTCCTCCTCGTCAACACAATGTCGGCTTCGGTACCTCTCATATTTGGCACTCGGCTCGACGATGCACCCGCCAGATCCGTCGGTTTGAAATATTGTCTTCGATACTTCATATCGACGAATTTGAGCTTATTCTTGAAAGAAAAGAGAAAATCAAGCTTATGAGTTCTTCATAAGGAAGATAAGAACCAAATCGAACTTTCAAAATCGATTTGGTTTTCCAATTTAGAAAAATTTCGATTTGAAATTAACAGAATGTTCAATTGGCTAGGTCTAACAAAAAGTTTGGTGTTTTTTAAAAAAATCAACATTAAATTGAATGTTTAATCAACACATCTAGATTCAATGTTTAATCAACGACTTTTGGTAAGTATCATGTTAAATCAACACATCTATATCTTTTATAATTTTTCCATCATATCATTTTTATTATTCCATTATTTTTTTCTTCGTGGTTATTGTTTGAATGCGTCCAGTAATTTAACAATGGCTTTATCCAGGATTTCTTTGGTGGCTGACGGTTTTGTTGGGTAATTGTTATTCTCTAACTAAACTATGGTCCTGTTCTTCTTTAATTCACAGCGACTGCGATCACAATAGTGTAAAACAGTTTTAGTTATAGTAGAAATAGAGAACTTTTTGTGGGCATATAACTATTATTATGATCGCTCTATATAAAAACATGTCGCTAACTTTAACGGCGACCGTAAAAGGTAACACCGGCAACTGTTGTTTACTTTTTCATTTATGTCTTTGCCATAAACTGTTTTTCCTCAATTGGTGGCAGTCGCTTCGACGTTTACAAGAACATGACCTATCTATTTTGGAAAATCTCATCATCTAAGACTGATAAATTGAGTTATTCTTGAGTTGTATGTATAATTAATGTTTATAAAGAAATAGATGCTCTGTATAAAATAGAACAAAATAATGCGTTCTATATAAAAAAATATGAAATGAATATTCATTTTATATAAAATTATTTAATAACATACTTATGTTTTATAGTAATTATTTCTTATTTTAAAAAAATTAAATTTCAATATGTGTACTTTTTTGTTTTTTTAAAAGAAATTTCAGATTTGAATTAAGTATTTATAAAAAAAATATAACGTAAATAAAATAAAGGAGGAGGGAAGAAATTAGAAAGATAAAATAGAAATTGATAATTAAATTAAAAGAGAAGTTGGAAAAAATTATAATAATATATAGAGAAATTATACTATCTAACCATAAATTTTTCAACATTTAGTTGACAATTTATGACACATTTTTAGAGTACTGTTTATTTTGTTGACATAAATACTCTTGTATCTTTTTTTTTTGTCAATTACCCTTGTATCTATAAACATTATTATTACATAACTAAGATTATAGTTATATTTTAACTATTTTAACATTGTTAAAAAACATCTTACAACTAAAATATATATTATTGGATAACAATATTGTTATCTTGTTAACTATTTTATTACCAGATACAACTATTGTTATCATGTTAACTCGTTTATTACAATTATTTTCTCACATTACTATTCAACTTTTTGCACCATTTCAAATAATAAGTATTTGATCATTATTTGAATTATTGGTTTAAAACACATTTTTCATTGTTAACTATATAATTTTCTAATATAGACTTTGTTACGCCGTTAACTTGTTCATTAGAACTATATTGTCATCGTTATCTTGTTAATTTGTTTATTTAAAACAAATCAGATTGAGTTATAGGGTTAGTTTGATCTTTGTGTAGAAGAGTGAACTAATTTTGAAAATCTTTGGTTACTTTCTTAATTTCTTAAAAACCTATGTATATTGAACAAAATCATCCTACTATATAATTTCATCACTTATATTGTGTTATAGTCATTTCTCCAATTATAATTGGAAATATGGTTAGTCATGCCAAATTCCCTTTTTCTACTTGGTAAATTTTGTTTACAGTTCACTAAATTGTTTCAATGATTGAACATGTTTTGAGAATTGTAAAAAACAAATTAATGAACTAGTCAACGTCATCGTCAATAATTGTAAGGTTGTGCAAGACATAAGTCAATGATCTGTGTGAAAACGTTTGGGTCGACACAAAATTAGTGACCATAGAAACTTAGTGACAATTTGATACTGGATGGACACAAATTCAAATGCTCTACAGCTACTTTTTTTTTGGTCTTTTTAAAGAGAGTTGGAGAAGCCATAATCATAACCTATCACAAACTAAACAAACTAAACCGTAATGATGATTCCAATAAAATTTTATTCCTTCTATTGTATTGTTGTTGTTACCTTGTATCTCTTCTTCTTGGTTTCCTTCGTTAAACTCTTGCTTCTCCTACGGTCCATTATTGCCGCCAAGACCAGATGGATGTTCTTCTGGAGTTCAAACACGAGTTTCCGGTAAATGAATCTTACTCAACTTCTTATAGTATGAATTCATGGAACAAAAGCAGTGATTGCTGTTCTTGGGAGGGTATCACGTGTGATGCAAGTTCTGGCAATGTGATTAAACTTGAATTTGATCATGTTTCTCTCAACAACACTTTGAAACCAAGCAGTAGTCTTTTCAAACTCAAATATCTTCAAGACCTAACCCTTTTTCTTGCAATCTTAATGGAGAGATTCCTTCTTCATTATGAAACATTTCTTATCTCACCACTCTCGACCTTAATTTCACAAAATGAATTAGTAGGTCAAGTTCCAGCTTCGATTGGAAACTTGATCGAACTAAGCTACTTGAGATTTGGCAGTAACAAATTAACTGGCAATGTTCCAATTTCGTTTTGCAACCTAAAGAAATTGGCCTCACTTTTCCTAGATAATAATTTCCTTGAAAACTCATTTTTTGAGTCTTTCTCAACTTCCTTGTTCACAAATCCGTTGTTACAAGTGGTTGATATTGAGAGTAACCAATTCAACGGATCTATAGAGTTTGTAAACACATCTTCATCATCTAAGCTTTTTGGTCTATTCATTGCTCATAACAACTTTGATGGTCCAATACCTGAATCTATATCTAAGCTTCTCAATCTCAACTTTTTGGATCTTCCTTACAACAATTTCATTGGGACAATCCCCAACTCTATATCACAATTAGCCAATCTCTCTTATCTTGATCTTTCCAACAATAATTTGGAAGGCAAAGTACCAAGTTGCTTATGGAGATTGACGTTTTTGAAGCTTTCTCAAAACTCTTTTAGCAGTTTTGGAAACTCACCCAAAGTTGTTGATCATTCACAAATGGGTGTGTTGAGTCTTGATTCGAATATGTTCCGCGGACCATTTTCCCATTGGATCTGCAAGTTTCCATCGTTATATATTCTAGATATATCCAACAATAGCTTCAGCGGCTCGGTTCCTCAATGTTTATGGAATATCACTGATCATCTACATGTGCTTAATCTGGAAATCAACAATTTCAGTGGAACTCTTCCTGATGTTTTTGTCAATGCTACCGATTTACACACACTTGACATTAGCCGCAACAACTTGGAAGGAAAGTTTCCAAAATCTTTGATCAACTGCAAAGTTATGGAATTTTTAAACATGGGAAGCAACAATTTTTAAGGATGAGTTTCCATCTTGGTTGGGATCTCTACCATTGTTAAACGTCCTTATCCTCCGATCGAACCAATTCTATGGACCGTTATATCTCCCTCATGTATCTATAGGGTTTCAGAATTTAAAAGTCATTGATGTCTCAAATAATGGCTTTATTGGAACCTTCCAAGCTTCCTGATTTTCCAATTGGAAAGGAATGAGTACATTTAAGGCAGAGTCTGAAAACATATAAATGGTGGATTTAATGAACTATAATGATTCATAACGTAATTCAATGGAAATGGTGCATAAAGAAGTAGATACAAAATTTTGTTAGACGTAAGAAAGTAATTCAATGAAATCAGAGATTATAAAGAAATAATTCTTTTTTATTTAGCTTAGTAAAATATCTCAAAACCTAAACTTTCAATCTCTTTAATCTCACAAGTTATGCCACAACATTGACATCTCCTTATATATAGATTAGTTAAGTTCCTATTACAATAAGGAAAACTATATTTTATATAACTCCTAAAATATCTCAATCTTACCTAACCTATCCACATAATTTACTTAGTAAATCTTTGATGATAAGCTTAATCAAACAAATTTGAGGGGATCCGAAAAGACTTTAGGGCTGTCGATGTTTCGGTAAACAAATTTTATGGAAAAATCCCTAAATTGATTGGGTTGTTGAAGGGGTTTCGACTTCTCAACTTGTCAACTAATGCATTTACAAGCGATATACCTAAGTCACTTGCTAATTTGACTAACCTTGAGGCATTAGACCTATCACAAAATCAACTGATTGGTCATATTCCTCAAGATCTTGGTCTCCTCTCGTTTCTATCACAAATGAACTTCTCCCACAACAATCTTGAAAGTCCAATACCACGAGGCACACAAATTCAAAGCCAAAAATGTTCTTCATTCATGGACAATCCTAGACTCAAAGGTCTTGAGGATATATGTGGAAAAGCTCATGTTTTGAATCCTACACCACAAAAATCAGAGGCATTTTTAGAACCAGAAGGAGAAGTGATCAGTTGGATAGCAGCAGCAATAGCTTATGGACCCGGTGTTTTCTGTGGACTGGTGATTGGACATATCTTTGTTTCACACAAACACGAGTGGCTCATGGGAAAGTTTAATAGAATCAAGCACAATGTACTCATCAAAAGGGGTCATTGAAGACTTTCTCTTTTCGTATATCTCCAAGTATTTGTCAAGTGTATCTCGGTGTAGCAACAAGTGTGAAGATAATATAAGAAGTTTATTGGCTTGTATGAATTATTTTGCTTGAAAATTCAAGCTAAATCTATTTTAAATTGTTTGTCAATCAAACTTTTATATTTCTGTAAAACTCTCTAATCGATTAGCAATGGAAGAAATAACAAGTCTTATGACTAAATAGCCACGAAAAAAGTTTATGGCTAGATCACAACTACAAAGACAGCCACGAAAAATCACCGAATAACTTTGTAAAATGATTGAAAAGTCACAATCTAGCCAAACAAACGAATATTTTCCGTAATTACTGTTGTAACACATTTGGTACCATGGAATTTCATACCTACAATTCTATATTTTACAATACAATCATGAGTTTGGCCTCTTAGGTAACTCTCTCAGGTACAATTATCGAGGACAATCCTGCACCACAGTTCTCTGACGCCGGCAACGCTGGTCTCACCGGTTCTCGCCGGCATGGGACTTCATCTCCTATGCTCTCTCGTTCTCACTTTTTTTTTTGTTGTTTGTTTTTCGACCTTCTCCTCCGTCGAAAGTTATGGTTGCTTGTGTTGAAACTAGAAGCTCTTTCTTCATAGGACGAACCTACCTTCAGCCTCTTCACCACCACCTCTTCCAAGCTAAGGCAAAAGCCTTTGTTTCTCCCTCTATTCTGCCTCTCTCCCCCGTCTTCTTCTTTTGTGTTCTCTGTGTTTTTGGTTCGAAAATTCCGGTGGTTCAGGCCTACCGAGATCGTCTCTTCCACACTCCACTACTCACTGCAACCTTTAAACTCTCGAATGTATTACCACTCGCCGCCGGCGAGGATCCGTTCAGATCTGACACTCCATTCTCCACCGTTCTATCAACTGAACTCTCCTCTTTTTCACCAAGACGAGCTTCACAGCAATTTGGGCTAGAGGTTGATCTTCAAGATGGCCGAGACTCTCTTTCCATAGAGACACCTTAATTAGGGTTTTAGTAACTCTTCATGGATATGGTAATGGACCATGGTTCTGGGCTTCACATTTAATTAATTATTCAATTCTTTTTGGCCTTTTAAGCCCAACAAGATTTATTTATGAGGACATCGAATTCTTCTTGGGTCCTAGGCAGATTATGACTAAATATTACTGGATTTTTAGATCTGCTAGTCTAATTTTTTTTAGACAGATTTTAGACAGTATTTGTTTTTCTCTTTGGTTAGAATTTTGTCTAGCTTCTTCGTAATTGAGACGTATGGTCAACTAGGATTGGTCTTCGAGCTTCAATTTTGAGACTCCTTATCCAACATCTATCCAAAATTTCTAGTGTAATCAGAGTCTTCTCCGCCTAGATTCATCTATTATCTACTTTATAGTTCTCTCGGTTTTATGTTATTTCATGATTGCTCTCTTTAACATTGTAATCCCAAACTTTTGATTAATAGAATCAGATTTGTGCCAAAAAAAAAAAAACAATACAATCATATAATACAACTTTATAGATAGATTAGTTATTCAGTTAAAATCTCCATACAAACTTTTGATACGAGGCCATAGAGTGACAATAAAAATACGACTCAACATGAAAACAGAGTGGTCACACAAACCCATTTGTTGCAACCAACACTCTACTTTCACAATGCTTATTTGGTTATAATCTAAGTAGTAATCTTCTTCTTTTAACACCTCCAAAAAAATACAAAAAACCATTACAGAATATACAAAAAAGAGACCGGACAATCAATCCGTGGCTGCTGCAGCTTCTAATAGATGTGCATAGACACAGCTCTTTGTAGACGGATGAACTCTGATTCAGTGCCAGATATTACCTTACCATTGGCATGACACTAGTTAACACATATATGTAGTAAGTCTTTTAGATAGTTATAAGACGATGGTCGGGTCTAAAAAAGCTCGTCCCATATGTCCATCGTCTTAAGCTGCTTCTTGTTCAAAAGAGCTTTAAAGATTCGTTCATAGTTATAACCGAATCTTCTTCCAGGTCCTCATCTGTTATCATCTCCTCTGATCGACACTCTTCACTGCAAAATGCTTTCTCCCTGCAATTCATCCCCACAGAAACATCACAAGTTTAGAATTTTTTTTCGAAAAACCTGCAACTATCCAGTCCATAAATGTCTAGTTACAAGCCATATGGATTTACATTTCCAAATCTATTGTTAACATTCTGTAGGTTGTGCAACTCATAATCACTATTCCAATTCCAAATCACGTTTGGCTCTGTGTGTGAGAAAGAATACTAGTTAAAGGATCATGCATCACACATTTGATTCTGAAAAATGCTTTCTCTCTGCAATTCATCGCCACATAAACATCAAAAGATAAGATTTTTTCGGAAACCCTGAAACTTTATAGTCCATAAACTTCTAATTAGAAACCAATCGTCTCACTGTTATGGATCTACATTTTCAAATCTATAGTTAACATCCTCTAAGTTGTGCAACTCATAATCATTCTATGCTTATCTCATAATCATTATGTCAATTTGAAATCAAGTTTGGTTCTGTGTGTGAGTGAGAGTACTAGTAAAAGGATCACTCACCGGTACATAAAAATGTCGTCACTGACTTCAATTTTCTTGTTGCAGAAGTTACAGATGTTGAGGAAGTTATCAGATGGAAGCATGGGAATAAACTGCGTTTCAGAATGCTTCTCTCTGTTACCATCATCTCTCTTCAACACATTCTTGTGACTCTCTAAAACTCGGTCACCATAAATATGAGTGGTTTTTGGGTTAGGACCATGTGCAATGATACAAGTGTAATCCTCCAGGTCATCATCAGACAGACAACAGGAGATTGCACTGTCTGAACCAGACCCTGGGAAACCCTCTTCTGCACCCGACTTCGATCGAGACAAAATTCGGGTTTTTGGCAGACAATCATTTGTAGAAAAGGACCTGTTTCTTAACCCAATTGGCTCAGTCTCAAAAGTGTTATCACCAATTTCAAAAACAACACCAGATCTTTCTTTCTCCATCTTCATTGATTTGGCTTCAGGAGACAATTTAGGATCTTTGTCACTAATCTCAGAAGATTTGATCCTCAACGCAGGACCAAACACAACATCTGGTGACAAACACCGATCATCACCAAGAGAATGAACAATACTTAACCCAACTTTAGCAGAAGGGACACAACCACAGTTAAGATGAGAAGTGAGTGATGATCTAGGAGATCTGAGGAAAAATGGATCAGCCCCCATTGTAGACAACACCCTAAATTCAAGAGGAGATTTTGGACTCCTGACAAAATCAGAATCTGAGATACACTTCTTGTTGTTCAGACCCATCAAGAGACTCAAAGTGAGTGGATTAGTGATCCCTTTGGAGTTGTTGTTGTTGTGTCCGACTGGATCTGATTGAAGATCCACAGATTGAGACATCGCTTGATCTTTGTGGAGAAACATTGCTCTTGTCTTCAGCATTTACGGTTATGTTTCTTCTACAATCTGTTCATAAAAATTTAAAAACTTTTCAGATAAAAACTCACATAAAAACCAAAACTGTTCTTCTACCAAGATTCATACATATACTAATATAAACACTAACTTATACCGAGAAATTAGCATCAAAAACGTTCAAAATCAAAAGTACCGTACTTTTTGCCATTTCTACTTATTCCAATTTTCTTTTAAAATTAACAAAATTTATAAATATGAAACATCAAGAAAGAACCAAAGAATGAAATTTTCAAAGAATATGCCAAAATATTCTTTTTAAATAAATTTATCTCTGGATTACGCAGCTAGAAATCAGCAGAGAAACATTTGTAACGGACAACAAAAAAAATACTGATTTCTGATCATTATTATCCTATAAATAACTCTTAAATATAAGCTAAAACTAAAATATAAATTCTGAAGAAAAACCATGCCAAATCAATAAGACCCAAGAAATTTCTAGAGAACTTTCAGTTCAGATACATAAGAATACTTGAATTAAATACAATACATAGCTCAAAAATCATTTTTTTGTGGTTTGAAAGAAAAAGAAGAAGATAAAAAAAACACATTTTTTTTATTACTAAGACCCATGAAATTTCTAAAGAAATTCAATTCAACATAGAGATACATAAGAATACTTGAATTAAATGCACAAAATGTAAAAAGGTTTCTTTTTTATGGTTTAAAAGAAAGAAAAAAAAACACTTTTTTATGATTAAGAACATGAAATAGCTTTCTGGGTTTTTTCATGGAGTTTCAAAATCAAAAATTTTAGGTGATTTAAATCAAGGTATGTGAGATGGGTTTCTCACATTGATCTTGTAATCTCTCAATCTTGTAAATGACTTGCTTTTGTTAAAATGAAACGCCCAGAAGCAAAGCTTATGAAAGAGAAATTGGAGAAGAAGAAAAAAGAGACTGACCCGGAAAAGGATCCAGTGGATTCGGATCTTGGGGCGGGTTAATGGATCCGAAAGCGCGTGAAAGAGGTGAAAGAGGTGTTGTCAAGTTAAAGTATTGAAGAAAGAGAGAGAGTCAAACTTTTTGAAATTCTTGGCTCTCTTCTCACTCTTCCTGTACCAAATTCTTTTGGCTCCTTTATTCACTGCTCCCACTCTGTTTTTTATATTTAATAATAGTTTTGGATTTTGTGTTAGAGGTGTCGGTTTCATACGCACTTTCTTCCAAGAAGAACCAAATAAATTATGTAAAATTTAGAAGGACAATGTGTGGGGTGTGAGCTTTCTCTCTCTATAACACTGTTTGTCTTGAAAACTTTTTGGCTTTAGATTTAGATCTTATATCTCATCGCCGGGGTCGACGGTCTGGTGGCTTCAACAGCACCGACGTCGAGCCCCATTGTAGAGGGGTAATTGGGCTTTTAGCCCAATTACTAAAACCCAACACAACTGAAGCTCAAATAAAACTAAAGCCCATTAAGCCAAGGCCCAACCAGGGAAACACATGCAGGATGACACCTGGATTCCATTGAAGAACATATGCTCATCCTCAACTCACTATAAAAGGGAGGCTGAATGAAGAAGAAGAAGGGGGGGGGGGGGGGGGGAAGAGGGACACATGCTGTGAACATTAATCAAAAACCCAGAAAAACTTTGAACATTTGAAGATCGACGAGCCCAAAAATTCTTATCAACAATCTACGAACCCAAGGTTCAAATTATTGATCGACGAACACAATATACAAAATAAGTATCGACGAGCATAAAATACTAGTGAAGTCATCGTATCGACGAGCCCAAACACCCCAGTGGTGAGGCGTTCGACGAGCCCAAAACACTAGTGTATGCATCGTATCGACGAGCCCAAACACCCCAGTGGTGAGACGTTTGACGAGCATAAAACACTAGTGTAGTCATCGTATCGACGAGCCCAAACACCCCAGTGGTGAGGCGTTTGACGAGCCCAAAACACTAGTGTAGTCATCGTATCGACGAGCCCAAACACCCCAGTGGTGAGGCGTTCGACGAGCTCAAAACACTAGTGTAATCATCAATCGACGAGCCCAAACGCGTTAATGGCAAAATAGTGATGAGCGCACGTATATTGACGAGCAAACGCTGTACAAACACCCTAGTGGTGAAACACAGTGACGAGCAGACGCTACTCTGACGAGCATAAGCTGTGAAGAACTGCTAAGCAGATTGATGAGTAGAGGCTACCCTGACGAGCAGAAACTGTGAAGAACTGCTAAGCAGGTTGACGAGCATACGCTACTCTGACGAGCATAAGCTATGAAGAACTGCTAAGCAGATTGACGAGCACAGGCTACTCTGACGAGCAGAAACTATGAAGAACTGCTAAGCAGATTGACGAGCAGAACCTGTGAAGAACTGCTAAGCAGATTGACGACCAGAAACTATGAAGAACTGCTAAGCAGATTGACGAGCAGACGCTACTCTGACGAGCAGAAGCTGTAAAGAACCGCTAAGCAGATTGACGAGCAGAGGCTACTCTGACGAGCAGAAACTATGAAGAACTGCTAAGCAGATTGACGAGCAGATGCTACACTAATGAGCAGATGCTACACTGACGAGCAGAAGCTGTGAAGAACTGCTAAACAGATTGACGAGCAGAGGCTATACTAAGACGACCAAAAGCTATTCAAACACCCTAGTGGTGAAGGAGAACAGACGCTCGTAGCCAACATAAAGGCCTCATATACGAAAATCTCGACCCACGAAGAATAATTCAACAAAACATATGACAGACTAAATAATAGAACTACGACCGGCTTGATCCCTTTAGAGGGTACGTAGGCAACCTAGCACGGTGCAGCCACTCTCATAAAACTTTCGTATAAAAATTGTGCTAAGACCGGTACGAACACCCATCCTTGTTTCTCTTACTGTTAGAGCTTTAGCTTCCGTTCAAGTGTCACATCTCGTAGGACTATTTTGCGTCAAAGTAGTGGTGAGATCTGGTGTGGAGAAGATGACCTCACCGGTTTTTGTGTGTTCATTGCTGTCTCTCCTTAGGCGTCATGTTTTTGTGGAGTAGTGCTTCTCCTCTTCTCTTCTGGAATCTGTGATTCTGAGATCAAAGAGGTGAAAAATGGATACTCCTCTCATGCTTCTTCCTTGGCATACTTCTAGTAGTGTTTAGGTGTAGTTTAATTGTGTAGTTAAGCTTTGATGATGTTTTAAGTTGGTTTCTCCTTTACCTGTAGCAATAGTGGCTATGGTATGATGGAGTTTAGTTTGTGGGATTTCTTTCCTTTTTGTTTTCGGCTATATCTGATTTTGAATTCTTGAGATCGAGTGTTGATGTCTTTAGTTCTCCGATTTGGAGTTTGGTCTTGTTATCTAGCTCAGGAGGTAGCTATCGTTTTTGGCAATATCAAGTGTGAGACCTATTTTTCCGGAGGAAATCAGTCTATATGACTTAAGTCATCGTTTTTGGTATGAATCCTGTTGTCGGAAACTCTTTAGGTGATATTTATGTTTTGATCCATTGAGTTTGGTTTTATCAATAGGATAGTTTCAAATCATCCTCTTTGTATAGTAGGATTGATTGCATCTGTTGTTTTCGATGTGGTTTATTATTGGTCTTCTATAGTTGTATTTTCCAATTTTAATATAATTTAAAATTATGCCCAGCACCTCAAACGAGTTGTTATTTATCCACTATGCCACAACCTTAATACTTTTCTCGATCTGCCACTTTTTCATTGCATCAGTGGCATGAAAAATAACTATTATGCCCTCAAGTATAATTGCTGCGTAAATTTTACATGATACCACGAGTGTTTTTATGCCACTGTTCTTCTCTCATCCTATGGTTCTCAGAGACATATGATCCCCCTCCCTAACATTACTATGACAATTGCAACGAGATTACCTGCATTGAATACAACCAAACACATTAAGATACTCCTTTGTTTGTGTTTCTTACGTCTTTATTCCTCTTTGTTCGATTTTTTGTGTATTTTGTTTCGTGTCGGTGGTTGTAAAACAGATTAGATCTAGAAGATGAAGTGGTGGTGATGCTCGGCGTGGTTGTCTTTACTATTTATAGTTTCTCTCACTTCAACGAATGTGACAATGAATAGTGACGCGTGAAAAACAAAAAACAAAAATCTGTCTTCGTAGGACATGATATATGTCTTTCAGTTGACGTAATACAAATAATTTTTAGTTCTGCAACTTATAAACATGTATTAACGTTACTATTGGCTTACTATATTCTATGAATCTATTTTAAGTTAATGTCTTCCGAACAATGTTTGGGTAATACATCTTCGTAGGATATGATACATGTCATTCAGCGGATGTAATACATGTAAATAATATATTCATAGATTCTATTAAAATGTGTGTAACTATTGGCTTACCGTATTTTATGAACAATTTTACTTTAATGTCTTCCGTTTAGTATCTTCAAATTACAAGACGAACATCTCAATATTGTATCCAATAGTGAATCAATCCTTACAACAATTAAACTTCTTAAGTTCTTCTTGTATGATGTCAAACACAATAATATGGCATGTCCATCGTTTATGTCAAAATTGTTTAACAGTGAGGGAAGTTTTGTAGATAATTAAGCTTTTTCACTCTTTGGAAATGGAATCTTGTATTACGTCCGCTAAATGACATATATTATGTCATACGAAGACAAAAACTTTCTTTTTATTTTTTACACGTCACTGTTCATCGCCACCTTCATTGAAGCGACTGAAACTGTAAATAGTAAAGAAAAGAAAAAAGAACAAGAAATAAAATCAAAAGTAAAATAAATGTTCAAAATGGGTAGAAACGAGTGAGAAGAAAGCAAGAGAGAAAGAAAAAGAAAACAACAATTGTGTACAAAAGAACAACATGGATATTTTGGTTTTTTAAATCAAAGTCAGATTAGTCAAAATGATATAACACACAAAAAATTAAAATTGTGGTATTTCCCATAATAAAAAATTCAATGGTGGCATATTGAAAAATATTCTCAATGCAAATCCCTTATTTATTTATTTAATTTCTCCATAAATAAATAATATTATGTGAGTAGAGAGTATGTTAGAATTTGGATGTTTGGCAAAATAACATTGGAGCCGCTCCAAGTAAAAGACAATATATTCAAACGTTTGTAATATATATAGTCATGGAACATTAAACATTTCAGATTTTTCAATACCAAGTACTTTTCAGTCTTTAAAGCTGATAGTTTTGTTCAAATATCATTTTCTCTCTTTCACCTCAAAATTTAACACTCATTCAATTTTACACTAAGCAATAGTTTTGTTTAATAAAATTCAACATCATATCCTACTAATTTTATTTCATATTTTTGGTTTATGTTTATGTTTTTGTTTTCATGATTACATACTAATAACAAATATTGATTAAAATTAAATTAAAATTTAATAGTTAAATCATAGTTTTAGTTTTTTTTGTTTACTTTCATGTTTAATATTTAGATGAGAAATAGAGATAGGATAATAACATATGAGTTATTATTAAAAAAAATAAAGTTGCAAAAATTTAACATAGAAATACTATACCATTTGTAAGAACACTTTTATTTCAGCTTACTCATTTGTATTCCCATTTGGTGGTGCAAAGTCTTCATGTGATCTTATAGAAGAGTTGTCTATGGTTCAGATGTCAAGTAAAACAATGTTCGGCTATAAAATGGCGAAAGTCCGGCGCTATAAGACCAAAGAGGTCTACAAATTTGGACCAAGATTGGACCTTTACACTTAAGTCCCTTCCTTCATCGCGAGTTCGAGCATGACTCTACCAGTTTTACTTATTGGGGTTGGGGAAGGATGAAACTCATTTTCTCCTTTTTCTAGTCAACTAGCTTTGTAGCTCATAATCCCACAATTTCACAATAGGGAGAGAATTTTAATTTTAGTGTATAAAAATTTATAAATAAATCAGTTTTACTGGTCTATCTATCATCGGTAAATTATTAAGGGAAAGTTTATCTTCAATCCACAAAACATAAATTTTATTCTCTTTGTTTCTTGAATAGTGTTATTTTAGATTTTTCACACAAATTAAGAAACAATATTAATAGTTATTTGTACCCCTAATAATTAGAAGTAATGATTTGCTAGATTCTATGTTAATAATTTTGATTGAAAGTTAAAATTGAAAATTTTTGTTAAAAATTACATAATGACATTGTCTATGGACAACATTTTTCTCTTAAAGTGAGACTATTTAGGAATCGGAAGGAGTATTAGATAAGAGAATTACAAAAATACATAATAATATATTGAGCGAGAAAAATAAGCTTTTACTACGGATTCTTTACTCAAACAAAAAACGACAAAAGCTTGAGAAGAAAATAAAAAAATAGACAAAGTAGTGTTTTATTTGTGGAAAGACGCATATACGCGGAGAAAGGTTCACGGACATTGTCAGGATCTCTTTCACAATTTTATTTATTCACTTTAGTAAATATGCATTTATTTTTGGTAAAGTCGTACTGTCTTAGATGCAAGCAATTGAATATTGAAATAAATGTTTTTCATATAAGTCATTGTCTTTGAAAAGCAAAGCCTAGCTAAGACATTATGATGAAATATATATTTTTATTTTCTAAAATCAATTCGTTGACATACCGAGTTGCTTTCAGTCTGATGGATATGATAATCTAGCTAATGATTTTGCATCAGAGTTCGATTCTTACCCACTGCATTATGGTATCTTAAAAAATGATTATTGGGGATAAGCTTTAGGTTATGGATCGAGTCTTGTCGATCCAATGTTAACAAAAAAAAAACAGTTGTTTGGCACGATAGTTAAAGGTCAAATATATAACTTGTTTTCTTTATTTTTCTACATAAATAGTAAGAAAAAAAATTGTTTTGAAAGGTTTTTCTATTGGTTACATAAGAAGAAGAAAAACACACAAATGCATTATGACTTATATACATATTTTCAGAAGTTTGATTAAATAAAAACGCAGAAAATGTCAATGTCTTCACCAACCATTTTTAAATGACATAATGTATATTGAAAAAAAAAATTAACATTATTGGTGAAAGAAAAAAACTGAGACCAAACAAAGAACATTTTTATATTCTTTTAGTACCAAACTACAAAAAAAATGTAACATAATAAACTAATGTCAAAAAATATTATTTACGTTTTGAAAGCTTTGTTATCCACTCTGGCTACCTGAATCCATCGTTCTTACCAACAAGAACATGGGGTGTTAATTAAAAATTAAGAGGCAAAAAAGATTCTTTAATTTATTATTTTTGCAATTTAAAAAAATACAAATTAATTCTACAAAGACCAAAAAATAATAAGTAATATAATGGTCAATCATCACTAACAAAACTTTAAAATTATAATAAGTAATATACAGTAATAATGTATATTGTATGAACTCTATTAGATTTATTGTAGCACATGTATACATGTAAGACACTTTTCTCTATATAAATACGCAAGAAATAGATCGATTAAGGTTTATTGACAATAAATTCTTTGGTAAGTCATGCGTTTCTGAGATTATGAGAAAGAATTAGATTATTTTTGGAGCGGTGCAGTTTACATATAAATTTTTTTTTTCAAGTATTTAAATAAGCCGAAAACATAAATTCATCTTGTTTATGTATAGGGTAACCAGCAAAAAGTAATTTTATTTCAAGCAGTAGACAATCAAACATACAAGTAATTTAGTGTTTCAAAATTGTTTTCCACCACTCAATCACAAGCTTCCAGTCATTTCTTAACAATATTTCAAATAGTTTTTAAAACTTCAAAAATGCTATAACTTTAAGTACTTGTACTATATTGTATAAGAAAACTATTGGATATTATTTTAGTTTTATAAGATTAATTACGAACTACTAATAAATATGTGACGCAATTGGTTTGTCCTTAATTTAGTTATATATGACATTGTGAGTTCAAATTTTATCCTGTTTAATTTGGAGAAATCAGATATTGCTATCGATCAAATAATTAATTATTGATATAAAAATTAATTTGAAAGATAAAATTATGAACATTTCCTTAAAAGAATCCTAAAAAATGAACATATTAATCTTGTATATTTACTTTTATTTTATCAAGAAATTAATTTAAAAAAAAAAGAAGTTATTCGACATTTTTATTGAATTCTTCCCTGACGGCTGACGCATTACACCATCATTCTCCTCGCTTGAACTTTTAAGATAAAGATTTGTCGTTTTCTATGTAAGAAAGAGACATTTGTATTTGAAACTTAAACCAGAACCATGCACCGACACAAGTCAGTTTCACTGTTCTCGGTGGTGGTTGAGAGAATCCAACGGCTGATAAACAAAATATGGCTCGGTAATCAACGGTTACTTTCTTTGTTCTTTTAATGGATTTTGTTGCTATTTCCCACGTCATTATGTTTTTCTTGGTAGGCCATAATGCACACACGTGTGATTGAGATGTCAACATATCCACTTACTCATTCTTTTGTTTTTTTTTTCTTTTTGATTGAGCTCTACCTAAACCTCTTAACACTATATGCCAAATAATAGGGTTTGTGGTTCAAAACTCTAAATATCAGTCCTAAGAGAACAAACTCTGAATAAGCTCTAAAATCTCTCAAAATTTTCCAGATAAACTGAAAAAACAAGCCATGTTGAGGGGTCCTTAATCATTTTTTCAACTCCAAACAATTCATTGCAAATTTAATCTCTGTTATCTGTAAGGTTTTCAAATTTAACATCTGTTATTTGTAACAAACAGAAGAATTTTGAACTCTGAATGAAGTGAAGATAAACTTCTCCTAATGCTTCTTACGCTCATATTAGTCTTGTAAAAAACAATACAATACTATTTGATCCCTGAGAAGATATCATAATTTCCACAAGGCGTCGATCAAGCATTTATATTCTGTAAAAGCCACCAGACTCAAAAGAGGTCTTGATAAGGCTCCTTCATTATGACTAGAAGTTATAGGTTCGGTGCCCCTTTATACTCGTTTTCTTTCCTGTGTTATAGGTTCAGTACCCCTTTATGTTCACCGACGACGTTTTCCTTGTCAGTTCATCAGAGACTGCATGACGTTGGTTCCAACAGGTCTACATGTGGCAAAGCATCCTAGGATGCGTGGCAAACAACTTCTCAATTTTTCTTTACTAGTGTTGAGTGTTCATGAACTTTTATTTAGCCCAATCATTATTTATCTGTTTTTGTAATATGCACCTTAACCTATTAGGATTTATTTATAATACTACAACTTTCAAGCAAAAAACAATAACAATCAGTCTATGACAATTAGCGCAAGGCCCATAACACATTAAGAAAACACAACTGAACCCAATAGATTGAATAAGTGGACGAGACGAGAGGCCTAAAGGCCGAGAAGCCCAAAGTAATGGAAGTGAATCGCCGAGCTTGTAGTTGGTGAGATAATTAACAGACCAGATTATTGGCTTCGAGAGTGAAGACGTCGAGAAGATTCGCTTAGGCAGTGGAAGAAAACCAGATTCAATTAATTTCACTATTTCGTAATATGTAATATACCATTCAAGTCCTATGTATGTATGAAAGTACATTAATGTCACATGTTATTTCAAATTTATAATAATGTATTAAATTTTTATATTATATTGTAACGTATTTTCTTGACAAAACTAAAGTGATGAATCATACTGCAAATAACTTATATTGTTTTCGTAACTCAGATTCCTTATATGATTGCAATTTTATATTATTTTATCATCTTGGTGGTTATTTGACATTGAAATTTCTGAAATACAATAATAATTCAGAGTGGAGGTAATTTTGAGTCCCACCTATCTATCAGATTGTTCCATATCGACTAATTTAATGTGAAAAATTTAAATTTCACAATTAGTTGGATTGTTTAGCCCTTAATTAATTTTTTCTGTGGTTATCAATCATAGTAAACAAGCTTTTGTTTGGAGAATTTATGATGAGTCCTTTTTTGTCACTTGAGCCACTTTTAGAATTGAGTGGAAGCTTTCTCGGCTTTGGACAGTTTCCTATAGCTAGTTCTTTAAGACATGGAAAAGGTAGAGGTCTCCGATAGATGTCCTTGACTCGTCATCTTCACAAGCCTTCTCTCTTTGTTTTATTATTTCTTCTAGTTGATTGTCTCCGAACAACTTCTTGAGAATGAGTTGTGAAAACTACTTTACATCAGTTTTCTCCGTTTGGACAAGGGACTCCGATCTTTGTTAGATCAACTTTTGCCATATGTTGGCCCTTTTCTCTAACACATCGCTATGTTTAAATTGAGCGACCAAAATTTACACTAACAAAAACAAAACAAAAATGATTAAAACAATATTTAAAGTCGCTGTGACCGCTTCAATGAGTATTATTAGTTTTGTTGGAATATATAGCGACAGTTTAAAGAGGTCGAAGCGATGATGTATACGATGTCTCTTATGTCTCTTGTGTACTCTCCACATAGCTAGATCTTAAATTACTCATATTATTGGATCGCTGATCGTTTTGATAGCAATCGTTAATAGAACACGCTAGTCATCTAGCAACAACACAAACTTCTTTCTCTTTAGGACACGGTGTATCTCACATGCCTTTTGGTCTTCGTCTTTACTGTTCCAATTCTCGCGGTCAAAGCCTAGTTTCTTTGCAACCTCTTCTTGTAAACCTTACATACCAAAATCACAACATCAAAAGCAATCTCATTATATTTATTATTGATTTGCTTGAGAAGTGTGGTTTTCCCAACTCCTCCAATACTGTACAAACCCAACAGACCCACTCCATCTTCAATGAGACAGTTCCATGCCATTTCAAGCATCATTCCTGACCGACGATTTTTGGTTGAATAGGCCTTTCTACAACCTCAGATGCTTGAGCTTGCTCAGAAACCACTTCAAAAACCCCCATTAGATTTGAGGTTCTTAACCTCCCCCAACATCATTAAAATGTGTTTTCCGTAAATATAACTCAACTTCAAATTCATAGAGCAAAACTGATGCAGAGCGCATCTTTCTCTCTTTACCGTTAAGTTGTTTCAGTTTGTTAGCACTTCTTTAGTTGCCCTTGTTTTGAGGAGCTAGTTGTTTATTCTCAACTAAGTCTCAACTATATGAGAGATGGTTGTACGTTTGTTTCATTTTAGACTTTTGATGATGAAATTTCAGTAAGCTTTTGGCTTGTTTTCCTTTTAGATTCAGAGCATCGTTGTTCTCTAATCTATAAGAAGATCCTTCGATTTTGGTTATTCATTGAATCAACAAAATAGAAGGTTACAATTCTGTTCTAGATTTCCATCAAAAACCCACAAAGGCACAACCTTTGAAGCTCCTTTGTTCTAACACTAAGCCAATCATTAACTTGATTTTCAATGGTGTCAACTATAGAAAGCCATACCTGTATTTGGTTAAGATTTCGTAGACCTCTCTCCACCCTTCTAGACAAATCATCTCGCCTTGCTTTAAGCTCTTCCATGGTTGACCATACCTGTATTTGGCCAAGATTCTTCTCAATGTTTAGAATGTAATTATTTTTCACACATAACCATCGAGTGACTTGATTCACAACTTGATCACATGATAATGAGACAGAGACGCAACCACCTATCATTACATAAACTCAGAGAAAGAGATTTCACAACTTGAATTGTTTATCTTTTTTCTTCCAATAAATTGTCAAAATCGTCGTCCACACCTCTTTGTCTCGCATATATCACCAAACATACCATACCGGTTCAATTAAACTAAATGGTTTGGGTTAACCGGCTTAAATATAAATTCTGATGCGTAGAAGCCACAAAGCCGTTTAATATTGATGGTGAGAAAATTTGTATTGTAAAATTCTTTATTGTCTACAGAAGGAGTTTCAGTTGTATTTTCATAAATGTGAAAATGTTGTTGCTTGTAATTTAAGCTTTTCTCTTGATTAAAACAAGAGAGGTTTAGGTTTAGTTTGATTTGATGAAACTTAAACCAGTGGCAAATTCCCAAATCGAATCTGGAGCTCCCATTACTCTGTAAGATAAGCATGGTTGAATGAGGCTAAATTGTCAGTTGCTATCCATGAAGGATTGAAGAGATCGAAGGAGTTGTAATTATTGGTGCCCAGTTATTAGGAGGTTACTAGAAAACAATCAAAATTTTGACTATCATAATGATTTAAAATTGGTTAAAAGGCAATTTTTTTTTTGACATATTTTTGATCAAATTTCAGTGGTTAGAAATTTTCTGTTAACTATTCAAATTAGTCTAAAAATGCTAGAAATACTTTGACAAAAATGGTCAGAAAATTTCTGACCAAAAATTCTCAGCAAAACAAGTACTCAAAAAAATATAGACCAAATAAAATTGTCAGAAATCAAGTCAAAAGTTCTTTACCACAAAATTATGGTAAAAAATAATAATCGGATAATCTTCAATAAACTATGATCAATACGAGTGATCTGAAATATTTTATCAAAATCTGAAAAAATAAGTCTTGGTAAAAACATATTTTATCAAAATGTGGTCAGTAAAAGTTTTGGTCAAAAAATATTTCATCACAACATGTTCAACAAAATTTTTGGTCAAAAGTATTTCATCAAAACTAGGTCATTTTGCCAACATTGTTGTGATCTACTGGTGTTGGAGAGAGAATGAAAGAACAGCAGTAAGATGTTACCCGAGTTCAATCCCCACAGAAACAAAGTCACACTTTGCATGACATTTTCAGGGGTGTTTACCTGGATCCCCCTGGGCCCCGGATGTAGACGGGTTTGGAACAGCGGTCATACGCTACTCAAGTCCGAACCACCCGAATTATCAAAAAAAAAAAAAAACAAGGTCATTTTTTTACCAAATACCTAATGGTCAAAAATTCCATCATAAGACAATCAAAACATTGGTCGACATTTACCAACCAAAGATAAGGTCAAAATAATTTATACTTAATAATCATTGAAAATAATATTTGTATAATTTAAAATTTATATTTAAGTTTAAAATTCGAAATCTAAATTTAAATTTATTTTCGAAATTTATAAATATTTAATTAAAAAAATTTGAGAAACATTACAAATGTAAGTTAAAACTACAAAACTAATAGTTTGACCAGAAAAAAACAAAGAATCATTAGGAGGATTGGTTGGAAATCAAAATTAGAAAGCTATTGAAAGAATAAATTCTTAAAATACGAAAATTCTTTCGAAATTTCTTCACTCATCAGATTTGCAGTCTGCAAATCTTTTTTCATGCTGAGGTATAACTATCAACGCCAAAATTATACATTTTCAAGGATTAGAGAAATTAGAAGATTTCATGCACACTTTGTACTTCATACTCAGTGAGATTTTCAACATACACATGGTTCTTAATGTTCTCTCGAAGCTAAATTATGAAAATACATTAGAAGCAACTGATGAACTATTCTTTTTATCATTCAGCTCTCTCGTTTCTCGTACTTGCAATTGTATTTAAGTCTCTCCTCTCTTCTGCTCTCCTCCTCCTGACAGTAATCTTTACCACGGATCTTTATATCCTCTATTTATTATTTTTTTCTTTTTAAATATAAGATTTTTATTAAATTTAGATTATATATTTTTCTCATGTGATTAACTATTTTATACAACTTTGTATATAAATTTAAATTTTGTTAATTTTTGACTATATTAATTTTTTAAAATATAGATGTTAATTAATGTAATATAGAATTGATTACTTAACTTAATAAAAGTGGATTTCATATCTTATTTAAAAACAAGTGAAATCAAAATTACACTTGAAATGATATAAAAAATATATTGTTATATTTGTATTATATATTCTCTTAGTTAAGGTTATGATTAATATATGCAATTAAATTTAGTTGATAATTTGTGAAAGCTATCCCAACTATATTTTGGTCGATATGCTTGATAATTGAAATTTTCTTGGTCACAAATTTTTGACATTGTTTTGACCACAAGTAACTTAATCACAAACTTTTAAATGCTTAAATATTTGGTAAATATGTGGTCTTATTTTCCATGATAGAAAAGAATTCTTGACCTTCTTGGAGAAATTTAATGAATTTATTTTTTACAATACTCCGTTTTCTTAAAAGATACACTTTCTTTCACATAACTCGATTATAGATAAAAGAGATCAAAAGTATTTGTAGTCTCCATAACTACAAAATATTTATCATAATATCTATATATTTTATAATGAAGGCTGGAAATTACTTCAGAGTATTTTCAAGTTTTGGCTGGTCCTGTTTTCCATGTATTACATAGGAGATTTGTAAAGTGTTAATGAAATTTACTGTATGTCGCGCTCTTACATGTTGAGTACAAAAAACTTCTATGGGACATGGTGTCGTTAGTATCCATCCACATACTGGAAATTGCTTTTGCAATCAATTGCATACAAATCCTGAAGATAGTGTCTATTTCAGAAAATTGGCTAGCTTTCTTACATTATCTTAAAAAATTTGACATAGTAAAGAGTTCTTTTGTGAGTTTTTCCCTCTGCTTGATTTCCTACATCTTCAATAGTAAATCAATTTTTTTTGCACATATTGTTCGTGATCTTTCAAAACATTGTATCCATATAATCTCTATGTCGCTTCCCTAGCTACCAAAATTAATATAAAGTTAAAGTTGTTGTCTAAGGTTGTACTGTATATACACTTTACTAATGTTGCCTGTCGAGAGCCATACGTTTGTTATAAAGCAAAGTTATTCCAAGCAAAGACCTTTCTTTAACAATGTCTCCTATGCAACCAATACACAATGGATTCGTTCCTCTGCTTTTGTTTTTGTTTTAACCATAGCCATACGTTTAAAATTCTTCCTCTGTTATTCTTTCATATTTTTAAACAATTTTTCTTTTTGTTCTTATATTAAAATTGCAATGACACTAAATGTAATTCTTTACTATTTTAAGGTTATAATAATTTATAATTTTTCATTGTAATATATATCTTTTGTTTATTCTCATAAGATTAATTATTTTTAATATAATAACTATAATAATAAAAACAAAACAAGAACATTATTTGTGGTATACTTGTATGTATTCATACATATATATATATATATCTTCAAGTTTAATAGAGATAAATGATTCAAGAAATGAACGAGATGCAATAGTTTTTTATTTATTTAATATAGATTAAAAATCTGGTTGTCTAGCTTTTTTTTTTCTTTTTCAAATCAGTTACATTATTTTTATAGTTAACCATATTTTCTATCTTTTATATATATATATATACATACATATTAAATAAATATCATAAATCCGGTTTACCGGCTATCTGGTCCGACCAACCATTCAGTGACATTGTGAATCGGTCTCCAAATTTGGTTTTGAAAAACAACATTTTGAACAAATTGAATAAAGTAATACAAATCTCTTGTTCTTCTATACTTCTTCTCGAATACTCTTAAACCCCGATCTGCAATGTCAATTTAGAATTCATTATTATTTGCCTTTATAAAAAAGTTAGAGAATAAAAAACAGTTACTAGCAAAAGTTCAGAAATTAAATAACTTTTTCCTATATAAAATATGTATCTCGTTTGTTAATAATAATATTATACGAACCAAACTAAAAATCATCTGTTCTCTTTTTTTTTGTTTCAATCACATTAAGCAATGAATATAAGATACTTCTTGATTTTATTTGTTTTTTTAATCTCCTACGTTGACGACTATACAATGGGTTCTCTTTCACAGTCCAAATCTGTCTCAGGATTATCGAATTTTTTTTTTTGTGGTTTTAAATATTATACAAATCTAGATGGCAACATGATTTCTGTAGCCCCATGGTGATGGTCGAGTGGTGAGTAAAAAATACTTGGGACAATGCTAATAAACTACTAAGGTAACCTTACTCGAAATTAAACCACAACTACATACTACAAAATTTTTGAGTTATTATGACGAAATTTCATGACTAAAAGTATTAGTCACACACTTGTGATGTTTATATAGTTTTTTTTATGAATTTTATTTATTATGAATTTATAGTTTTTTAAAACCGAAACCGAATTAAGAACCGAATGAGTATCCGTTATCTCTTATATATTAAAGCGGGAGACACTTTCATTTTGACCGTGTTATAAACTTTAGGATAAAAATTAACCTATGATTTAAACCAGTCCATTTTATCCTATAGAAAGTTCAACAATTAAACAATTTTATTTAGAAAAAAGTGTTATAAATTATGATATCAGTTTGACAAAAAGAAATTATGTTATCTAACCAAAAATAATTAATGCTAAACTGTGCACATAATCACGTAATCAGAGTATTATAAATTATATATCATTCTTCTTCTTTTCCTTCAAATTCTTTGCTCCTAGATTATTCTTCTTGCTTCTTGCCTCCTTACTTCCTTTTTCCTAGCAGTAAGAAAACACTTTCTTTCTCTTTCTCGCGAAAGTCCTTAACTTTCACCATAAAATCAGCTTCAATCACTTGGGATTTAATAGATTTACGTACTATATATTATTATGTATTCATTCATCCCCCTGATCATCAAAACTCAAGAAGCTTTGCATATTAGATTCTTTTAAACCGAAAAGAAAGAAGAATATTTCATAGCCGCAAGTTAGAAACTTTTGATCAAAAATTCAAGAGATTTGTGTTTCTATTTTAATTCGATTTATGTTTTTCGCCTGATTCTCAATTATAGAGCTCTTCTAGATTTGTGAATAAATAACGATTCATTTAGATTTGTTGTTCATAGGAGTAGGCAAGTAAAAAAAATAGAAACACAAATCAGTATTTGTTTAGTATACTTCCAGTACCGATTTGCTGTTTAATTCATTTAAATTATTCTAGATTTATTTAGCACCGTTAATGTTTCTGATCAACCATGAATATCTTTAAATTTAATGCTTATATGATTCACTTGATCACTATCTTAATCCTTCTTAATCACCTCGCATGAAAGCCACACTTTTAAAATCAGTAGACTATTTCAAAATATAAAAATCGTAAAGAAACAAGATTATTTCAAATAAATCGTAGAGCAACAAGATTAAATAATCTTCTTAATTATTTCAAAATATTATAAGAGAAAGGTATACTCCTAATATTCCTCATATTTCGAGCCATATCCTAGATTTTTAATTGAGGTACTATGTTAGGTTATTTCCAAATATAAAAATTCCAAAGCAACAATATTAAGATAATCTTTTTAATTATTTCAAAATATTTGAACAGAAAGGTAAATTTCCAATAATTCTCATATATATATATATATTAAAAATTAATTAATAGATGCCCTTAAAAATAGGTTAAAAGTAGATTTTATTATAAATTTTTATATAAAATTTTAAAATTAATAAAAATGTAATATTAAAAACTCTAAAAAAATAAAATTTAATAAAATATATCGGGTATAAATTCGGGTTAAAAACTGGTGAAGTCTCCAATTAAGATTGGGTTTCCCTCTTCTTCCGGCTATCTTTCGTTTATTCGTTCCAAAATTTTAGTCATCTTCTTTATACCGATTTAATCTTAGATTAAATCTGATTTCGTTTTAGATATCACATAAATTTTATCCGGAGTTGCTGTTATTTTTATGTCCTGGTTTCTCCAACTTTATGAGATGTAAATTTCTGCTTAGTCAGAATTGCTCTGGTTGGTTGTTACAGGTGGTCTTTAACACCGATTTGCTCTAGATCCAACTATTAGGATATATTTGCGGAGGAGATTGACAACTTGAAGATGATGACAAGAGCCGAAGATGGTGGACTGTCGCGGGTGTTCTCTGATTCCGGTGGTTGCATGCCGGCTAGCATGCTGAGACGACACGTGAAGGATTACACGCAGATCAAACTTCACCAACACTGAACACGTGGCAACATATGGCTGAACGTGTGGAGCTTTCAGGAGTTTCACATAATACTTGTAATCAATAATATTCATATTATCATATCAAATCCTAATATTTAGTTTATCATAAAAAATATTCCTAATCAGTTCTCTTTTAAAACCTAAATAAAATTAAACTAATCAATTTATTTACATGCTATAGAACACGTGTCAAACATTACTTATTCGAATTTTGGATACTTATATAATAAAAACGAAGCATTAACTTACACATCATGTAAAAAATTTGTTATTATGAAAACATTATGATAAACTAAAATTATATTCACTTAATATTTTATGATAACAACATATATAAACATTTCTTTTCATAACAATATATAATCAATTAATATCTTTTATATTTCTTATATAATAAAAGTGTAGCATAAATTTAACATCGTATTATATTATTTAATTTTGGCCTATAAATTATTGTAACAAATTTGTTACTAGAAAAATATTATCTCTTATATAATAAAAATATGGTATTAACTTAACCATGTTATATTATAACACAGTCTATTTTGGTCTAGAATATATTATAACAAATTTGTTACTACGAATATATTATGATAAAATTATAATCACATAATTACATTATATTTTTTTGAGTAATGTTTAATATATGTTAATTACTTAGTTAGTTAGATAATAATATAATTGATAATTATAGTAATATATCATTAGTTATTTTTTAACTTTTATATTGTGAAAATAATAATAATTAGTATGAATGTATATTGCTTTAATTCGTGTCATATACACATCTAATATCTTATTGTGTAAAATATTTCATTTAATAATTGATAAATTTATTATTAGATAGTTTTAAATTTTTAATTCTGTTATTATTAGTATGAATGAATTCGATTCTTCATGAATATCACCTATATACAATGATTTAATCATTCTTCTTTTTGTCAACAACTAACTATTGGATCGACAACAAGACACGATTCATAGTTTAAGTTCTCCAAATGGAGCAAAATGAGATATGACATAACATTCTAGACATATGATATAACACCATAATATTCATATAATTTATATAAATATTTAATGTAGTTAACTATAACCTATATGATTAATTAATTAATTATTTTATACATAATATAACACCTACACAAATCATATTATTGTTCAAGAACTTTCAGATATAGTTTAAGGTTATCATAACTAATTCATAATATTTAGTTAATCATAAAGAATATCTATAATCAATTCTATCTTAAAAATTTACACCTTATCCTAATAGATTAAAGTCTCTCCTTCTATTCAAATAGAATGCTTATCATGTGACTAATTTTAAGATTCATAAAGTAAACAACCGCGGCCCATACTCTTTCTTCAAAAGTGAAAAATTATTGTTACTCTTATATTAATAACATTAAATTTTAAATGTATATATTTAAAATATATTAAATTTATATAATATATAAAAGATTAATAAAATACAATAATTTTTAAATACAAATTTAAATACCTAAATGAACACATGACTTATGTTTGCCAAAATGAACACATGTCTACAAATTTAAATAAACATGGATCTAAAATTCTAAATGAATATGGGTTTTAAACCCTAAATCAACATGAATCTAAAAATTTAAATGAATACGGATCTAAAAACCTAAATGAAAATGGGTTAAAAACCTAAATGACATGAGAAAAAATTTATATATGAAAACTATAATGCATAAAAACCTAAATCACACATAGATCAAAAAATATACTTTGTGTACAATATCGTTCATCATTATAAATTAATTTTTAGTAATCAAGTATATGTAAAATTAAAAAATTCACATATACAAATCAAATTATGAAAAAAATATCACATATAAATATTATAAATAATTTAAAATAACTACAAATGCATAATGTTTCTCGACAAAAAAATGCATATTTGTTTTTGACAAAATCATATCTCGTGCATAGCATGGAACATCATGTAGTATTTAAAAACTCAAAATTAATAAAAATTTAGTAAGAAAACTCTAAAAATCTGGAATTTAACAAGAATATATCAGGTGACCATTCAGTTATTGATTTGGTTACGATTCGATTTTTTGAGTACATAGATTTAGGATCCTTTTAGGTATTTTTTCGAGTTTGATTCTTATAATATGGGTCGATTTTGATTCCGGTTTTAGTATCAAGTTTTGTACCTAGAGATAAACTTGCTATATCCCGTTTGTTAAAAAAAATCATATTTTTCGCAAATCAAATATGAATAATTATTATATGAATCCTAATAATCTCCAATACTTACATTAAAATATGATGTGTTATTTACAACTGATGTTCAAAGATATAATTTTCAAGAAAATCATAAACTTGTAATTGGGATTCCAAATACAAGTTTTAAATCCTGATCATTAAATTAAAAAATCAAAAATTGATGTCATGTAGAAATGAATATACTCAAATATATAAAAGAAAAAAATCATCAATTTTCTATATTTGCTTACCACACTATTCAAACAACTTAAAAAAAAACAGTGTTACTCTCTCTATTTCACTTTGTAAAGGGGTTTTAAGAAAAAAAAAATTATTGCATATTATAAGATATTTTACATATTTCTATGCAAAACTAAATATATTTTAAGTGTTGTAACTTTTAGAATTATGTAGTCTTTAATATGATCGGTGGAATTCTATCAATTTAAAATATAATGTAATCTAATTGATATAAATTTAAGTTTTTAAATATGCGTATTTTTAACTAATTTTTTTTATAATTTGAAACGGAGAGAGTATTAGTTTTTTTTAAAAAAAATCTCAAATCCTGTGCTATAGTGCGGGTATAATCCTAGTATTTGTTAAATCTAGACTTTTTAGATTTATTTCTATTAAATCTTTATTAGTTATAAATTTTATATAAATTTATATATAAATACTCAAACCGAACCTGATCTCTACTCGAACCAAACCCGATCCAAAATATAAAAATACCCAAATGGGTCTTAAATCATTAGAACCGAAAACCCGAAACCCGAAAGGACCCGACTCAAACCCAAACGGGTACCCAAATCCTCATGCCTAGTTACAATGAATCTCTTCTGTAACGATTTGTGACAAAATTATTACTAGATTTATTTGAAAACAAGTCTTGTGACATTTTTATTACGGATTTACATTTGTGACAATAGTATTATATATAACTATTTACAAATCGTCACAAATTCGTAACAATATTTTTATATTGTGATGAAATATTTGTTATTATGACAAAATATTATGTCTTAAACAAATTTTTGCCTCGGGGTATAGTCGGATCTCATATATTTTGTTGATCCTATAGCTAGATAGGTATAAAATCCTTAAGATCTACCTCGAAACTAATGATGTATGTTGAACCGAACCATCTATATAATCAAAAATAAAAGTACTTTTGTAGATTCGATGATCTTCTCTTTTCTTTGCTGTATAACATTAAAGAGTAAAGGAATATGATTCTTGAGTCTAGAATTTGCCTACTATGAAACTTCAAATGTAAGCAATACCAACCGCTCATATTGTGTATATATATACATCTTTCCAACATCAGAACTCGCAAGAAAAGTTTTCTATTTTCTCTAGTCCAAAATGGTAGATCATCATGGTAGCTACAACCAAGATGAGAAGAACCAATATGGTTTTTCTCATCACGATCATAGAGCTGGCCGTGTTGTTGCTCAGGTAGAGAAGTCGGTCAATATCATTATTGGTCATAGGCAAATAGAAAGGAATCATGAAGTGAATCAAATGGATTATAAAGCTAGCTCCAGGGATAATGATGAACCAAAGCCAAAGTACACAACTATGAAAATCCCAAAATGGAAGCATTCTGATTCAGAGAACAAGATATGTCGAAAGGAGAACAATGAAACCCCATCAATGATCGTCGATGGCGGATGGGTCAGACCAAATCGAGCCATGTGGGCTTCACCTCCAGATTCCTCAAGCTCCAAGCCATAATTGAGATCAATATTTCAAGCTGGGAAGTAGATCAATGTTGAGTGAGAACTCTTCATTGATGGCATGTAGACGAGTAGAGCATTAAAGGTTTGTTATTTGTAATATCACTACCATGGACTTTGATATATTTATATTTTCTATATATGTATCTTGTGTTTATGTAATAATTAGAATTCAATAAAACCTATCTTTATACTGCATTTTAATGACCTCATATTTAGTTCATATAAACACAATTTTGAAAAGATAATAATTGACACACAGGTTGGTCCTATATCTTTTGATGCCTAAAACAATTAGAAAAATTCATTCCTTATTTTTTCCGATTGAAATAAAAATCGTCAAAATATTTTTCAAATTTAGTTTGGTTATAAAAAGAAAAATATATATGAAACCTTCCATGAAAAATAATTCTCCTGCTTTCTACTTTCAAACTAAATTATCAATTTTGATAATTGAGCTTATACTTGTCTAAATTTAGAGGTGTACCTATGAATAAAAATAAAATCATTCACCTCGACCCCTTCAACTAAATATATTTTTGAAGGTCCCTAAACCTTTTCAGAAATCACATATTATAATAGTATTTTTTTGTTTTACATTATAGAAAGAATCAATTTTTGATATTTGTTATTATTATTTTCAAGAATTATAATATTTTTTGCGAGAATTATGTTGTTTTGGGAATTAAATTGGATTTAATTCCAACTAACTTTGCTAAAAAAGTTTTTTCCAATCTAAAATTGATTGGATCATATTTTAGATTAACCATAACACACTAATTGGATTAATTAACATATATACACAAAGAAAACCAACCTTGAAAATTTCGTGAGAAAAGAAAATTATATTGTAGAAACAAATTATTTTGTTTTAATTATATATGTTATTTAAACTATAATATATATATATATATATTTGCAGTCAAAACTATATTATATTTATGTTATAAAAAGTTTTATTTTATAAATATTTTTTTAGTTGCTTCAGGTCCCTATAATCTTAGACATGGCACTATTTGTCTTATACATATAATCACTAAATAAATTTATTTAGTCTTGAGACATAGTTGAACATAAATAATTCTGTATAAACCTTAATTTCGAAAACATTATTTCCGTATAGGTAACTGAAATCAAAATGGTATATGATAAGTAATTCATATGTTTGGATAAAAAATCATCCATCATTTTCAGAAAATTTAATATCTTGACCAACTTTGTAAATTTTTTTGGCAACGTCTCTTAAGTCCCGATTGACAATTATTTTCGTTGCTTTGAAAATTAATTTTTTTTGTAAGAGATCGAAATTAAATAAATCATATTCTAGTTTTCTTTTGATTCTAAAGTTTGATTGGTTTAAATTTCAATCTTTTCCAAAGATTTTTGCTTTTCAAAGCAACGAAAATTAAAGTAAATGACATGATTAGAAAGATGATGGAAAGATGAACAATAATGAAGAAGAAAGCAAAAGCAAACACTCAATTGATCATAACCAAATCAAGCATTCCATACAAGAGAAAAGAGAGAAAAATAAGGTTAAAACTTTTGCCAAAAGTAAAAATGAAACGTTGTATCATGTTTGTGGGCTAAAGGAGTATTTATAGCCCACTTACAAAAACCCTAATAATGTCAACATAAAAATAGTCAAAGTTCGGAAATGCAACTTGACCAAGTGTTGGTCGAGTTGTTAAGTCGAGTGGTGTCCTACCTTTGGTGTTTCAGCCAACTCGAGTCTATGCAAGTCAAGTGTGGCAGTCGAGCCATGCATTTGTGTTCGACATTCCAGCAACTCGGGTGATGCGGGTCGAGTCCATGAGTTGAGTAGTCCTCCAGGTCGCTTGTGATCATCAAACTCAACCCAACAGGTCGAGTGTTAGGGTCGAGTGGTCTTTCAGGTCTTCTTTGGGAACCAAACTCGACCCAACTGGTCGAGTGTTCAAGTCGAGTAGGCTTGATTCCAGCACTTGGTCATTTCTTTTGATCGTGTTTGACACTCTCATCTGGTCTATGCTAGTCCTCACGTCCAATAATGTTCCAAAGTACCTAGAAATCACTCCATATGCAATATGTATGCGATGCAAATACAAAATATGCAATATAAACTAAAAGGACTCTAAAATGATGCAAACACTATGGATATAAGTACAAAATGTGCTAACTAAGATTCCTAAAACATGCTAAAATGCATACATGAACATAGCATTGTGCGTTATAAACTTATAACCAATATTTTCCTTGTCATATTCGATCAAGGAGATTAATTAAGCTACAAATTTATTGTCTATATTCTTTGTCATATTCGATCAATGAAGCTATAAATTTATATACAATGATTACAGAATTATTATGTAAGTGGCTACACACTTATTTTCCTTGTCATGTTCCATATATGAAGATAGAAATTTATATACAACGGCTATAGATTTATTATATAGCCATTGCCGGATAGATCAACACATATGTCATTAAAACAGACGTTAAAGTCAGAAGATAGCTCATATAAAACTAGGATTTGGCGTTCCGGTACTCGTTAGGGTTCGGATAAATATTTTTTGGTTTCAAGTTTTCGATTACATTTATTTAAGACTAATTTGTGTACTTTATTTTTGGGTTTGGATTTGGTTTGAGTATACATCGGATTTTGATTCATGTATCTTTGTTAAATTTTATAAAAATACATCGCACACTCATTTGATTTTGATCCGGGTTCGATTTTTTTAGTTACACAATTTTTAGATGTAATGCCCTGACCGCTACTTTAATGGGATCTACGTCTTCACACGGGCCCATGGGCCCACCTTATCGGTGCGACACTTGGTACGCTACGTCCAGGAGACTTTAACGATTTGTTTACCAACCCTACAAATCACCGCATGATTTTTCCCTGTGTTTTGTCCTCACTCACACTATTCCGAAAATCACTTCCTGGAAGGTCACCGATCCTTCAACTACTCCAGCTTAAGCACGCTTAACCCTAGAGTTCTCTCTAGAAAAGTGACCGAAAAGATAAGTGCACTTTGGTGACATAGGTAGCCAAATCAATTCTTTTGAACCTCTCCGCATGCAGCACCACATATCATATTTCCTGAAACCAGAGGGTTACAATTCACCTCGACTAACAGACCACAACATCCTCGTTGTGTACCCAGATTAACACCCCCTGCGATGTGAGCCCTCTAGACTCCACACTTGAATGGGTTTGGCTTTGATACCACTTGTAACGCTCCAACCACCACCTTAATGGACCCCACGTTCTCATAGAGGCCCATGGGCCCACCTTACCGGTGCGATGGTCGGTACGCTATGTCCGGGAGATTTTAAAGACTTGTTTACCGACTCTACAAATCGCCGCATGATCTTTTCCTGTGTTTTATCCTGACTCACACAGTTCCGAAAATCACTTTCCGTAAGGTCACCCATTCTTCAACTACTTTAGCTCAAGCATGCTTAACCCTAGAGTTTTCTCTGGACAAGTGACCGAAAAGATAAGTGTACTTTGCTGACATAGGTAGCCAAATCAATTCTTTTGAATATCTCCGCATGCACCACCATATATCATATTTCGTGAAACCGGGTGTTACATAAGATTCATTCAACTATGTTGTTATTTCATATTTCATGGGTTCAATTTTTTTAATTGATGTCAATTTTGATTCGAGTATGGGGTTTTGCCACACCTAATATAAACTTTGCTATAGCTATATATATTCAGAATCCATCAAACAACACGTTAATGAGAATAAAACAAAAAGAGAGAAGAAGATTGAAAAGTAATTTATCAAAAAAAAAAGATTGAAAAGTAAGCTTCTTCAATTTCCTCCGCATCCACTCTCCCAAGTAAGCTTCTTCATTTCCTCCGTTCCTCAAGGCTTGTGTCGATCTTTTGTTTCCTCGGTCTTTAGCTGGATTTGTCTGAATGCGAAATCAGCATAAATGAACCGGATCAAAGGGTGTAGCCCGGAGAATGTTTGCTGCAGCAGCAAGTAAAGCCAAAAAAGGGGGAAAGGAGGAGTAGCTAGTGATGCTCCTAAAGGATCAAGCTTGAGCAAAGAGATCAAATCAACTATCGTTGTTGGTGCTAATACTCTCAAAGATGGAACTGATCCCAAGATCTTGCCTGATTCTGATTACCCAGAATGGCTCTGGCATCTTCTCGATAAGCGACCAGCTCTTAGTGAACTTAGGAGGAAGAACGTCGAGACTCTTCCCTACCATAATCTCAAATGTTTTGTCAAGCTTGACACACGAGCTAAAATCAAGGAAAACAACTCCATCAAGGCCAAGAACTGGGAGACTCCACAAAAACATGTTTTTTGTTTAGTAAGATGCTTCACTCTCTCTCTGCTCTTTTTCCTTGTCACTCGACCTCTTTTCCTATTCTTTTGCGGTTTAATTAGCTTTCTCTTTCTGTAGAGTGGAGCCACTAATGAGATTACCTCTTTTACTTGCGTTCTGCAAGTAAATTCTTTCACTTGTGTTACATTTCAGGAGTTAGTAGTAGCATGATGCTCTTTTTTAAATTGAAAAAATGCTTTTGATTTCGTTTTCGGATAATTACAAACTCGACACCTGTCTCATCTTTATTGCCTAGCAATTGCAATGTAATGGGCTTGAAGTCTTGGACTTTTCATTTTCTAATTTTGAACTTCTTTGTTGGGCTTAAGTGTAGACTCACACTTGAGTCCATCATCTTCTCTTCTACCTTCGATACCTCCGATAGCTTCTCTGTTGCCGGCGAAGTCGTCTCCGTTGCTCTAGAAGTAGTCGACGAACGAGCCAAAGGTACACACTTTCGTCTTTGCAATTTGGTAACTTGTTTCATCAATCACTTTGCTTTCAATGTTCAGTTTTCTCAGTATATGAAGTGAAATCCGATCATTGTTTGTTTCTGTTTGAAATTTGATAATTTTGTACTGAAATTTTTATGCTTCTGAGTTATATTTTTATTGGAAGTAGTTCAACAACCAAATCTGATTCTTATCAACTGAATATTTTAGTATAAACTGGCTAATCTCTTGCGTTTCACTTCTCTGAAGCCTTTGCGTCGATCCTTCTTTGTCGCTGCTACAGGTTTGATTCTTGATTTTTTGTAGTCTATCTCTCTATTCTGTTTTATCAATTTCACAATATTGATAAAGTTGTTGTTTTTGATAGCAATGGAGAGTGATAGTTCGTGTAGTTTGGTTTTCTGTGGCAAGTCCTCTGTGGAATCTGAAATAGCAAAGCGTTTAAAGGATAACAATCTGCTTAAACTCCCAGATAATACCCAAATTTCAGTCTTTTTAGAATCCGAGGCTAAAAATTTGGTTAAAGATGAAAATTTCTTCAATCTTTCATTCTTTATGAACTCTGTTTCAACTTATCGGTTTGGGAGATTTCTCATTTGGTCTCCACGTTTATCTTCCACTCACGATGTTGTTTCTCAGTAAGTCTTTATCTTTGGGAATTCTCTACTTTGAGGTTACTGTTTGTGTATTAAAATCTGTTTTTTGTTCTTTGAGTTTGTTTCAGTAATTTCTCTGAGCTTCCTGTTGGTTCAGTTTGTGTCACAGATATCCAGTTTAAAGGTCGAGGTAAGAGTTATTTAGTTTAACATTTTTGGATCAGATAGTCTAATAAGCAAGTATTGAAACCTGAAACTTGTGTGTGTGTAATTGACAGGCAGAACAAAGAATGTCTGGGAATCTCCAAAGGGTTGTCTTATGTATTCTTTTACTCTAGAAATGGAAGATGGTCGAGTCGTACCTTTGATACAGTATGTGGTATCTCTTGCTGTAACTGAGGCAGTTAAAGATATTTGTGACAAGAAGGTAATCTCTTAGTAAAATAACCTCTCAGCCGTGTTGTTCATCCATTGCATTGGAGATTTACTAATCTGAAGTTCATTGATTTCAGGGTTTGCCGTATATAGATGTTAAAATAAAGTGGCCAAATGATCTGTATTTGAATGGTCTAAAGGTTGGAGGCATTTTGTGTACATCTACGTATAGATCAAAGAAGTTCCATGTCAGTGTTGGTAATAAGCATAACTCTTTACATGTAAATTATGATTCTATGAGAATGTCAAGGAGCCTTGCTTGTATGCTTGTTGCTTTGACCTGTTTCTACTTTTTGTTTAAAAGACAATTAAAAAAATTGATCCTATTTGCAGGTGTGGGATTGAATGTGGACAACGAGCAACCGACCACATGTTTAAATGCAGTGTTAAGAGACATGTGTCATGCATCAAACCTGCTAAAAAGAGAAGAAATACTTGGCGCCTTTTTCCAGAAATTTGAAAAATTCTTTGATCTATTCATAGACCAAGGTAATCTTAAACCTCTGATCTCACAGACTATATAAAGATTTAGTCAGCTTGCATGTAATCAGTTTCTTTCATCGCACTGCATTTTACAGGCTTTAAATCTCTCGAGGAGCTTTACTACAGGACATGGCTTCACAGGTAAGGGTTATCTCTTCGATTGCATTTTATGTCTGCTTGTCATTGAAGGATTTCTGTTATCTGAAACTCTGAACTGATTTTAATTTTAATCTGTTCTAAAAGGCTGAGCTTCATAAATTAACATGTATTTGGAAACACATTGAGGATTTGGGATACAAACTTTTAACATGTATACTCATGTGCAGCGAGCAAAGAGTGATTGTTGAAGAAAAATTAGAGGACCAAATTGTTCAAAATGTTGTGACTATTCAGGTATAGTTCTTATTCATTAGTTGGTTATATACAAGCTCATTAGTTTTCTTGTCTGAACGAAGAATGTGGAAGCAAATGCAGCAGATGTTATGCGTTAACCTTTATGGTTTTTGTATTTGGATGCAAAGTCAATTGTATAGAAAAGTAAAGTTTGGAATTAGTCATGTCAAATAAAACAACATGATTGAATTCAGTCATTACAATACAGTGTTTTCAACCTCTTTGTAACTCCTTTGAATTTCCAGGGTTTGACGTCTTCGGGATATTTGTTGGCTATTGGAGATGACAATCAAATGTATGAGCTTCATCCTGATGGCAATAGGTAAAATTTTGAGCTTGTGTTGTCTAAAATCGATTCGGTAAACACTACATTGGTAAAGCTAATGTGTATAAATGTTCAACTACAGTTTTGACTTCTTCAAAGGTTTGGTACGGAGAAAGATATGATCCAAAGATATCTTGCTGCATATTTTGGTGAGAGTTAGATGTCATTATAGCACGCACCATGGAAACAACTAAATACTAGTTTGTGTTCTGAGAACATAAGCAAGATGTGTTTGTCCTTTATTCTCCTTTTTTATAATAACAACTTGCAAGTCCTTATGTTATTCTCTGCTGTATGGTTAGCTTATATCTACTAGAAAAAAAGCTGATTTCAGACAACGAATATTGGTACAGAAATAGTTGTCATCAATCTGGCAACGAAGTAAAAAGTCTAGCTGCAACTATTTAAACAAGTGTTATACATGCCGTTCGAAAAGACAGGCACAATTGGAACGGTAACTGTGACTACTTTCACGGTGTTGTCTATGAGTTTCCACGTAGTTGCATCTCAAAAACTGTATTTTTGTGTCATAAATGTGGCTGACACAACAACCATAAAAAGAATATTGAGTTGGTCTATAAACTTCCATATATTTATAAGCTTTTTAAATTAAATACTTGATTCATTAACAATCTCTATAACTTAATATAATTTTGTGATCGTAGTTCTATTGTAGCCCTATTAATTTATAGAGATTTTCTGTTGCATTAATTTTGAAAGCCCATCTGCAAAAAAAACCCGGAAACAATCAACGAGAACACAAACATGATCCCACAGATTCAATAATAGTAGTACATGCCGAGCATCGATCATACAAATTTACATGTAAACCTCTCCAATTTCTCTATTTTTGTCAACTCACAAAGCCCATAGACCATCAGTCAATGATCTTCATCAGAGAGTAAAACAAAGTCTTAAGGCAAAAACATCACTAGGTGATCTTTCTTTTGTTACTTTGCAAGTAAAACAAACACGAAGACTAATTGCTAATTTGCCTAAAAAGATGTTTACCTCAATAATGCCATGGAGAATTACAGGGTTTTACATGTATTGGGCTAGCCATTGTTTGCACAGACCGAGTACAGTGTGGGAATTGGCATGCAGTGCTTGATGAGCTACATATTGAACATCAGCCACATTTTTACTATTCGATGCTATTTGAAAAGCTCTTTTCAGGCGGCCACATACCACGCAAGCCAACACCATTCTGCAATCGTTTACAATCAAACTATATCAGCCTAATCATCTCGCAGAATATTCCACAATTTACATATGATACATGAGCACAGTTATGTGACAGAGTGAATTTGTGAATAAGGAAACCAAAATTAATGGCATTTTAGTGGCTCCATGAGATGAGATTATTCTAGGAGTGATACTCTCTTTTAATGGGGGAACAATTAGAAAAAAATATAACTGCAAAAGATCTTACCGATGGCTGCTTGTTAACATGTCTATGAGACGGTCAGGGCGCTCTTTGTGCTTGTTGGCATATACATTGATGGCAGCACCCAGGACCTGAAAAATTTCATAAAATATAAGCCTTACCGAAAGAGCTTTCTTTGTGAAACTGACAAATCGGAATGAAAATGAAGAAAGATACATCCAGACATTGTACAGCCAAATATGCCACCGGCTTAAACAGACTGACGTGAAAGAATGCTACTTGAAAACATATTTCTTTTGGCCAATTATTAAAAAGTTTTCTAGATTCCAAAAAGAGCTCATTTTAATTCCTGATAATCTTGAACACCTGCAATGTTCAATACCTGATCCCAGTCATCATCTTGGATTGTTCCCTTAATGTTTTTGAAAAGTTCTGTCAACTGACTGCCTTTCTTCCTATCGGCTAGCGATGCAGCAACGCCAGCATATATATCAACAGCTGATTAGAAGAAGGGGAAAATCAGATAACGTGCAATAAAACATTGCACAACTATTAACATAAAAGAAATAAGGACCTGAGAGCTTGAATTCGTGTATAACTGAATAAGCTAAGTCGAAATTTTTCTCAACAAGAGTTTCCACTATTTTAGATCTTCTCCTGAAAAGTAAGAGCCAAGATAACATCAGCTGATGGTCTTTCACCGAAGCAAATATGATTATTTAGCTGTCTTTTTAGTTTTATATGGAGCAGCACATCCTTATCATGGCATGCAACACGAGCTGGGAACTACATAAAAATTCCAAAAAACCTTCTCTTGAGGTGTAAAAAAAATGTGGTGTGGAATCATGAGGGCAGTCGGTTAGTGTGGTATTGTTATTGGCTCTCTGTCTTTCTACCATGTACCATATATAGTCTACGATAGAAATCACTTAAATTTATGTCAACAATTAAGAAGATTTGTTTAAATAGCAATAGGGGAACAAGGTTTATCAACAAAAGCAGCAAGAAATATCTTTTATTTCTTGGATATTTCTTGCCCGATCACTTTTTGAGGTCATACCTGGATGTCTCTGGATCATTTGGATTTCCAAACAAAGAATGCTTCCATGGTGCTCCATCAGATTCATTGAAGGACTTCACCACGTCAATCTTAGGAATAACAAACCCACAATATGAAGATTAGTAAATCTTCTTTCATCCAAAAGATGGCATAAACAGTTCAAAATTACCTGCATTTTCACCCGAGAGGACAACTGAACAAGAGTTGCTTCACTCAACTTCTCTGAGGCACTTTTTCCTCTAACACCTTTTGTAACAAGTTTTTTCGAGTTTGAACTTCTATGACGGGCTGCCAATGCTTCTTCAAAGTGTGCCTGTACCCAGAGTTAAGTTAAAACCAATGTTCCAAACAACAAATGAGAAACAAGAAAACATAAACGTTATTCATAGTTTTCTGCAGTACTGGCATGCTTATTATGGTTGCAACACTGTTCTATTTAGGCCCCAGATTAAAATGTAATATATATGAATCATACAAATAGTAAGTATCACATAAGAATATCTTATCTTACTGTAATCCATGAAACGTTTAGAAGTGCTATAGCTAAGAAAATTGCATAATATTTAGCAAATGAAAAAGAGTCACCAAAACGCATCCCTGATCCAAATTTTTGTCCCACAAAGTCAACATCTTTTTGCCTAATTGTATCTATCAACTCTAAAGCACTTCACAATGCTCAAAATTTCACTCAAAAATGCATCTGAAAAACCTGCAAGTCAGCAAGACAATAGCATACTTTGTATTCACTTAGATGATAACTATTTTCAGATGGACGTTGCATGTACATCGCGGGAAATCCAATACAGACTAAACACAGAGATGGAATGAGTGGTGCGAAGAGCTACTAATTCTATACCTTTGCATGCTCAAGATGCCTAACAGCATCCTCCTGAGTAGTAGCATTCATAAAAAGCTGAATACAGCAATACCCAGAGGTGACATAATCCTTCTTGAGTACCTGAACAATTGAAAAAATGAGGGAACTAGCATTACATTTCACAAGTATCCCAGAAAAAACTTAGTTTACCAGGATCTAGCATACAGTTTTATGAGAAATTGCAATTTTCTTATCTTTCCACAAAGACAAAAAAACATTTAAAGGCCATGTGCAAAAACATATGATTACAAAAACGTTTTTAGTGCATCAGAGCTAAAATTTGAGAACCAAAACCACACACATAGCCATATTCATAAAATTCATACTCTAGACCCTTAACTACAGGATCTCTGATTTTAAGGATGCATTAGAAACTTATTTTGAAAAGGATAGGTTTTAGGGTTCAGATTGCAGGATGGGAGGTGCAAAGCACAGAGAAGACTAGCTGAAATTTGGGAGAAGATGCACACTTTTGTACTCTTAAATTTGCAGCTATTATCTGTCTACATGACTACATAACTGGACAGCAGAGCCTATATGCCTGCAGCATGCAAGGAAAAAAAAAACAAAGATCCTTGTTCGGATAACGAAAGGTGAAAATTTCCAAGTGGAAAAAATCCAACAAAGAGCTGTAGGCAAAGAACCATGAGAAAGAATATTTTTCTCACCAGAAAGTTGTACAGGTAATTGAAATGCCTGTTGGTCTCAAAAAAAGCACATATACGTGCAAGAGCTACAGCTATGTACTGATTTATGGCTTGTTCTTGATGGTCTGCAGATTCAAGTCTTTCTTTAATTACTTCCTCAAGCGAGGAGATAGCTCCATAACCGACACAAAACTCGCACAAGCTTTCAATGGTCCCATATTCAGTTGCCAAGGGATCTGTTCGTTGAGGTGATGAAGAAGAGCCTACTACGCCCAGAGATGAAGTTTGCAACGGCGGAGGAAGAGCACTTAAAGGAAAGAATAGCATGCATGCATCTTTATAGTGACCATGCCGGAACATGAACCCAAGAAGGTTTTCGCGAGCATGCTGCAGATTCAGAAGAAACAAAATCCAATTAACCATAGCAAAGTAAAATGTCACCATATCTTATGTTCGCAAATAGGTAATTGCATACAAACACAGAAAGCACTTCTATAAACCAGGTCCAGCAAAAGACATGTTAAAGAAAGGTAAGTATATTATGAGACGCTCTTTCAGGAGAGCCAACTAGGAAATTCTAGAATGCCCTAGAATATTTTTGCCTTACTTCCTGTAAATAGTTGGTGCACTCAGAATAGCGAGTACTATCCAAGTTGCTTCGGGGCCCATCTTCAAAGTCTGGACCAGGAACAGAATTATTCTTTTCTGATTCCAGAGATCTCCTCGACCTCTCTGAACGAGGGAAAGTGGATGGCATATGCAGAACATTCAGGTATGAGTCTGCTGATAATGAATCATCTAGAATTGTTGGTGCGCTTTTAGCCAAATGGTCATACCTGACATGCGTCAACAGTGACAAGAATTAGGTCAGGTGGTGGCTTACCAAAGCCTTTTATTTTTCCACACTTTGACTTACAATTATCATGTTTGTTTTCTTCATTTTTAACATTATTCTAATGGTTTAGATCTTAGCTCATTAAGCTGTTTTTATGTACTTATAACACATCTTATTCATCATGTATATGTTCAACTGAAGTTCTGTCCTGAGACAGCATTAACAAGATATTTCATACAAATAACTCTCAACTATGCCCTAACTAGGATAGCAGAATTAGTTGAACAGAGATACTTACATGGAACGGACAGTTGAAACATCCACAGGTGGACCTCCTTCTATTGTATTTATTATCTCTTGAACAACATCTGGAATGCCTTCCCCTTTTAACTGAAAGGCTTGCCTATAGCGAACAGAATAAAAACTGTATTACTGCATGCAACGTGAGATCGAAAAATGCAATAAGAGGGTTACAATTGATATGTTTTTCCACAGCTTTCAAACTATCACGTACTTGAATTTGACTCGAGCTTGGGAATAACGTTCCATCCGTAACAAAGCGAGGCCCCATGCTTTCCACACGGGAAAAACATCAATCTGAAATTAATCATGCACACAAGCAGAAGTTATTGCAATAAAATGGCCTTGCCATGGGGTAGAGAATCTGACTATAAATTTACCTTGCATTTCTTGCACATATACACAGCCATACTATATCGTTCATCAGATATTAATCTGTCTCGTAGACATTCAGATGAAAATCGATCAGCAATGTCATCAAGAGAAGCAGCAATTCCAGACCCAAGGAGGCTCTGCAGCAATTCTGCGCGCCCCAACCAAATTTCTGCAAGTGAAAGAACTTCGGATGGTTCATCCATTGACTGACTACCAACACTAGAGCTGCCAGCATCAGAAGATATATCATCAACATCTTTACTTCGTTCACCATTGTTATTGGTCGATTCAGTGGCACCTAGAAGCTTTCTCAGCAATGATTTTGCATAAGATAAACCCTGCCCGAACATCAAAGAATAGTTGCCGAGTCACCCAAATTAGCAATAATCCTTCATACTCAGGTAAACGAGTTATAAGACATACATAATTAATCATGTGTGTCCTTGATATTAAAAACACCTTCCAAAACGAACTCGGGGAAGAGCATTTAAATAAAATCTGCCATACCTGCACAAATGCCTCTGTTGCATGATATCCGCAGCCAATTGTTTCAACAGATGCACCCTCTGACAACTGCTTGGAGCTCAAAACGTTCTTCATTTGACTGATGCATAATTCCATGGCACTTTTTGCTGATACTAGTTCATCTGAACAAAGTGACAGCAGAGCCTAATAGAAGAGCAGTGTCATATAATACCAAAACTTACATTTATTGCCCCACGTGTAAATAAGAATAGCTATACCTTGAAGAGAATAATATCTGGGGTGCTTTCATATTTGTGAGATGCACGCACAGCTTCATCTTTAGTTGCATCACCAGTTAACATCCATTCTTCTGCAATGGAAACAGAAGGTAGCCTGTCTTGCCCATCTGCCGAGTAAGAAGATCCCTGGTCCTCTGGAATACCTGTCATCGCCTCCCAAGCAGCTCTCTCAGGTGCCCCCAGTCCAGAATTCTTTCTTTTACGATAAACATCCTTTGATGCTGTCCTGTTTTCAGCATTACGTGGAGCCCATGAAAATGCTCTGCGAGCCTCTCTCTGAAAATTGCTTAAACTACTAGTGAAGGATACTTTTGCTGCAGGTCCTGCTCTTGGCTTTTGTCTTAGTCTTGACGCAGACACAGTTATACGAGGTTCTCTTGGTGGTGGGTTAATTGTAACAGATATAGCTTTTGCTGCATATGCCATGATAACATTGTTATCTCTTAATGCTGGGAACTCTTTGAGTATCTGTAGTTAACATAAAAGTAAGTCTTAGAAATTCATCAACAGCTAACATAGCAAAGAAGAAAAAAAATCACTTTTCCTAAAAATATATAAACATAAAGAATTATAAAGGCCCATTTCACAAGAAAAGAGAATCACGGAAAATTCAAAAGCAGATGGTCTCTAGATATACCAGCGAGGCATATTGTAATTGTTTTCTCATCAGCAGAGCTTCAAATATTAAATTGGGATGCTCATGAAGCGAAGAGCATCTCTGTTGCCAAGGAAGCGGCAATGCAGCCAACACTTTCAAACCTAAAGCCCACGAATTAAGCCGGGCAACTTCCAAATCTGACAGATTACTATCTTTTCGCTTCAGAAAGAAATGGACCTACAGTAAAGATGGAACAGACATTTTTATAAACTCTAACAGCAAAGCATGACCTCCTAATGCCATAAAACAAAGAAGAAAGTTGTTACCAAGAGCTGTTTTGAACGAAGGTCAGGTAATAATTGCATAGCACCCATAACTACTGGTAGAGCATCAGCCGAGTCTTGAAGTGAAGATAGAAATCGAGATGCTTCTGCAGGACCACCACCATTGAGTGGATCAGTGGTTAGAAGCTTTACGAGCTGCCGTCCTTGTAATTCTCTTCTAAGATCTATTGATAATCCTGCACTGTCAGCCACTTCCAGAGCAGCGGAAACAGCTCCTTTCCCAGCCAATCTTAGAGCCAAGCCCTCAGGGTCTTCTTTACATTCAGCTTCTACCTGTTTTCAATTCAGATTTTTTAGTGTATCACCTCGAGAATACCAAGAGCAAAACAACATCTCAAACAAAAGGGAGAAACATAACCTCTTGCCAGCTTTTATGACGATCATCTGCACAAAGTATGTGGTTGTACTTCTGCAGAGCTTGTCTCCTATGCAACACCTAGATAAACAAAGAAAAATTAGAGAATAGGTCTTGACTGTTGATTACAGGGAGAATGGGAGCTTAAGTTACGTGCAGGAATCTCAAACTGAAAGAAAACTCCCTTATACCTCATAGCTAATTGGATTGCTTTCTGAGAGATGACAACTGCACATCGTAAGAACATTTAAGGCTGCCTCAAGCTCCCACGTATGCAAATACCTAAAACCAAGACATACGAGTACTTCAAAACTGACCCAGTACAGAACAAAACTGCAAGTAATCAATTGAGATAAGATCTAACAGAAAAAAAAATGAACAGAGTCCACTAACCAAAGCGTAAAGCTCACATTATACAAAGTTATCAATAATTAGTCAAAATAATATTTGGAGGACTTAGAGTAAAAAGAGAAAGAACGAATGCCTTAGTATGAAGCTTCAACAAAGATCTACCAAAGGATCATAAGTATCATGTAAAAGACATTTAGCGAAAAAGCATGGGCAGTCTGCAAGACATTAGTTTTCATACATAAATAATACAAAACTAAGATAATTAGTGTAGCAAATAGCTCGGTCCTCCAGCACAGCCATTTTATTCTCACCCTAGAGCTCATGTAATATCCTCCAATCAAACCATTTGCACTTCTTTCTACATCATTGCTTCAAATGATCAAAAACTTAAACCATCAACATTGATGTTTGCTCATAACACAGTTGTTCATATCAGAGAACCTCAAGCAACTGATAATTATGCTTCCATAACTGACGTTAGATGCTAATCTTATTTGCTAAATATCACCTGGTGCTAAATCACGTGAATGCACTGCAGTTCGAAAAAGTTCAGGAAAATCCAATCAAAATGAGATTTTCCATAATAAAAAATTTCTCCAAGAAAAATATAGGAACAAGAAGTTCATACTACTGGTCATATCTAAACATTACCTGAGTCAGTTTGGTCAAATTCATTTACGGAAAACCAAAACAATATGGTTGAAAAAATCTCTGGCTCTCAACCCTATTGGCATATATAGGATCATACCGCACTTCATGGTTGCTATAGAGAGTAAAAGTACACTTACTTAAGAGCCAGCGTCGCCGCCAGCTGTTTGTCCTTCAGTCGCAGGCAATACTGCCAGCTATTGCTCTGACCTCCATATCCCTGGGATTGCCCAAATGTCGGAGGATTTTCTTCTCTACTTTTGATTAGGAGCTGAAGTAACCAATCAGAAGCCCCACTCCGCAAGAAGCGGTCCGAAAGTGCTAAAGCATCCATTAGTTTTCCTTCATCAATTAATCTAGCATATATTCCAACAAAGCAAACACTTAATTCTTGTCAAAATAACAAAATCTAAAAAGGATAATCCTAAAAGTAAATAAAATCCAATCTGGAAGACATTTCACAAGCAAAGAAGAGGACATATGACAGAAGCCAACATACCTATTTACAGCTTTCTCATACGGTACTTCATTCTCCCAATCAAAAGAAAGGAAAACTGTAGGATCCGTTCTACCAGTTCCAGTTTCAGAGGATTCACCATCATAAGCACTGCGATCTGTCGATGCTGGTTGATTGTTATTTTTGGAAAAGATTTCTTCTCCATCTGACTCCGAGTCACTGTCATGTTCTAGAAGTCTCTTGATGGCAGTTCTTTCACCAGGTTTAATCTGTATGTCATCAGGTTGTTGCTTAGGTGTCACAACAAATTCTGAAACCCGATGAAGGTTTGTCTGCATTTGTATCCATCGGTTTAAAGTGGGAAACCTGTGTAAATGACGTTAAATATCACAGGATGTAATGAAATATAGTAGGTAGTAACTGAGTTGATTTTGAATATGAAGGAGGAAATAATATTTTTTCTTGAAGGTACCTCTCAGACTGGTCAAGAGAAAATTCATAAAACAATCTGTCTGCATCAGGAGAACTTGAAAACTCATCGTTCAAGGAGCTCGATATGACAGAATCGCTACCATTGTACAATATGCCCCCACCAAATACACAAGCTAAAACTGCTCTCACTGGAGATATTTTTACCAAATGCCTGATTATATCCAACTGAAGAGGATACAGAGGTGCACCAGGTGTGGCTGACGAACGAACGTAACAGTTGGGTTTAGCTTCTTTTGTGGGAGAGAGTACTTTACTCTCTATGTGAGAATATGGAGTGGTCGGAATGACAGGAATACAAGCCCATCCATGACCAGAACGTGGAGGATAAACTGGGGGA